>CAJHQP010000002.1:0-600000 GCA_905132765.1 Moricandia arvensis | reverse complement strand
GAATCTGAAAGCTTCAAAGCTTTCAAAGCTAAGACGCCTAGGTCAGCTTTAGAGGGATCGTATATGATGCACACACACCTCTTGATGTTCTCCTGTAAATGCAGAAGAAATAATTTCTTAAAGTTGATTTCTTGATTTCGAAAGGGATTCACAACAGACTTGCAGAAAAAATCTCAGCAAGTATTTCTAATGCTCAGTTTCCAATCAATTAATTGACCAAAACAGATGCCTACGATAATCTAGAGTATTATAGCATAAAGCCATTGAAAACAGGATTCTGGAATTGCCTGGTAATTCATGAAGGTCTCAATCAATTCTACAGTCTGATAGGATCCAAGTACTGTGGATTGATACCTGAACAAAATTTAAACAGATCTTATTACATTCCAACACAAAACAGTTCAGCAAGATTCCAAAAATCAAACCTACCAGCCAACAGTGTTGTTGTCAACATTAACCTCCCTCAAACATCTCATCATCTCAAGCTGATAATTAGCACCATCAGCTTCAATCTCTTCATCGTCATCTCTCACCTATGCTCGTTAAAGACACGTCAAAATCAGAGACAAGCTATAACATTCTTATCACAATGCACACAAAATCATCAAACTTACAGGGAACGGAAAACAGTTGGTGACTTCAAGGACACTACCAACATCAAGTCCAAGAAGCTGTCCTGTGACAAGCGTTGGTGCAAACTCCTTGCAATGTTTGATGATCTTTAACACAGCCTATATCACATATACATATACAAAATCCTCAGAATCTGAAATTCGCGAAAGGAGAGATGAGCATGAGGATGAGATTACCAGTCCTTCGATCTGAACAACTCTGAGAGGAGGAGCTACCGCTTCGTCCTTAGATATCGCCTGCAGAAACGACCTAGCCACTGCAGAAACAAACCACGAGAGTGAACTCAGCGAAAAAATGAGATATATAGTGAAACACAGATACTGAAAGGAAAAATTTACTTACTGGTTGCCATTGAATGATAGGGTGAAGGACTGAAACTCTCCGCCGTGAAACCCTAACGATGTGATACTTCTTTGCCGGCGGCGGAGATGAGCTGAGAGAAAGAGCTTGTGTGAGTGTTTGATAGGGCTACGTTTCGATAAGAAAACTAAATTTACAAAATAGCCCTCTAAATTAAAAACTTATCCGTAATTGACCTTGATCAAAAAAAAAGAAAAATCCGTAATTGACCATAAATGTTTTTTCAGTCAGTTACAAAGAAATTGAGAGCCCATGGACCTTTAATGCTATTCGCTTGTAAAAGGCCCAGACCATATATTATTCCACAGTTAATTCCATGGGCCATTGCATAATCTATATGAATTGGGAACATTGTAACAGTAATCACTAACCAGTTAAACACCATCTTGATTCATAAATACCTCTAGGACTTGCATAAGATCTGTTGAATTGGTTAAGTTTGAGATGTGGGCATTGTGAAATTGATAGAAAGTATCAATTGCATCTGGTCCACTCCCATGTAATACAACTTACAAAAAGGAACAAACAAATCAAATTGAGTCTAGGAACAAGCCTAACTTGAAATTGACATGGCAGTAACTAAGTTGTAAGATCCTGATTTGCCCCTTTAGAATTGATATCTTGTGTTAGTAGCCTTTGTTGCCTCGAATCCTGGCTCTCATGTCTACCTACAGAACACACAATACCATGTCCAATTACTCTAAGTGTTCACAAGCATGCTTGATGTTATTATCACAATGGTTTAAGTGGAGAAAACAAACAAAAAAAAAAACAAACCTGGCCTCTTTTACAATTGAAGTAGGTTTCCCGTAGGCCAACACACTCGCTGGGTATACATGGGCTTTTCTCACCAGCGCAGTCCCTTATTGATCGTTTCTCGTCCTACACCAAAATATCCAGGATGAACCCAACTGGTCCTTTTAGTTAACAGGTTGTGAATACATACACAAGAGAGAGAGAGAGAGAGTTAAGCAAACTCCATGTGTTCCAAACACTTTTCTTTTTACATATTACCTTGACACACATGGATTCACTAAGACACTTGACAAGCTCTTCAGCAAGACCCTTGCAAGACTTGGCCATTTCAAACTGATCCCATACCAAAAAAAAAAAGGTAACCCATGTTCCCAAAACAAGTGAGATTTTCAGGATATCGTGATGCTTACTCGCAGAGACTCAAAGACAAGAGATTGTTGGCTCTAGTGTAACACTCAATGAATACAAACAAAAAAACATAGTCCACAAAATCCAGCCTAAAGGAAACTTGAGTTACAACAGAGAATGTTCCTTTCGAATGAGATTTCAATTCAATGCAACTCTTGGTGTGTTGTGAAGACACACCAAGAGATAGAGCTCTAATGTAACACCCACCAACTCTATACATACATATTATCTGAAATTCCATTCAAACTATACGAAACGCACATGTGTGCCTACCACTATGAACTACAATAATCAAGCATCGATCTCAATACAATAGCTTGCAGGTTAAATCTTTAATCATTAGATTTATAAACCCATCTGATTCCTCTGTCCTCTCCACCCATAGAGAACTCAAAAGAGTATGATCAATAGCAAAGGACCAAAGCATTATACAACACAAAGACCTAAAGAAGAAATAAGAAAGAAGGTGAAGGTAACCGACTTACCGGCGACGGAGAGAGTAAGAGACAGATCACCGTCGAACAAAACCGAAGGGGTTTAGCTTATTTTTTCGTCTTTCAGTTTTGGCTTTGACGAAGAGTGGCTGCTTGTTCATTGGTCAATTTTGGTTCGGTTTATATAATTTTCATTAACCGAGTAAAACCGGAAATAATTTGTCTTGACCAAATTTCAATCCAATTCCGGTCAAATTATGTTGGACGCTCAGAGCATAATCTCTAATTTAAAATGATGTGATCATTTGTAAATACAACTATTATTTCATCGAAACTTATATTCCTGCAGAATTGTTTGCATGACATCATTTTGTTAATTTTTTAAAATCTCACAATTTTGTATGTTCATATATAATAGCAAAGTATATATGAAAGCTTTTGCAAAACATACAAGTATATTATATATAGAAAAAATGTCACTCATTGCAAACAAAAAATAAGTGTTTCATAGAGAAGAAATGTAAATTTAAAATCTTTTTGCCTATTTTCCAATTATATTCCACAACTTTTATATTCCTAAAGAAAATCTATTTGTGAAGTTGTAGTAAACTGAATCATCTCATGGTTTTGCATTTTGGTGTCCTCAGAAGTCCAAAGGCGATTTTAATGAACCTGCGCAGTGTTGGTTTTAAGCACACTCGGCTAAGAGAAGAAAGAGCTCTTCATCGGTTATGGCTCCCATTTCCATTGCTCTCTCCAGCACACTCAGCCCTCCATCGTCCTCTATCGATGGACGTGCTCCTCTGCATTTACACAAACAAATTCAAGACAGCATGAACACAACCGTTTTTTTCCATATCCAAAGACTATAATTCAAGTAAATGCTACCAAAGAAACTAGGATGCTTAGTTTGACTACTAACATTCCAAAAGGATAATGTTAAAACAAGAAGAGCGCGTTATTAAAATGTACCTTCTCAGTAGAATCTTTGCAAATTTGTGGTTCCCTGAAGATATGCAGTGGTGTAATGGAGTCCTTCCGTGGTAATCTCTCACGTTTAAGTCAGCACCAAACTGCAACAACAGTTCCAGCAAGACACTGTCACCAATGTGACAAGCCACATGGAGCAAGGAACAGCCTTGAAGACAGTTTCCTGGTTCGTTTGAGTCTTTGATTCTCTGACACGCATTTGGGTCATGTCTTTTCTTGACTGCTTCTTCTGATGCGTCAGCATGGTGATACGCATCAGTATCAGTTATGTCATCGAACTTGGTATTGATGATGCTCACATCCCCTGAAGTTACTATGAGTCTATAGATTTCTCTTATGTTTTTGCTTTGAACAGCTTCCCATATTCTATATGAAGCAGAAAGGTTGCCTTTGCTTTCGTCTCTGATGACTAATGTTTTCTCCAGTTACTAGCACAAGCACAAATCATCATGAATCAAGTTTAGTTTTACCTTCCAGAAATCATATAATATAATTCACTAAATGCCATCGACCATTATATTACCTTCCCAAGAATGTATTTCTCCTTCACCGTAAAGGAATCTTCTGGACCTGGTTTTGACAATGTTGATCTGTTTTCACTGCAAAAACACAACACTGTACCTCATCAGCTACATGCATGATGTATGAAAAAAGGCACTGTTGATATATACAGTGTTTGATAATTTTTCTTTTACTTGGAACACAAAACAAATTATATATCCTTAGAAACCATACCGGTCATCATCAAGGTGAAGTAGCCCTTCCCACAGTGAATTACAGTACAAATTTCCCAAATTTCGAAATAAGTCCAAGATTGTTGGCTCCCACACTTTCACATCTAATGTGAGAGACCTCACCTGCAGTTTGTGGTGTACAACATCAGCTTAGAGATCTTGCAATGAGGACCACCAGAGAAAATAAATCTCCAAAAGTTATAACTACAACGATGTTGACTTCATACCTTGGATATATGAACACCGAGGTTCCTGTGAACACCAGAGCATTGAATGCACAACAGAACTCCAAGATTTAATGATGCCCAGTCTGGCTCAGGAGCATTGCACTCTGCACAAACATCATTCCCTGGGATTCCTCTGAGTATTGTGGAGACATCATCCCTGTTATTTTGTCTTGCATCATTATGTCGACTTTGATCCAGGGAAACGACACCTTCAGCAGGAGAAGAATCTTTATCCAAGTACTTAACTGGTGACTACATAAACGATATGTATTAGCAGGAAACTTGCCTATCAATTCAATTTGTAAATGAAAGAGAAGTCTGAGACTTATTTGTGTCAACCTGTTGCAGAAAATGAGAATTCAGAAGCGTCCCTATAGCTGCTGTGATTTTGTTTACCCAGTCCATCCTGTCTGCTCCATTTTCAGCCTGGTAAGGCAGGGGAGTGGTTTCTGTTAGTAGTCTGAGTACTTGGATCATGGAACAATGAGCCAATATAAAAGACTGATTGCAGCGAGTTACCTGAAGTGTGTAAGTTTTTTGAGGAGAAATGATTCTGAAACAGAGCCGAAGATCCATGTCTTCTGCATCCAGTTTTATCAAAGAAGTGCGTAGATCGATAGTTTTATAGCCTAAGCTGCCCTCAGTGAGAGAAGCTGATCGACTGTGTCTTGCACGGAATCGACCAAAGACGCCAGTATGATGGTCAGATGAACCACTATAGTGATGCTGAGATCCCTGAGAATGGGAATGACAAAAAAAAAACGATCGTTAAAAACAAATAGAAAGTGATAATAAGATGCAAGATAACATGATAAAGACTTGCTTCAAATGTTAAACAGAAGGTAAGTTAATACATAAGGGCAGCTTAGAAAAATGAAGATATTATGGACGTCTCTCATGGATTTGAGGCAGGAAAATACTGGTCTATGCACACGTACCATTGATTTATTGCCATTGTTTCTGTAATAGTACATGGAGCCATGACTATCAAGGACAAAAAACTTCCTTTTCCAATCAGTTCTCAGACTTGATGACCGCTTTAATAAATAACCCTGTTTAATTACCTGCATCCGTACAAAAAAAAGAAACACTTACTAACTTGTCACTCAATTCTTGCAAGAATGAATTGGGAAACACTTACTTCCTTGTCAGCTGTTAAACTTGTTTCAGTATTTTTATAAGGGATAGTTCCAACAACACGGTTTCCATTAACACCAGAGACCTCCGCGTTAGCGGCAAGTTGTTGGCTGTCTAACTCAGACTGTGTTCTAAATTCTTGAATGCGCCTTGCTAGTCGATCTTGTTCAATCTTCGACTGTTCTTTTGATTGTTGGGCATATGTTAATATCTGTAAGAGTTACAAGTATAAGTGTCTCTGAGAATTATAGAAGCTGACAATATGTTCTGCCTATCTAAACTATTGAGACATCAAGTTGACTAGAAGTTTTGTACCTGATGGATATATGGTTCCAATTGACCAAGCAAGTCATATCCCTGAGAAAAAGAGACTTCAGATGTCAGATTTGGCTGGTTTCACATGTAAGGATCACAATGTAAAATTAGAGACTTACAAGTTTAAAATATCTCAGATGAGCATCCATAATCGCACTTATAGATTCCAAAAACTCATACTTCTTTTTAGATTCAATTGTCATCAATGAATTGACCTGAATTCTTCAACCAAAGCAAAAATTTAATCACAAGTAGAAAATGTTGAGAGTAAACGGTAATGGCTTCTGTTAGTAGGGTAGCATACTAGATTGAAACGGCTCTTCTCAAATGTTGACTTTGAGTTCTCCAGATCCTACCATTCAAATCAGACATCACAAGTAAGTTATCATGCAAGGAAAAAAGCACAGAACGTGTCAAACAATTGTAAGAAATAAATGTTCTACCTCTTCCAGCTCTGCAACAATTTCTCCCCTTGTATTCTTCTTTAAGGACACAAACTTTTCGCGTGACTACAAGTAGATAAGAAAACTCATTACACCACTTACGATCAAGAAAATCGAGTACAACAGTAGGCACAAGAACCAAAAGAAGCTATAGATTCTATAGCCAAGTACCTGATCATATGAATGAGCAGCTTTATCAAATCGCTGGCGAGACTCCTGCAAAGGAAGAAACAGGATAGTGGATGATTGGAAAACGACAGCTTGAGATTTTCGATCATGTATGTCGTGAGATGCAGGACATAAGAAATACTTTTCTATTGAATATGGTCAGTCTTAAGAGAACATATATATCATAGAAAAATGAATACCTTAGCTTCTTGTAGATCAACGTTAATAAAGTTCATCAACCTCTCAAGTAACACATGCTCCACCTACACCAATTTGCCCCATAAATTACCACAACTGTTATAAAAGTGAGACACTGAATCAACGAAGACCACTATGCTAACCAAATCTTCATTTCAATTACCAAAACAAAACAAAAATCTGCTCTCAGTTAAGGTACGCATCTTAGTCTTTACTGGCATCTATTATAGTTCACAAGATACAGTTGAGTCTATGAGCATACCTGTGAGCAAAGAAACTCCTTATAAGTGGCAAGCTCTCGAAGTGTATTTATAAATTTGGATATAACAGGGCCTGGTGTCACTCACAAGAATAACAAACAGATAGTCAGATAGACATTTGAGACCTCTACTGTCCATTAGGAATACCTATGACAAGGAGAATGAACATAAAATGAAAGAATGTCTGAAGCTGAACCTCCAATTGAAAGACTAATAGGATCATCATGTCCAGCCCCGAACTCTGCCAGACAATCAGCAAAGGCACTTTCTCCTTTAGATGCTTCTCCCAAAACTCCCCTGTAAAAGAAAAGAAAATGTAATTCCTATCAGGCACCGATAAGACACAATGACAAAAGTGGACAGGCAAAACCAAAAAAAAAAAATAATAGTGAGACACAACCAAAAAAATTTAACTGCAAAAGAACGCAAATCATACTTTAGTTAAACAATATATACAGAATCAAGGAAGATTTACATATGAAAAATAAAACAATAAACAAAGCTTTTAATGCTCAAATAGCTTTTACTCGTTTGCTAATTTATTAAGTGAAGAGACAAAATGTTACTCTATCAATTCTCCAACTTTCACTTTCAGAAATTATATGCCACAAATGGTATTATCTTATATCAATAGAGAAGATCAGAGCATAAGATTAAGGCAGGATAGATAAAGAGAGACACATACATAAACTTCTGAACACCTTTGTATAGCTTCAGACAACGATCTTTAAGCTCTTCAGCTGTCCCTTCCAATGAACAAACCTGAATCCAACCAAATCAAAGCAGCATACACAAAACAATAAAATTCATAATTCCCATAATTATAAACCAAAAAGGTTAAATTTTCTAAATTTCACCTGTTTCTGGAACATTGGGGAATCCTCCAAATTGATAAAGGCCGCCATTGATGAACCAACAAGAAGAAGAAAGGAAAAAGCTTTCAGACCAAACAGTGAAGATTCGAATCACGACCGAGTTTTGGCTTTCTGATTCGGTTGGAAATGGATCTAGCAAGAGATCCGGAGGCGTTCTCAGTTGGTGATGTTGTCTGATTGTGATTGTTTAAGAAACAGCCAGAGAGACAGTAGTGTCCACAAACTTCTTTATATTTACAATTATACCCTTCTTCATATCTTTATTTTTTTATTAGGAAACACAATTAGTGAATACACTAATAATACACCCCCAAAGTTTTATATATAATCTCAATTATTAGTACACTACTGTCTACAGAGGTTTCATTAATCATTCAACATGTGAAAAATTTTGTTTTATCTTTTTCATTAATCAATCAACACTTTGAAACATCAGAAATACTCTAAGACATCACTAAATTTTTTTTGTCACACATAAATAGTTTTTAAATATAAAAAAGGTAAATCTCTTAGATAACCCTTTTTCAAGTTTTTATCACAAAAATAATCATCAATAACAAAAATGACAAAACTAGCCTTTTTTATTTTTAAAAAATTAATATTTTTTTTATTTTTTTCAATTTTAAACCTCACCCCCCAAAACCCCACCCCATAACTCTAAACCCTAAGTCTAGATTAGTTAACCCAAGGGGTATAAATGTATATTTACACTTTTTAATAAAGGTTATTTTTGTGATTTTTTTCCTTAAAAATTATTTTTGTGACAGAAACTTTTTTATATCTATCTTAAGATATTTCTCATATAAAAATGAGTAAAATATATTTTATTAAATGATGTAAAAATATATATTTATATTTATATAATCTTTTTTTTTGAGATTCTTTTGGCGAAAAAAACTTAAAATACTATTTGAAAAAGTTTCCCTTGAAACATTCTATTGTTCATTTATTCGTTTTTATTTAAATTTACTAAACAGTTTTACAATGAGAGTCATCAATTAGAGAATTGTGGTTTTAAAGTTTCAACTACTACACAAACTCTCTTTTTTCAAGTGAAATGGTTTCCACAGCTCTCTGCTTTCTGTTGCTTATCATCTCCATCATTTTATTCATAGACTTGATCTCCTTCTCTGCCTTCTTTATCTTTCTTTCCTTTGACTCTATCTTCTTTCTTCTTACCAATACCTTCTTCCTCTTCTCTTCATCTCTTATCTCCATAGCCTACACAAAAACATAAAAATGACCAAATCAGAGCTTGTAACCGAATCAATCTCGGTTCTCTCTAACCAAAGAAACTTAAACCGGTTAGACCTGAATCTGGCTGCGTAAGACTTTGGTAGAAGGTAATGAATTCCATAGAGAAGCTTTACAAGGAGCATTAACAAACCCTCCATGTTTCTCCCATTCAAGTTCCTTTACCTTTCTCTCCATCTCTTCTCTATCCATTGTTCCTGTGTTTTTGTAACACCCTGGCCATTTCAACCACCTTTCTAACTTCCACATCTGTTCTAGAGACATATACCGATATTAAAATGGCATATATATAGAAGAAGATAACAACAACACAAGTGGTTTACACTTAACCTCTTCTTGAATTTGATTAATAGACAACTCAGACTCATCATCTTTACTTGGTTTCAGCATCTTGAGAAGGCCTCTCTCACCATCCATGCTTTTTGCCTCGTGTAACATTCGATGGTTTAGGTTCTGTGTAACATATATATATAGAATATAACTTCGTTTTTTGTAACGTTTTTATGATCAATAAGAAGGGTTTTTAGAAGTTAGGGCTTTCTTACATGGATGTTAATCTCTCGTTTCCCAGAAGAGAATGATGTAACAGCTTTCTTGTCACGATATGCGTTATTAGCAAAAGTTATCTTGTCTAGCTCCATTTTCTTAAGACAATCTAATTGGTAAGAGTACGGATCATCCTGGATCCATCCCCATCCGGAGGAACGCCTGTTGTATTTTAGTGTAGAAATGGCTTTTTCATGATACATCTGTGCTTAAATTAAAAATTCATAAGTTTTTCACCAGCTTCCTTAATTTGTTCCACAATATATATATATATGTATATAAGATAATAGAGAGAATGATTTATAAACAAAAACATGTATATACCTTTTTCTCTCTAATTTTTCTTTCGAGTTGAATCATTTGTTGTTGCATCTCCTCTACCATCTTTTCATTCTCTTTTATCGACTTCGACAAGCTGTACTGGTTCCTCCTCTTGGGTTCATCGAGATCCCCATGTCCTACTTTACCGTTAGTCTTCTTTCTACTAGTTTTTGTGATCTCCATGGCCTTGGCAGAAATAAAGCTAGATCTTGTAGAAAAGGTTTTTTAGATAAGTGTTTACAATTCTCTGAGTTAGAAAACAGAGAGGGTTGAGAGTACTTTGATATAGACTCCATGACTACATAATTAAAAGTATTTTTGTAACTTGTTTGCACGTAAAGTAAGTTGACCATCTTGCCAACTTATACTATTAAACATGCAGATGCTGTCTAGGCGTCTGGTTATCTATTATTAAAATAAACAGCACTTGAAATAATATACGAAGATTGAGAGATGTAAACTTTTCTCTACAATGTATATTTTCAAATAATGGTTTTACGATTATGATTAATATTTGCTCATAATAAAACTGTACTTTGTTACGAAATTAGTTTAGTAAAATATGTAGATAGTTGCTAAATTGAATCTGATGGAATAGTCCAACAATTTAGTGAATACACCACCGAGTAGGCCATACAAGTTTACAGATTTTGTTATTAAAAAATATGAATATTTAACATTACACAGTTGTTACCATTTTACCAAGGTAATACTCTTCCCTCTGGTCTTATCTCCGACCCATCTTCGTCTTCAAAATCAAAATCTAGCTTCTCTATGACCATACCTACTCCATCTCCATCTACACATTCACCATGAAGAAACCCGCTGCTTTTGCTTCTTACCGTCTTTTTGTAAGACTGGCTTGAGCTCTCTGCGAAATCATCATCCTCCTCGGCTGGATTGGGACTAATGTTCTCGTCTCTTCTCCTCTTCCCTGAATCTGGACTAATCATTGAGTCTTTCTTACTGGTTCCATAGTACTCGTTGACCGTTGACTCTATTGTTTCCAACAACCGATCACCGTACTTGGTTACTTTGGCCCTGAAAGATAGTTTAAGAGATGCACACCATCATCATCAGAACTCTTTTGAATGTTTTTTTTTTCACACTGCTTTTGTAGTGATCACGACTACAGGTTCTGAAGGCTAAGATAACTTACTTCCCAAGGCCATTTATCTCGAGGAGTTCCTCTTTGGTTCTAGGAATTTTCTTGCTTATCTGCTGAAGCGTTGCATTGCTGCCACCACAAACAACAGATGACCATGATCAAGTAAATAATTTGGAGACAATGGAAAACGAGTAGAGGAATGGTTTTCCGAATTACCCAAATATATGATATGCCATGACACCGTCAGGGGCTTCTTTGACAAGAAGCGTACGAAGCTTTCTCAAGGCTGTGTACATGAGGGCGGAGAGATTCTAAAGAACAAAAAAGAAGATCAATGAACCAACCTCCAAGCTATTCAAAGTTTAATCTCAACAGAAAAGGGAGATTAAACTACAAAGTGATATACCACATCTTCTGGAGGAGCATCTGCTGCTGTTAAAGGAGCTTTTGCAGGGGTTGCCGCGGCTTTACAGGGCTTTAATACTTTTACAGAAGAAGGGAATCTGAAACAGAACATGGAAGTCTTAGCTAAAGTTATTTTTAACAAGCCTGATAACACATTAATCCTGGCCTAACTACAATGATTTGCTTGAAACTAGTTCATGGAAACCTTACTAGACAGATATATCTCAAGCACAAAGTCAAACCTCATCATTATAGTCTGGTTTCCAGAAAAGAGGGAGGCAGCCTTTGATTTATTCACCTAGATACAGATAGGTAAATAGACGTTAACATCTTCAAGAATGGATGTCATGTGCACATACAGAGAACCAGGGTTCGATTTCCCTAACTGTCATCCTTCATGAGAGGGAGAAGCGAAGTGGAAAATATTAACGTACCTTGAGCAACGATGATACGGATCCGTACATATCACTTTTCCTAACATCTTCCACAAGAATGTCCTCTGTTACGAGATAGTGCAAGATACGGGAGACTTCAAGTTTCGATAAATGTTTTCCAGCTCCATGGAACTGCAAAGTCTCATGTCTGTGTTTCTTCACCTACATGCAGCGAAGACAGTTATTTTTCAAGAGATCGAGTCACACTGATTGAGAAGACATGGTTTTCACTAACAATCCGTACCAAGTACAAAAGGACCAAGGTTTGTAAGGAACATGGTTTAGGTTTAAGCAGAATCTGGATGAGAAATGGAATATAAAGATACAAAATATCTTCTAAAGCCTGAAAGAGTTGGAGATTGTTTTTCTTTGTGCATACCATTTGGTTTAAGGAACCTCTGTAGACTTCAAGAATGTGAGATGACGAAAACCTTTCTCCTGTTTGCTTCACCAGTTCAACCTATGCAGGGCACACGTGATCAATAAGAACACATCCAACAAGTGAGATATACATGATGAACTTTAAACAATTCCTTTACCAATTGCCTTGTAATCAAGGTGATATCTTTGTCAATCAAACTCTGGCTACTGCAACAATTATCACACGTCCTTTTGCAGTTTGTGGAGTCAAACTTTTCCCCCAAATGGACTAGCTGTAGGAAACGTCGGCAGTCCACCTCATTTTCACAGTATCTAACCTGAAGCAATAAAATTTTGGAGAAATATCTCAGCAAGTATAACTTCGAAAGCAAATAATAGGAATCTTCACGTTAAGTACCATGCGGAGAAGGTTTTCAGTGTTCGTTTCAAGGAACCTCCCCGAACTTGCTACACGATTATAACCATTTGTCATGGGGCTTTGGTCAACTCCTCCTTGGCTAATCATATGCTTAACTCGTATCTGAAACAATATTGCGTATCATAAACATAACCAAGAGCAGAAAGATGAAAAACAAAATATACACTACGATAGTATAAATGCAACTTACATAGTCGCCATAACCGTAATACAAAACACAAGATGCCCGCTGGCCATCCCTGCCAGCACGACCACATTCCTTGGTTTTAAAACAAAGAAGCTTATGTGAGTATCTTTGTGTCCAACAAGTTAAACATGATTATCATGACTGATTGTACAATACAATTAACTACCTGATGATAGCCTTCTATAGACTTCGGGAGCGAGTGATGAATTACAAAGCGGACATCAGGCTTGTTGATTCCTGGAATGTGAAATGTTAATAGGCAGCAAAATTCCATCAATTACAACAAACATTAGCAAAAGAAAGTACCCATTCCAAAGGCCACGGTAGCACATATTATATTGATTTCGTCCTTGCTCCATTGTTTCTGTACTAAAGCACGTCGAGTAGGCTCTATACTGCCATGGTAGAATGCTGCTTTATGACCGAACTCCTATATCCAATTCTACGTTTAAACATGATATTTGTGGTATGCAGGGGACATGATAAATCTTCAATATAAAAATGACCAACCTGTAACTTTTGAGCAACTTTCTCGCAGTCCATTCTTGAAAGACAATATATAATTCCACATTCATCAAAATGGTTTTCCTTGATAAATTTGTCAATATCTTCCAGACACTTTTTCGTCTTGGGAACAACGGAATACCTACAAATTTCCTAGTAAGCATCATTTTAGAATATATCTATATATACGTTTACGTTTAGGTAGATTTACTTACCATAGATTTGGGCGATTAAAACTTTGCCGGAACACAACACAGTTAACAAGGCCAAGGGCTTGTACAACGTCTTCTTTCACACTGGCTGTTGCAGTAGCTGTTAAAGCTAACACGGGAATGTTGGGGAACTTCTGCTTCAGAATACCAAGACTCTGCATAATGCAGAATGTCCTTGGTGGGTAAGAAAGGAAAGTTACTCGAAAAGGTAAGAGAGGGCCTTGTTTAAGGCTTTTGATTGCCTAACCTGGTAGTCTGGTCGAAAGTCATGCCCCCATTGGCTCACACAATGAGCTTCATCAATAACAAATCGAGCAAGCAAACCACGAGAGTTTAGGTTATCTAGATGCCTCAAAAGAGAATCGCTTCTGTAATCAAGAAAAAAAAATACTTCTTAGCTACGTGTTACCAGTAATATCATTCAGTGTGGCGACCCTTGCACTACTTGTCCACAACATGCTAATATCTAATCTAGAATTAGAAGAAACCTATGGTAGAACTGCATATATCATAGGCCATCATACAAAACAAATAAAAGGAGAAGAGTTCTATATAAACAATGTAATAACTCACTGTGCCACTTTTTCGGGTGTGACATATAGTAATTTGTACTTAGAGTGCTCGGAACTAAGCTCCTGAAAGATCTTCAGTTGTTCAGACCATTCCATGCCGGCACTTAGGGAAGCAGCGGGTATATTTGCCTGTAACCATGAGTCAGAAATCAACTGTTAAATGGAAAGAATCCTCTCTATGAATAATTTATCATTGAAACAGAAGATACAAATAGAACCTTTGGGGGTTGCTGAAATGCTCACCTGCAAGAGGTTCATTATCTGGTCTTGAATAAGTGACACAAGTGGAGAAATGACTAATGTTATTCCTTGACAGATCAGAGCAGGGAGCTGCAAAAGAAAGATGTTAGAAAACAGTTTGGAGAACATAACCTGAAACTTTCATCGCTTTGCCTTGGACGTAAACGATATGTCAGTTAAAAAACAAAGTGACATTATAAAGTAATGTTTAACGTAGGACCTGATACGTCAAACTCTTCCCTCCTCCAGTTGGCATCAACACAAATACATCAGAGCCACTCATTGTTGCGTTGATGATTTCTCTCTGGTTAGGTCGAAAAGAGTGATTTCCAAACACTTTTTTGTTACTGACCTGAACGTTGCAAGCAAACACATGAGCACATGGAATGTAAGTGAATAAAGAAAAGATAGAAACTCAGAATATCACCTCCAATTTTCTCGTCCAAGGGAAATCACGGCTGCTCCACTGTTGGTCATTTGAACCTTCAATGTACGTCACCTCGATAATCCTCGGAACATATTGTTCCCTCTCTACAGGAGCAGATGAAAGACCATACCTATCTACAGAAAATGAAGAATCGTTTGGCATGTTCCAGCTATCAGATGCATATCTTCCTTGCTCACTAAAGTGGGCTCGAGAATCAGTTTGTGGATGATCCATGTTTAGATTTGTTGATTTAGGTGTAGCTGTAGATGACAAAAACTGAGACTTTTGACTTCCTTTATCTCGAATATGGTTCTCGAGCTGCTGAATTTGCTTCTTCAGCTGTAACCTATCAACAATACAAATTTTGATACCTGAAAAACTTACCATAAGTCAAGGCGTACTCACAGTTGTGACACCCTTAGATACTGAGACTCGAGAAACAGATGCACTGCCTATTATTTTTTTAAGCCTAATCTCTTTTCGCTGTATTATTCCCATTGGTGGGTATTGGTAATGTACCGGGGCCTCCAAAAGGGAGCAAGATTATTACTCTAGAAAAGGCAATTTTAACAGCCAAAAACTGAAACAAAATTGATTGGAATACAGACCTCTCTTGACGAAGCTCTTGAATACGATCAGGACTCAGATCAGTATCATCGTCAAGGAGTTCATTTGATATTGCAATCAACATGTTCTTCATTTGTTCCAAATGGTTTGAAGCTTCTGGACAAAGCCCTAGCTGAGAAGATACCAACATCAAACAAAATGAGAAAACCTTAATAAAATATTTAAAAAAAAGGAGAGAGAAACAGTACTCATACCTGTATTCCATGACTGCAGTTAGAACATAATTCAGGAGGCAGACAACGCCCTTCTTCTCTTTTGGAAGCACTTCTATCCACAGGTGGAGCTCTCGATGGAAAACTAGATACAGATGGTTGAGGAGTACTTGCTGATTGGTAGTGTTCCATCACAATTTGGTCGACATCAATATTCTGCATCACAAAGTGCTAACATGCTTGAGTTGACATATTTTCATACAAAGCCCTTTTCTGAGTTATGAAAAGATTTCCTCCCAGATCCGAACTAAAACTGCAAGGTAAGAAGAAGTTTTGATATTTTGCTGTCATTGCCGGTATCATTACCTGAAGTATGTCATCATCAATCTCATCAAGACATGCTTCTCCAGATCCCAACTGCTCAGCTGCGGATGCAGAATTCCTGAATGGTTTCTCCACACCATTTAAATGCGTGCAACTGGTTTCTGGTTCTCTGGCCTCATCATTTATCCGTGGAAACTTTTCAGCAAATATTTTACCATCACCAGGGACAGGGGGAGGAAAGCTGTGGAAGTTTCTTCCTGTTCCTGGTACACCCATTTGACTTTGATTTTGTTGATTGTTATAAACAAAACCATCAGTGTTAGATGTAACTTTCACAGTGAATCTCTCTCTTGCAGAATATGACCCATTGGTGCCACCATCATCAACTGGGGGAGTAATTCCAGGTCTGAGGTAGGTCTTATTTATTGAGAGACTTGAAAGAGCACGCCAAGCCTGCCAACATAGGATACCAATAAGTAACAACATATATGTACAGTTCATGAAAAGAGGTCTATCAAAACGGGGAAGTTGAATCAGAAACTATAGAAGTATAAAAACTACAATAAGATAAACTGTTTACTCAAAGAAATGAATAGAGAGAGAAAAACAAACATATAACTACCACAACAATTTCTCTTCAACAATATTACCTTTGCAATTTGCGGGTGAGCCAAAGTATTCGCATTCACACTGGGAAACGCAATTGACCTGCACCGAGGGCAAACGGAGCTTTTTAGATATTTTTGAATCACTTAGTTGTAAACAGATCCATGAAGAAGACTAAGAAATCTCACAAAATTTTCCATCACTGACATTTCTTACAAGAGATGTCATAGGGAAATATGTTGATATCACACTCAATCTTATTTCGGGTAGTTAGGTAGCATAAGAGTCGACCTATACATAAATCGAAGGCTCTATCTGTTGTTCAATATATTACTAAGAAAACAAAACAGGCATTAGCACAAAGATGCACAAATGACGCTGGAAACTGGAGATATTACAATGTGGTGGAAAGCTATCCTTGATGAATTTGTTTGATATTTAATTTTCAGTAGTTCTACTTCTACGAATACAAGCAGCAGACAGTAGTGGGCCAAAGTAAAAGACAATCAAGGAACAATGCAAAAACACAAGGAGATAATTATTTTCACAAGAATGAAAATGTTATAGCGATAATACCTTGCGGCCATATCTCTGCTTTTTCTAGGCTTTTGACTTTCTAGAGCGTAAAGGAAACTGGAGCTCAAATGCTTAGTCCTGGACGATGGATTTTCAAACGCCTTTGCATGTTCTGACCAATTAGTTTGAGGACCTTTAGGTTTCTCAACTTCAGGGAGATGACTCCTACTGCAATTTTCAGCAGTGATTAACGGAGACCAAACAACAATAAAATAAAATAAACTAACAGAAATTTTTGGAATAAACCTGAGTGAACAAGGAGAAGATCATTCTTACCTTACTTGATTTGAGTTAATCATAGGGTTTTTAACATGCTGCAGAGGTTCCAGCAAAATTTCTCTTCCCTTGACAACTTCGTCACTTGATAAAGAAATATAGTAGAAGTTGCATTCAGATTAGTAGTAGCTGATGAATAACGAAACCAAAGCCGAAAAGATTGCACATTTACCACATACACAACTTATCAAATACGAACCTAACTTAACACAATCTGGCAACTTTGAGCTAAGAATGCTATGACAAACACAAACCCAAGCGAGACAAGACGAATTCGCTAGTCCTTCACCCACCAATTTCAGCAGTTGAAAAACGGTAAAACACTCCACAAATTAGAAATCGAAGTGAAAAAAAAAATCAAGCCATAGCTCCAAAGTGGTTCACTTTACTAACAAACAACGAAAACCCTAATCGAAAAAAACTAATCAGCAAGTAGTTATAGTCCCAGCGAAAATTTGCATCGGTGTGTGAGGAATGATAGCGAAACGAAAAACCCTAGAATTGATTGCCAAATGAGAAAGACAAGGACGTACATTGGAGAATCAATTGGGGACGGGTATTTGCTTCTACACCGACACTGTATCACTCCGATGGAGAAAGTCGGATACAAGAGTCGCCACTGGGTGAGCTTGATGATGCCGGAAGGCGGCAGAAGTTTATGCGGTTTTGCTAATGGCGGGATACTTTCCCTCTCATGTTCCCAAATAAAAGGGGATAATAAATTATTTTTGAAATTTTGAATATTGTTTTCAATTCGTATATTTAAAATTTTCTATTTCGGAAACAAACAACGATGGTAAATGAGATTACTAAAACTAATTTACGAAAATAAAAACTAATTTACGAAATTAATTTACAATATTTGTAATCTCAGACTAGGAAAGGAACAAATAAAAACTAATTTACGAAAATATATAAATTAAATAGACGAATCCTTCAACCAAAAAAAAAATCAAAAATAATAATTTACAAAATATTTATTTCGAATAGCACGGCAAACACAAAAACTGAGACTTTTTAGTTTCAACAAACCATTTTTTCAAAGAAAAATCAACTGATTCTCACTTCCTCCACTAGCGTGCACTTGCTTTACAGTCTTATCATACTCATCTTCTTCATCTTCCTCTTCCTCCACAACCTCCTCTTCATCCACCTCCTCTTCATCTCCTTCTCCTCCCCAGCCAAAACCTCCAATGGATCTGGAAACAGGCGGGGGCGTTTTTGCGTCATCCACAATCTTCATGATCTCTTCAGCTGTCTGGAGGGAGAAGGTTGGATTCTCTTTCCTGAAATATGCAGCTTGAGCTGTCTCCGTGAGTTCTCTTGGCAAGTTCTTCAGGAACCATGGGTGTTTCTTTATTTCTGCAATGGTTATCCTCTGCCAACATAACAACGTAGCTTGAATGTTAAACAAAGCCAATATTATGAAAACATTTACCTCATTTGATTGAGAGGTATAGTGTACCTTGAGTGAGTTGGCAACAAATATACGGGAAAGGAGATGTTTGCAATCCTGTGAGATGTGGACGTAGTCCGGGATCTTGTACTGAACAGCCATGATTTTCTGTATAAACAAGATCACACATTGATGAATATAGGATGCAGCATACTTTGCTGCTAGATATGCTGCAGATACATGGCTCCGAAGAATAAACCTACTTGTATTGTTTTCCTGAAGTTTTTGGGGTCTTCCTGGTCTTCGAATGGGTAGGCTCCAACCAGCATGACATAAAGAGTTACACCACAAGACCATACATCAGCCATCTGAAAGAAGAAGAAAAGAATCACAAATCTTACCGATACCACAACGTTAATGTTCAGACAAAGAGCAAAGAGCATGACAGTTTGGTTTAGGTAAAGTTCATCGCATTGAGCATGATGCCTGGTTTACCAAAACTAGGATAGCAATAAGATTACCTTGCCATCGTATTCTCTCCTCGAAAGGACCTCAGGTGCAATATATGCTGGAGTTCCAACTGTTGATTTGGGCCTGGAGTGCAGTAGAGAGGACTACAACAAAGAAGAAGAAAAAGCAAATCACTTGAAAGTGCATTTACGACAATGGGGAAGAACAGAACATGATCTCATGTACAATTGCAGACCTTGGAATAACCAAAATCACAGATTTTCAGACGTGGAGCAGGACTCCCATCAAGGAGTGTATTCTCGAGCTTCAGATCTCTATGGCATATTTGCTGCGACAAAATGGACACAAGGTGACCACAAGATTGATAAGTAAACTGATCTCAAACATCTACGGAATTAGTAATTTCCTGATTCATATATTTGCCTTACCATAGCATGGCAGTAGCTAACACCTGATATAAGCTGCTGGAAGAAGTATCTCGCCTGTAAAAGAGAAAAAGGATTAGAATTTATATCACAATTGTTTGATATGCATCTTCTTTCCTTCTTCCTAGTCTACCGAAAGACCATACAAAACTTTGGAAAAAAAAAACTAATCCTAGAAAGTAATTGCATAGTAGTAGCAAAAGACGGTCACAATCTCAAAAGCCAAACCTCATCCTCACTGAATCTTCCAGCACTGCAAATACGCTCAAATAGTTCACCACCAGCAGCATATTCCATGGCAATAGCAAGATGAGTTGGAGTCAACACCACCTGTGAAAGTCCACAAACCAGCTCTATAATTAAGTTAAATCATCAACTTCACCA
Organism: Moricandia arvensis; assembly: GCA_905132765.1. Taxonomy (NCBI): domain Eukaryota; kingdom Viridiplantae; phylum Streptophyta; class Magnoliopsida; order Brassicales; family Brassicaceae; genus Moricandia; species Moricandia arvensis. Next base: position 579,816 of record CAJHQP010000002.1, on the reverse strand, counting down.
TAGGGAAAACACATGTCAAACCTCCTTGAACCGGATGATATTAGGATGACGAAGTGATCTATGATTGATGATCTCTCTCGCCACGTTCTCATCAATCTGTACCCCAAAAAACAACAAATCCAATGCTCAATCTACAATCTTCCCAGGAAAATGACACAACTCTCTGAGATAATAAGCACTACAGTGAGCAAATATGTAAGCTAGAGAAGGACCTTGGGACCGCGCTCGATGTACTTCATGGCAACAAGCTCCTTAGAGTTTTTGACCTTCATGAGCCTCGCCACTCCGAAATTCCCGGCGCCTATGTCTTTCACCAGCTCGTACTTCTCCATCTTAACCCTAATTCCAAACAAACAAACAAAAAATCTTCCTAATTCTCGTTATAATTGAGCTCCAGCTCAAGCCCTACGAGCTACGACAATTTTAACGTGAAATCCTCTAAACAGCGACGAAAAAGCATTCAGTATCCTAAAAATCAAGGATGCGATTCCTTGAGATCTCGCGAATCACACAGAAAGTGAGAAAAGGGAAGGAGATAATGATGACGGAAGGTGATTGAGATTTGGTTTTGGAGAGATTTGCAGGCAAAGCGAATAATCGATTTTTTTTTTTTTTTTTGCTCGGTGAGATGAAAAGCGATGGAAATTTTTTTTTCCATCAGATAATAAAATGATGATGGTGAGAACTGAGAATGAAGAATCTCCCTCTCATTATACTTCTTTTAAAATCTATATTATATTAAAATAGAGTTCTATTTGAATTTTACCGTGTCATGATTTTAATTTGGACTTATTGAATATGTTGTAACTAAAATATATGTTACTTATCTATAATATTAAAATAAAATTCCTCTAAAGATCTTTTCTTTGATTTAATTTGATAATTACAAACAATATAACTCTTATATTTATGCTTAATATAATCAATTAATATTTCATTTCATAACTTATTTTACGTCTTATTTCATTTGTACGTTTAACAAAACTCATGTTATTTATTTAATTTTAATTTAAGAACATAAATTATAAATTATAAATATAAATATAAATTATCCGCGCAACCAGAATCTAGTTTAATTAATTAATTAATAGGACTATTACTCGTTTTTAACGTAGTTGGCCCACATGAATACCTTGCTATCTCGACTACCATTGTACGGAAACACGCTTATTATATGTTTCCTAATTACATTTCTCTAATCTAATACAAAAGGTAATAAACTGAAGCAAATGAGAAATTACTGTTGATTTGATTGGTTATGACTTTACTATATATATATATATATATATATATAAGATCAAGGATATACTGCAGTTTTAATGGTTATCAATCATTAAAGCGAGAATAATTATATAGTATCATTTCATGTAGAAATAACACTTTGTAGAGAGTTGATATTTGGAATCCATAGCAAGTTGATTAAAGGTGTGAAGAGAATCAGTTTGTTATTTTGGTTTTGTCTTCTCGCTTCATCTCACACTGCTCACGTTCCTTTTGTCTTTCGATATTTGAAAGATCAACTTTTGCGTATGCATTTAAAACGACCAAATGAATTTTAATAAATAATCTTGTTTGTTTGTCGTTAGGACGAATTTTCAAATGAAAACATGCCATGATTTAATGGATGGTGTTTTTCATTGCATTTGTGCACGTGTATACTTATAAAGATAGTATGGGCCTCTATACTAATACGTGATTTCAGGCCCAATTCCCAATTACTCACGTAATCTTAGGCCTTTAGGTTCAGTCTGAAAACTTGGTGGTCCTTCGACCAAAAAGGAAAGAAGAACCGAGACAAGTCCAGAACCATCCCAAGTCCAATATTCTTATAGTGACTTGTCTCAAGTCCAGCCACATATTAACTCTCACCAACAAAATAGTGCAGTAAGAGCATGATTATTGGGGGATTCTTAGCAGATTTTTAATCAAAATTAGTGGTGGGCCTATCATTTTTCTAGAAATCCCCTCTAAAAGTTAATTAAGAACCGTATCTTACACTGTTTCATAGATCCACTGTCACATGGCGATCCATGATTGATTTATTTTAATATATATATTTTTTTTAATATAAAACAAAGTAAAAAGAAAAAAACTAAGAACCGCAAGGAGAGCAGTTTTAGCAATAATCATGCGGTAAAAAACACACAGGGAGGCAAATCCACCAAGGTAGATAACCCAAGAACTAGGGATATTGTATTGGGTTCTAATATTTCGGGTAGTACCAGCCCATTAAAAAATTTAGAAGCCCTAACCCTAATATTTTAACTGTAAATTATATTGGGCTCATTTGGATTTTGATTGAAAAATTAAGGGTTTAGAAAGGGTACACTGTATTGGGCCCTTTCTTCTCATCTGCAACACATACGATCTCGAGGGTTTCATTGCCTATTCATCTCTCGAGGTTTTCGATCTTCGCCGGTGCTGGAAGCAGTGGTAAAGCGACTCATCTTCTCATCGACGACACATAGGGTTTCATCTTCGGCGGTGGTGGAAGCAGTGGTAAAGCGACTCATCTTCCGCGGCTTAGTCTCCAGTCTCCAGTCTTCTGAATCGGTGATCCCATACTTGTCTCCAGGTTTGTAGTTTTTGGATTTCCCCCAACATTTTAATCTTGATTCTTCCTGTATATGTTGTCCTGTAAGTTGCTAGGAATATAATTGAAGGATTAAAGATTCTTCCTGTGTATGTTGTTCTGTATATGTTGTCCTGTAAGTTGCTAGGAATAGAGTTGGTTTCAAGTTTCAAATGAGGCTGAATAAACATGTTAAACCCATTTCCTCAATGCCCTGAGTTAGGGTTTGAAGGAAGTTTTCTGTAATAGTATAATTTTCTTTGTGTTCTTTGAGCAGATTCTTGGTTTAAATGGAGATTAGAAAACGCCGTTTAAATGGCTCTTGAATCATGGTATATATTCAGTGTGTGTGTGTTAGATAATATATCCGAGGCATCTCAGCCGCAATCTTTGGCCTATCATGGACATGTTTATGTTTGTAGGTTTTAAGACTTATGCTTTGATCGAATATGTTTTAAGACTGATTTCAGAGTATGAGTTAATCATTATTTCCATCGATAGTTTCAGACTCAGTCATGAGAGATTTATTTCATTTGAGCCGTGGGTTTGGTTTTTTCCATCTATAGTCTTTGTCTTGAGAAATTGTATTATTGGTTATTATACCAAAACCAAGCCATAGTCATTTTCAGAAGACTCCTAAGCCATGTGGTTACATAAGAACTTGTTGTCTATTCATATTATCAAGAAGCTTTGCCTTATGAAATTTTAAAGCCGTTGGTCTTTTATCAATAATGGAAGTCTATACTTGTTTTCTAGCATCCAACAAGTCAATGGCATAGACTTTCTCAAGAGACTTCTAAGCCTTGTGGTTTTAAATAAGAACCTGTGTTTGATTCATATTCATTGTCTTTGTTTAGAGAGTCTATACATCCAACATACTCTAAGCAGTTGGTTTCTTTAAATCGTTTGGGTATCATTTTATGCCATCCAACAAGTCTAAAACTGGATTCAAGTCTTTCTCGAATAATTTTTCTTAGACATTGGACATTTCTAAGCCGTGGGTTGTCTTTGTTTAGAGAGTATACGTCTTTGTCTACTTTTAAGCCCTTTTGGTTCATGTAGTTTGTCTTATGACTTCTCTGTTTGCCAAACCTTTTTGGTTCATGTAGTACCAACCCATGGTCTTTGTCTAGACTTCTTACAAAGCAGAACCTGCTTTCGATTTAGTCTTTATATTAAGACTGATTTAAGATAATTTGTCACTCATCCCATTTTTTTCTAAAGAGTTGGTCATTATACCCATCCAGCTCATAGACTTTTGTATATACTTTTTAAGCCATGTATTTATCAAGCAGACAACGTTTTACGCCTTGTGGTTCATTCATAGTCTTTGTTCAAGACTCCATCAAGCTGTTGGTCGTTTTTTTAGTTTACATCCAACAAGTCTTCTTTAGACTTTCTTTTTTCTCCATCTACTGACGTTTTTGTCTGAGCCGCTGGTCATTTTTTTCCATCCAGCATATCTAAAAACCAACTTCTTTTATCTATATCCAGAGATTTATTTGAGGCATTTGAACTATTTTATTTCACAAAGGACCCTTTTCTAAGCAACCCCATATTTTCTTTTGTGTAAAAAAGACTTTTATTTCAGACTTGTGTCTTAAGCTTATTCCAGCTGTTGGTTGTTTTTATTTCCATCCAACATAGATAAAGCATATTCTTATTTTTTTGTCTCTGTTATGCTTTGATATTAGATTGTTCTACATTTTCTTTGTTCAGTCTGCTACGTCTATGTTGTGTAATGATGAGAACATGGATTGCTGGTGTACTAATCTTGTACTTTTTTGTATTGAGTTTCAGCTTCTGATACTATGGATGTCCCGTCACTTGAAACAATTGCTCGTATGGATGCTAATGAGTGCATAGAGCTGCAGATGGATGGTGAAGAAGAACCTCATGAGCAAACACAAAGTGTCACTCAGCCATTTCAACCGGTACGTAAACGTAGGGCTAAATGTTGGGAAGATTTTACACATGTAGGACTAGAGGCTGATGGAAAAGAAAGGGCTAGATGTAATCATTGTGGTTTTAAGTTGGTAGCAGAAAAAACACATGGAACTTCATCGCTAAACAGCCATTCAAAGACATGCCCCGCTAAGCTTAGGTCTGATGCTCCTAAATATGATCACATAGCTGATAGAGAGAAGATGTCTGAGATAATTATATATCATGACTTACCTTTTAAGTATGCTGAATATGAAAAGGTAAGGGAAAGAGATAGATTTCTTAACCCTGATGTTCAGCATATCTCTAGACAAACTGCTGCAGCTGATGTCTATAAGAAATATGAGATAGAAAAAGCTAAGTTGATAGAGGTTTTGGGGAAACACAAGGGGCGAGTGTGTTTTACAGCAGAATTGTGGACAGCCCGAAGTGTTGTGATGGGATATATATGTATTACTGCTTATTACATTGATGAAAATTGGAGGTTGAATAATAAGATTTTAGCATTTTGTAATCTTAAACCTCCTCATAGTGGTGAAGTGATTGCTAAGACAGTTTATGATTGCTTAAAAGGATGGGGACTTGAGGAAAAAGTATTTACTATCACACTGGATAATGCTAAAGCCAATGATAGCATGCTAAATATTCTTAAGCATCGTCTTCTAAGTAGCAATGGGCTGTTGTGTAATGGAAAGTTCATGCACGTTAGATGCTCTGCACATATTTTGAATCTAATTGTGAAAGCAGGATTAAAATTAGCCATGAGTCTAATAGAGAACATAAGAGAGAGTGTAAAGTTTATTAAAGCATCTGAGTCAAGGAAAGACTCTTTTGCTATCTGCGTTAAGAGTGCTAGGATCACAAGTAGTGCGGGTTTGTCTTTAGATGTCTCTACCAGGTGGAATTCAACCTATGAAATGTTGGCGAGAGCTTTAAAATTCAGAAAGGCATTTGCTATTCTGAATTTGTATGAAAGAGGTTACAAATGGCTGCCTTCAGAAGAAGAGTAGGAACGTGGAGTCAAAATATGTGACTTGCTGAAGCCTTTTAATACCATCAGCACTTTCTTTTCAGGAGTTAAGTATCCAACGGCCAATGTCTACTTCATTCAGGTGTGGAAAATTGAGATGATGTTGAAGAAATTTGAGAATTGTGAAGATGATGATGAGGTGAAAGCAATGGCTAAGGCGATGCGAAAGAAGTTTGTGAAGTATTGGAATCAATACAGTGTGATTTTAGCCATGGGGGCTGCTTTAGATCCTAGGTTGAAATTGGATATACTTCGATCAGCTTATGAAAAGATTGATCCAAGGACTTCTAAGGCAAAGGTTCAAGTTGTTAGGGACAATCTGGTTTCACTCTATGAAGAATATCAAAATTCAGCAAATCCTTCAAAGTTTTCTGCAACATTAACTCCACATGAGCTTCTCACGGAGTCACCCCTCGAAGATGATATGGATGGTGTAAGTTCTACAAACTTTTCTTATTAGTTTTCGTTCAAAAAAGAATAGAAAGTTCTTAATGGTTTACTTAGTATGTTTGTGTGACTTTGTATATAATAGGATCTCTTTGAGCTTGAAAATAGCCTCAGGTCTAGTTCAAGAAATGCCAAGTCAAATCTAGAAACCTATTTAGATGTTGAACCAAGACTAGAGATGAAGACTTTTGAAGACATAGAAGTTCTTAGTTTTTGGAAAGAAAATCAGCATCGATATGGTGATCTAGCATCAATGGCATCTGATTTACTCAGTATACCCATCACGACAGTAGCAGCTGAGTCAGCTTTTAGTGTTGGAGGAAGAGTTTTGACTCCTTTCAGAAATCGACTTCTGCCCAAAAATGTGCAAGCACTAATTGCCACTCGAAACTGGTTAAGGGGATTTGCAGAATTTGAAGGTAAAAGTTCCATTATTAACTTATAGAAAATGATTTTTATGTTGTTTAACTAACTTATATTCATGAACTTACAGGAGATACTGAAGATTATTTTGATGATGAAGATGATGATGATACTGCAAAAAGTAACTCTGAAGTTGGAGATTCTAGTGCATGAAGGTAAATGGGATTTGCTGTCTCCTTTCTATTTTGTTTCCAGTATCCTCTTGCCTAGTTTAAAGGTCTGATTGACTTGTTCATAATATATTAATATGTGATTCGGTTTTGTTTAAAGGTCACTATCTTTAGAATCCATTTTTAGATCATAACAAAGATATTGGTTCGTCTGAAACTGTGATAACTCGGCTTTAGAATCATAGAATTCATCTGCTTCTTCCCTTGATTTTAACATGCTGATTGACTTGTTACTTAGTATGATTACAGTTACTGATTTACTTCATATGTTGATTGACTTGTTACTTAGTATGTATGTCTTTGCTTCATGCATGTCTTTAAGACCATTGTATTCTATTTGCTTCTTGCTGATTGACTTGTTTTTTGTTTATCTGACCAGCAAAGAAGGATGATAAGCACAAAAAAAGACTCAGAAAGTGACAAATAACTTTTCACAGTGATGGTTTAATTTGGTTTTGAGTTTTGTATCCTTTAAGAGTTTCAAGACCTTTGTATTGCTCTCAAACTTAAGAAACTGATGTAGTCAAGTAAAGATTCTGCAACTTATCAAGTTATTGTATATTTGAAGCTTGAGAAGCAAGCAAAGACAAGTTCTATATCTTATTTTATTTGATATGTATTAGTATATAAAATGAAATATATTAGGAGAATATAATAAATGTGTTTACATAAAAAATAAAATAAAAAGGGCTTAAAAGGGTTAAAAAGGGTTCAGCCCTATTTTACACAGTTTAAAGGGTACTAAAAGGGTTAGGGTTCACTTAGGGTTGAGCTTAAGCTAAATAGGGTAGGGTAGGGTTGGACAACCCTATACAACAACCCTAGCAAGAACCCACATATCATACGCCACGTGGCAGATAATGTTCCAAAATCTCACCTCTTTATAGTCCTCTCAGCCTATCACCCCGTTTTAAGGCCATTTCAACAAAGCCACACACACCCTCACAAATCGTTATCTTCGTTTCAACAATGGCTTCCTCTGCTCTCTCCAGCGCCATCGTAAACACTACCTTCCTCCGCCGCCAGCAGACACCACTCAGCCTCAGATCTCTCCCCATGGCCAGCACACAATCCCTCTTCGGCCTCAAATCCTCTACCGCACGCGGCGGACGCGTCACAGCCATGGCTACCTACAAGGTCAAGTTCATCACACCGGAAGGTGAGCAAGAAGTGGAGTGCGAAGACGACGTCTACGTCCTCGACGTTGCGGAGGAAGCAGGTATCGATTTGCCTTACTCATGCCGTGCAGGATCTTGCTCAAGTTGCGCCGGGAAGGTCGTCTCTGGCTCCATTGACCAGACGGACCAGAGCTTCTTAGACGATGAGCAGATGAGCGAAGGGTATGTCCTCACTTGTGTGGCTTACCCAACGTCTGATGTCGTCATCGAAACCCACAAAGAAGAAGCCATTGTTTAAATTTCTAAACCATCTATAAGCTTATAGATGGAATATAATAAAATGAAAAGAAGCGTGATGTATGAGTTATCTTTCTCTGTCTTGTCTTCGCTAATTTGGCTCAATCTTTGTATAAGATCAATGGATCACAAATTTCAGTATAATTTCTCTCCCTTCTTTTTTGGCTGTTTTGTTTACATCCAATGTCAATTTTCAGAACATCATATAAGTTCATATTATATCATAAGATATGAAAAAATAAAAGTAAGTTGCTGATGGCACATATTTCTTAAAATTCTACATAATATATTCGTGTAGTCTAATGAACTTCAATCTTATAGCTAAGCTAAGCACAAAAATAACTATGTGGAAGTGTAGAATTGTTTGATTAAATGTCTTTTACACAATGAGGTATTGAGTTTAAACCCATAAAATACAAATTATGCATATTATAGAAAAAAAAAGTTATAAAAGATCTTCAGCATGGCGTACATTCAAACATAAATCTTATAAGACGGACTCGGAATAATTCAGTCAGATAATAGAATTGAGGACTATAGAATCGTTTATGTAATATTTTTCATCGTTGTTATAACATAGTTAATTAGACGTTAAAAAAACTAACATAAAAATAACTAGGACATAAGTTTAGTTTTAACAAATAACTAAAGAATTATAAAGTTCATAAACTAACAAAGCGGGGTGGTGGCGCAGTTGGCTAGCGCGTAGGTCTCATAGCTATTGAGTGATCCTGAGGTCGAGAGTTCGATTCCCTCTCACCCCATACTTTTTTTTAAAAAAACCTTTTTGCAGTTTTGGCTCTTTCTTCTTACATCATCGCACGATCTTTCTCCGACAGACCAAAATTCAGACTCGAACAAACCCTATTTTGTCTTTCGATTCGAATCCATCTCTTTGTGAATCTCACAAATCGTGATTTCACCTTTGATCAAATGACGCAAGGTGGTGAAGTACAGTTGCAGCCACCAGATTCACAGAAGCTGAGCGACTCCGCTCCGTTGTTAGGAAACTCTCCATCTTCTTCTTCTGCCTCCACCGTGGCAGAAAGTTCCGATCATGAGATAAACGAAGAAGAAGATCTAGAGAACGGTTCAGCTCCGTGCTGTCGTATCTGTCTGGAGAACGATAGCGATTTGTTAGGAGATGAATTGATATCGCCGTGTATGTGCAAAGGCACTCAGCAATTCGTGCATCGTTCGTGTCTCGATCATTGGCGATCGGTTAAGGAAGGGTTCGCCTTTTCTCACTGCACTACTTGCAAAGCTCAGTTTCATCTCCGTGTTGAGCCTTTTGAGGATAATAACACGTGGCGGAGGAAGGCTAAGTTCAGACTCTTTGTTGCTAGGGATGTGCTTTTGGTATTCGTAGCTGTGCAGACTGTAAGTCTCTCTTTGGTTACATCTATGATTCTTGTTATTACAGTTTCTTGAGGTTGAGAAAGTATGTAATAAGAGATGTTGATGATTGGTTTTGGTTTACTACATGGTTGTTATTATAACTGCTTGAGTTTGAGAAAGTATGTGATAAGAATCTTGACATGTTCGGTGAACAAAAAAAAAGAGAATCTTGACATGTATGACAATGGAACTTGATGACTATCAGATTGTCATAACTGTTACAATCTAGATTCGAATCTTGACATGTTTGACAATGGAACTTGATGACTATCAGATTGTTCATTCTTGTCACTGAGGTTGGTTTTGGTTTCCTCCATGATTCTTATTAGAACTGCAGTTTCTTTTATGAGGGTGATAGAGCATGTAATAAGAGATTCTAGTGATCATTTGTCTCTTGTCATAATTGTTATCTTGGTAACAAGTGAATCTAGATTCGAACTTTGACGTGTTGACAATGAAACTTGATGACAATCAGATTCTTCTCACTGTGTTTGGTTTTGATTTCTTGATTTGCCATTGTTGAAGCATGTTTTTGATATAACTTGTCTGAGATGACACCAAAGAGAAATCACTCTGAAACGTTTTGACATTGTAGGTTATTGCCGTGATGGCTGGATTTGCATACATTATGGATAAAGACGGAGAGTTTCGCAACTCTTTCAACGATGATTGGGATCGTATATTGTCTAAACATCCCATACCGTTCTACTACTGCATCGGTAATCCTAAACTTTTCATCTCCTTTTCATAAATAAATGGAAGTTTGTTAACATTTGGTGCATCATGAATCCTTAGGGGTTGTAACCTTCTTTGTACTGATTGGCTTTCTTGGACTCATTCTACATTGCTCTTCTCTCAACGGTAATGACCCGAGGATGGATGGGTGTCAGAACTGCTGTTACGGATGGGGAATCTTGGATTGTTTCCCTGCATCAATGGAAGCTTGTTTCGCTCTTGTTATTGTCTTTGTTGTTGTCTTCGCCATTCTTGGTCTAGCGTATGGCTTTCTTGCTGCAACTATGGCTATTCAAAGGATATGGCAGAGACATTACCATATTCTCACTAAGAGAGAGCTCACAAAGGAGTACATTGTGGAGGATCTTCACGGATGTTACACTCCCCCTAAGCTGGATGCAGAGCATGAAGCAAGATTGAAGATGCTGAAACTTATGTGACCGTTCTTGAATTGCAAATAAAAGGTTATATGGAGTTTCGGGCACAAGGACCTAAAATCTTTGTTTTCTTACAAGTACCTAATGAATACATTGTCCTTTTGTAGACACTACTGGTTAAATATATCGAGATCCAAAGCTACAAAGAGAGCTTATGAACGTTGTTCATGTTTCATGAATCTTAGCTGATGTTTTTTTTCTCCTTCAAAAAGCTCAAAAGAGAAGGGATTAGTGTTCCTTTTGAGTTGCAGTTTCTGTTAAAAACAATGAGATAACAACGGATAACATCTGGTTGGTGAATGATTCAAATAAGTTATATACATCTTAGAAAGCTCAAAAATAAAATATAAAAAATATAAAAAAATTTACGACCACAGTGGGCGTCGAACCCACGACCTTCTGATCCGAAGTCAGACGCGCTAATCCACTGCGCTATGCGGTCTACGAATAAAATACTGCATATAGGGCAATATAGCCAACACTAATTTTAGTAACCAATCATGCAATTCATAGCTGTAGTCTGCAGATTAGGCTCACAAGCTTGAATATAAACTAAAAGAACAATTGGTATCATTCACAGCAAGATTCATATAAAACAGCCTAAAGTGTCAACAAGTCACATCTTTAAAGCCTCAACTTGTGAATCTTATATACAAACAAGAATACACATATATAAAGACATGAAGTGAATGGACTTGACCCCATAGTCACCAACCATTATGCCCAAGAACAATCTTTCAGAACCTCATAGACCATTGATCTATGTTCTTCACTCAACTCTTTAGGGAAACTCACTAAAAACGTTATTATCAAATCTCCACGTTTACCATCATCTTCTTTACCATTTGGCAAACCTTGACCTTTAATAGCCTTCTCGAATCCATGAAAGATCACTTCTCCTACAGATATTGACATTGACTCACCAGTCAGTAGCGGCACCGAGAGATTACACCCCGTTAAAGCCTTGATAAGAGGTATCTCGACCGCAATCTCTAAGTCATCTCCACGGCTTTTGAACAAAGGATGTCTCTTTTCTTCAACCACGAATGTGATGTCTTCGGGGAGGTAGCCAGGTTTCTCGTTCCCTACTCCTTCGAATGTGATCTTGGTCCCTTTCTTCCATCCTGGTTTGATGTTCACTCTTAACGTCTCTTCTTGTTTTCTAATCAATCTGTTTAATAACAGAACATAATGAATCATTGGTTTGAGAAAAATAAGGGACCAACATATTAACGATTATTGTGACTTAAATCTCGATGCACTAGTACAATGTATCTTGGCAAGATCTTGTCAAGTTTTTTTAGAAATATAAACACTAGTCTTAGAGCATCTCCAATGGTGTTACCCACCATTGGAGTCTTTAAGGCTTTTTTTTTAATTTTTTTTTTCAAATTTTAAAAAAAAATATATCAACTAATTGCGAGCCGCCATGTGTTACGGGGATCCGCAAACAGTGTAAGGATCAGTCCTTACGTAGGAATTTTAAAGGATCAATCCTTAACTTTTAATGGGATCCACTGATTATTTAATTATTTTTTTCGTAAGGACTCCCGATTTCCATTGCTGGTGGTCTTAAGGTTATAGAATTTATTATTCACACAATCAATAAAACCGATATTTTATCAAATTTATAATTCAAATTCAACTTACAAGTGACTTAAACATAGCTGCATAGTAAAATGTTAGACCATGATTATAGGGGTTACTTAATGGGTTTTTAGGGATAATCATGCCCTTATATTCGTTGGGTTGGACAAAATTAAGTGTTTTATAAGTATAAATATGGATCATAAAATGATAAGTTTATTCAGTCATATAATTAATAATCAAAAATTAAAATGGATATTTCTCTCAATAGCATTTTGCTAAGTTTCTTTTATTGGTTTTCTTCGCGAACACGTTAGGTTAAACCAAACTAGGCTGGATTCAAATTCAAATTTACAGAAAATGAGATCAAGAACAGAGAAACAAACCCTTCATCGGTGATAATGTCTCTAGTGATCTTGATGTTCTTAACACCACCATGGCAGAGTTCTTCCAACGTACATTCAAGCATTTTCTCCACAGCAGGCGGATTCTTCGGCGGTGTAGACTGAGAGAAAACAATCGGCGTTGTGCTCCTCCTGCTTATACTCTTCCCCATCGATCCAACCGTATCCCTCGTGCTCTTGCTCTTCCTAAACGGCACAGACGTCGCAGAGCCTCTGTTCTCTTTATTATCTCTTTTGCTACGACTCTTCTTAATCTCCGACGGAGAGGATAGTCCTTCTATGTCGCCGAATAAATCAGCTAAGGTTTGTTCTTTCCCTCTAGGGCTCGTGAAAGGTGACGTTATAGGGCTCGTGTTGTTCGAGACAGGGCGTGATTTGATACCGTGGTCTCTACGGCTGGTGGTTCTTGAGAAAAAAGATCGGTGGTTGGAAGAAGAGGAGGAGGAGAGGTATGTTGGTCTGGCTTGCGGCGTGTGGCTGCGACGGCTGCTGGAGTTTGATAGAAGAGAAGATTGGCGTTTGAAGACGGAGCTATCGTCCATGCTCTGTAACCGGAGACCTCTCCTTGCAGCTATCAGATCATCCTCCTCCGCGAATTTCTCCTCCAGATATCTCTGGTGTGTTGCCTGAAAATGTTAGGAACGATCAATGAAACGAGGATCGACCAAAGCATGTCATGCATGCATGCAGGGCCGGATTTGAGATTTCAAGAACCTCAAACATTTTTAAATTTTTTTATTAAAATATTCTTTTTATAGTTTAGGGGAGTTTATCTATGTAAAATCTCTCTAAAACTTTTTGAGGACCGAGGAAAATGTTTCATCTGGCTGTTTCCAGATCTGACCATGCATGCATGTTGTGAGAGATGATAAGAAGAAAGAACGTACCGAATCGGTGTCAGATTTGCGATGAGAAGAAGAAAGAGGATGTAATTTGGTGACGATGGACTTGTATGCTTTGCATGCTGTCTTTGAGATTCCGAAGAAATCTGTCGCCGGTGATCTTGAAGTCGCCATTGTGTCGGAGGAATAAGATGAATATGATCGGTGAAGAGGGAAAGATTAGGTTAAGTTGTCGTGGGTAGGGATTAGATTACAAAACAGACACGATCGAAGAGCTGAGTTGTTTGGGCTTCACGCTTTTATTAGGACATTTCTGTTTCTTCATTTTATCCAAGAAGTGAAACTATAACTTATAAGCATCCGATTTAATTTAATTATAACTTCTGGAACCATTAACAAACTCATAGCTTTAGTTGAATATGTGTTTTCATTGTTATATAATTCACATCATGTATATCAGATCTGTGTATATACAAAACAATGGTGTTGCACAAAATAATTGATAATATTTTCGGATTAAATCTGTTCAATAATGCTGGAGTTAATTGTTTGAAAAATAATAATAAAATTTTAAAAGTGTGTTAAACTTGCTAGTGTCTTTATTATGTTATGGCAAAACCGCAAAAAGGTCACCATGCTACTCTTTTTCTTACGACCGCATGTTCTTGTGAAAAAAACGAATCGCATATTCATATCATCATATGCTGTCTTCTTAATTGGTAAGAGAGTATTCCAAGCAATAGACTTGTTTTGTAGCAGTGACAGTATAAACTGTAAAGTCTATTTCTGAAATAAGCTATATTGTAAAATATTGTTTCATTTCAATATAATAATGATTTTTGCACTTTAAAAAAACTGTAATTATTTATTTTTCATTTGAACATAATAGTTAAGGTGTTGAAGGTGCGAAGGTCTTCCCTTTATTTCATTAATATAATAGTTGGTTGTATTCCAAATCGATTATTTTGGTGACTACACAATCTTATAGTGATTTTTTCTTTGATCATTATGATCATCACATAGTATAAAAGTAACATAGTCACATACAATTTCTCTCTTACAAGTTACAAACCTTTTGTTAACGTAACAAAACTCAAAATCTTTCAAACTTTCTGAAAACTTAGAGACTCATTAGATTTAGTAAACCATCCATTTAATCGTTAACTTGCTTCTCTCTACCGAGACGGTGGCGGAGGAATTCCGGTGAGAAAGGCTGAGAAGAAGGCGAGAGAGCTGCTTGGTTTGAAGGAAGGCACCGCATGTCCAGCTCCTCTGAACGTAGCAAAGGTTAGACCTTCGTATTCCTGAAGCCACCCACTTACCTGTTTTTCATGGTACCATGGCCTCCAAGCTGTCTTGATGGGTAATTCTAGTGCGCTTAAGCTGTACCTAGTCGCCAGTACTGGAACTCTTCCGTCTGTGTCACCACTGAGCCATCACAGAACCAAACCAACGGTTTAGTGGAATACTCTTTATGTGTTTCTTACATATATAACCAAGTACCAGCAAAGCAAAATAAAAACTACGTGTATATAGGTTACTTTTGTAAGATACTCTATTTTTTTACTTTCACTGATCAGATTACTTTTTCTCAAGTTTTATTTGTATTGAAGTTAATTACTCTTTGTTATACAAAACTTAGTTTTCAAGGTGATCAGCGGTCTAGCTGGTTGAATTAATCATGGGTGTATTTTGTTCCTATGACCTTGAGATTCTAATTATAAACTCAGACTAATGATGTGACCTAACTTTATCATGTAAATAAGTCAATAACTAATGAAATAATGGGTCTTTTAAAAATCATGACGAATAAGACGATGACCACTAAATAACACTAGTGCTCATGAACGTATATTACCTGTAAACCCATATTCTTAATCCACCGGCGATGAGTTTTTCGTATATAGGCAAAACCGAGGGCGTTAAATAAGTCCAATTATGGAAGATCTCCATGCTGCAATCTCAGAATATTAGATAATATTTAGACAAGTTCCATCATATCTTATTATTACAAAATAAAAGAAACAATATAACACATGAAAAATTTGCTGTGTACTTGCAAATCTTCCAGTTCTTAAGATTAACTCCATCACTCGCATGAAGAGACTTCTGAACATCTGCTCTATTGTAAAATGTTCTCGCGTAATCGTCTAAGCATGGGTCATATCCCCCCAAGCGCCTTGGTGGCCCCTAAGACATGCAAACATTATTTTCTTGTTAATGAAAACTTTTTGAAAGACACATATATTATAGCCTTTTAAATTTTTAATAAATTTTAAGGAATACCTTAATATAGATTTAAAAAAAATTGTCTCTAAAATAACATTTAAAAATGATCAAAATAATTTTTATTAAAATGTGTAAATATACATTTATATCATTTGAGTTAACTAATATAAACTTAAGATTTAGAGTTATGGAGCGGAGATTTGGAATGAGTTTTAGAAGTGAAGTTTAAAATTTTTTTCTTTTAAAAAAAAATATTAAAATTTTCAAAAAAAAAAAAAATCTATTTTGGTCTTTTTCATAAAGTTTATTTTTGTGACAAAAATTTCAAAAAAAAATCTATTTGATAGATTTAACTCTTTAACTATCATAAAATATTTAGATGTAGCATATTATATATACACGTACCCTTTTGGAGCGGATGTGAGAATTTGTTTCGAACTGTGCTGAATCCAAGTAAGAGGACCGTGCAGAATCTCCTATACAAACAGATGTATAGAGGCTATAGATATCGATCTCGTCGTACTGCTTCTGAACTTCTGCCACGGCTTCAGAGCACTCGTCGTCGCTCCACGTATTGTCGCTGCTGAAATTGCAAGTCCTTGTTATGATCCTATGTGTCTCATCAGATATAACCGCGTGGCTCCATGCGTAATCCACCCAACCTCTCCAATCATCTGCATCTGATGTCTCAGGATTCCCCAGCTACACCGCAGAAAAAATAATTTAAATTATTTGTTCAATAGGTTTTATGCTAACTTTAACCTCGCCATGCAAATTTATAGTATTCTATTTATTTATTTTGGTTTCAGACTAGTAATTTTTTATGGGACCAAGAAACACTATATATTATCATTAAGAGAATCAAACGTACCAAAATACCCTTGAGGTTGATGTGAAGTGATGAACCATTGTTCTTGTTATTGTTATCGTACACGACCTGTGCTAGCTCCGGTACGTATTTTCCTACAAATATTAGTACGTTCACCAAAAGAAAATTAAAAACCGAATTAGATTTAAAGATATTAGAACTAAAATTAAGATGGTTAGTTAGTAAACCTGCGTAGCTTTCGCCTGCGATGTAGAACGTATTTCCTTTGTGTTCTGGAAATCTCTCGAACCAGTTGCATAGAAAAGTGAATGCGTCTCTTGCTGATCGTAGAATGAAAGAAGGGAGGATGATGAAGCATATAAGTTTTAATAAAAGAAAGAATTAATGAAGCATATAGTTATGTTTACGTACTATATATTATACATATTATTCTTCTAAGGATAGAAACTACTATAATAATAATGGACCTACCTGTAAAGTCATCGTCAAGTTTTTGATAATCACTAGTTGTGTTTGAATACGAAAAGCCAACACCGACGGGAGATTCTAAAAACAGCATGTTTGCCTCTGCATCAGCAAATCCAACCTTTTTCATTATTTCATTTCATTTTCATTTTACTTATAGATAATAAAATCAAATAAAAAGATGTTTACCTTTATTCCATGCGTATGGATTAAATTTAATCCCGTTGTCGTTGGTGTCCACGATAAAAGGACCAATCTCTTGTGTTGCTCCATATCCCACCGAAGAACAACCTGGACCTATGTATACAAATGATTTAAGTTCTAAATTTGTGTCTCTAGTGAGACAATATCAAACATATAACAAATTATAACACTAGCTAGCTGTTTTATTCTAATAGTTATGATTAATGGCATATAACAAAATAGTAGAAAGTGAATTACGCATGCAAATAATGCTTAGAAAGAAAATTAGTTCAATACCAAATTTAAAATATTTAGTTTTGACTTTGAAATGAAAAAAAATGGCAGAACGGCCAAACATAAATCATAAAACGGTAAATTATGTAATTAATAAAAATTCTGTCGAATCGTGTTATCAGTGCACTACTATTCCATAATATATTAATCAGTGTTCTAAAATTGGTATTGCCGGCGCCTAGGCGTTCAACAAATCGGATACGAGTAAAACAAAATTTTCAAATTGATCGTTGAAAAAATCGTTTTAGAAATTCGAAAAATCGACTTATACGCCTATCTAAATAATAGTCTTCTATAAAATGCTTAGCTAATGTCTACAGAAATTTAGAATCTTAATTAATATTGAAAATACATATCAGAATATAAAACAGTTTTTAATACATGCATGAACAATTTAAAAGATTGTATTACCTCCATTAAGCCAAAGAACTAGAGGTTTCTCCTTGGGAAGATCCATGGCCTCAAAGAACCAATAGAACATAGCTCTTCCGTTGGATACGTCGACAGGGACGTAACCGGCATAATGTTTGAAACTCACATCAGGCTGGCCAGGCAAATTTGTCACGAGATCTCGCTCGTTGGCCAACAAGCTCCTTTGTTTCTGGCTATTAGACCGGTGTTGTCTAGTACATGTACCTATCGGGAGTAATACTAAAAGAGTGGTAAAACACAAAGAAATTAACATGTTCTTGGTGTGATAATCCATTTGAGAGGTATAAGTTCTGAAGAAGATCAAGGAATTGTACTGAGATGATGAGAAAGATCTACCACTTGGGATGTCTATTTATAAGCTAAGATCAAAGAGATTTTTTGTTTGGTTTTGAATTTATTTTATATATTAAAATTTTAGTTAAGTGGATATGGAAGAATAGTCCTATGTGGCAATGGGTGGCTTTAATTTGTTCAGTTGATCGAATAATTCCATCTTAAAAACTAAGATTTATAGGGACAAATTCAAGAGAATTCGTATACTTGACTTATACACAGTGGATGAAGCACTTTCTCCTTTGATGGGTTTGAACCACGTCATGACCAAAAGTAATATAAATTTCATAAAATCCATAATATGTTATCTATCCCATTGAACCTAAGAAATTAAGAGGATTAATCGACTCCTCAACGTCCAGTGACCAAGGCATAATCCATTCAATAATATAGGCTGTTACGGACACTCGCCGCTAATCTGAATATATATTTCGGTAGGAACTAAAATACATTGAGTTATTACAAAATATATATATATATATATATATATATATATATACACGTAGAATTTTGTGTAAGACAATTATGGAGTAAAAAACTGACTTAAGCTATACTAAACGCTGGCCAAAACAAATGGTTACTAAGGACTCCAATATGTAACATTTTGCATCAAATTTTCTGAATATAATAAGTTAAAAGGAACTATTTATATGAACAAAACAAAAAACTATACATATGAATAAGATTATAAGGTAAAGTATTCTATGAACCGTTGAATCATAGTCACATTTTATGCATTGAACTCAACGAATAACTTCTCACAACTATTGCTAACGTCATAGACTCCTAGATAGGTTACATACGATGCGGATATTCCCAAACAAAAAAAGATTTATTTCCTAGCAAGAAAAAGGAGACATGTCACGTTGCAACATCGTTGTGCAAGAATTGACTGTTGAAAAAGGCAAATGGAGGTATATATTCCAAATTGATGGTGCCCTTTAATTTTCATAATAATTTTTCAAAAAAAATTTCTACACATAATTTACAGGTTATATATATATATTCATAAGAACCTCATCATTAGCAAAGTAGAAAATGTAGTTTTGTGGCGAACCTTATGCGCCCTTGGGATTCTTTAAATTTGATGTACTTATAATTTTAAGATAGCTAATTAATAAAGTGATGAAGATCTAATGCATATAGAAAATAGATCAAATATTCTTTTTTGTCACCACTTAAAATAGTCCCCACTATAAGAACTGAACCACGAACTCTCTAAGAACTTTAGTACACATAGAGGGTTTGATCATGTTGGTCAAAACTAAAATGGATTTTCGTTAGATTCATACACTTGGCTATTATATATTTTACTCTTTACTCTATATACCTTACTCTATATCTATACACTTGGCTATTATATTATTTACTCTTTACTCTATATACTTTACTCTATATTTTACTCTTTACTCTATATGCATAAACTTTACTCTATATAGTTTCAAATTGGCAGCTTTTCGTTCCTGCAGTAGTTTAGCTACATGACTTCTCAATTAAAAAGCTTAGTTAAAAAAAATAAGAGAAAGAAACAAAAAATGTTATGTTGAATGGTTATGACATGGACTCCAACATCGTTGATGAGGAATGAGAGGGAAATCATCTCTGGATTATATACGTTAACATTTCATATTTGATATACATTTTAAAAAAAAAAATTGTCGGGAAGGTAATGTGTATATCTATATAAAAGTGTCAATAGAAGAATAAAGATAAAAAATTGCATGCTCAGTACTTGACTTAACTTTGTATATATCAGCATATACGTCAAGAAGCAGTTCATGGATTAGCTTCCGTTGTCACTAATTAAGAATATGCTGCCTCTCTAACCTCTGTAAAAGTGGTACCTCATTAGGCATTGCTTTGCTGGCTATATGTTCTTAGAACGATTTTTTTTCACTTTGATATGGAATGTTTTTTTGGTCAATATATGAAATATTTTGATTTATAAATAATTGTTTAGATCTTCTTTTTTTTGTCGACAATATATATGGTGGAGAATCTTGAATTATAAACATTAATTAATAATCCATCCTACTTGTATCCCTTGCATTGGTGAATGGCCACTAGCTTGGAACTTACTTATACTTATATTATACTACTGCAATATGAGCTAATGATTTATCTAATCACCTTCAAATAGTTGTATTGCTATTTATTTTATTTTTACGTAACTAATTAACATGTTTTTATCTAACCTAAATTATAGATTACAAATGATAGTTTGTGTTTAATATGGGGACCGCTTAATTAAACTGTTAAACAAGACTCCATGAGTCTATATTGGCCAATGGATGTCCACTTATATGATTCTCAGAACTATAATATTTGATATCCACTTAACTATTAATATTATTAAAGACCGTATACGTGCAATTGTAAGAACCTTATTGGCCAATAAATTTTGAAGAATTATTTCTAGACAATTTATGAATAGGTCAATGCAATCTTAAGTGATCTAGGACAAAGACATCTCATAGTAAGGCATATGTTGAGATCCTATTGGTGGATCATTTGATAAGGAAAATCAAGAAACGATTAGGGATTCCACAGTGACACAGCCATGGCCCCTACAAGTTGATGATGTATAAGACTACCTTATTGTCTCATCGTTAACTAATCCAAGAAAGAGAAATGAGATTATTAAGTTTACTAATATCGTATATAATGCGCACTAAAAAAAGAAGACGAAGTGTTTGATCGTCACTATTAAAGATAGAAGGTATAGGTTCTACCTTTTATAATGAGTACTTGAAGGATTATAAGAGCATATGGAATCTAAACACAGTATAGCTAATCTACTAGAGACATTCCCTATGTGATCCTCAACCACTGGACCTACAGAAACTATTAGGTTTTATGCTACATTCCTTAGCCATTTCTATGACATAAACCATCGTGATCTCGTCGATATATTTATTCGTATTCTCTTAGACCATAATTAAAGAGGATCTTTAAAAAAAAATTTTAAGGCGTAGAACCCATAAATAGTATAAAAATCGGTTACAAAAATTATAAATTAAGAACCGGTTTCTATGGATTTCTTATACTGTTCACGGGTCACATTAACACGTAGCGGTTTGCGATTGGTTCACTTAAAAAAAAAAAAAAAACCAAGAGGGTTTCAAGGGTTAATCATGCCCTTACTCATCACATCTATACTGTTATGTTTATTAGGTGTCAATCAGAGTCCAATGCAAGAAACAGTTCAGCGGCGATACTCAATTTATGGGACGAAAAACATTGTTCATGTATACTATTTTGGAACTCTTGTTTCATTAATTATTTATAGTTATAACTATAGTTTTTTTTTTTTTTGATCAAAGTTATAACTATAGTTTAAGTGGGGGTTATTGGTTCTTGCATTTTAATGGATTTGAAAATCTAAATTAAATCAGGTGTTATTGGTTCTATGATTTTAAAATTTATATTGAAATCATGTGTTATTGGTTTCATGATTTATAAATTCTAATTTAAATTAGGTGTTATTCAATCATCCGAATTTACTAATGGATTTGATTTCATAACGGATTTGCATGGATTTCTTTGTTAAAACTACAAAGACTCAAATCCGAGGGAAAACCTCCGGATTTGTAAATACAAATACAAATTTATATGTTAGATTTGAAAATCAATATATTTTACATTGATTTGTAAATATTATATGGATTTCTAAATACTCTAAAGTACATGAACCAATAACGCCTCCTAAACGTGGCAAATATGCATAACTCTATAGATGACGCTTAATAAAGTTAGGAGGCGTTATTGGTTCATGTACTTTAGAGTATTTAGAAATCCATATAATATTTACAAATCAATGTAAAATATATTGATTTTCAAATCTAACATATAAATTTGTATTTGTATTTACAAATCCGGAGGTTTTCCCTCGGATTTGAGTCTTTGTAGTTTTAACAAAGAAATCCATGCAAATCCGTTATGAAATCAAATCCATTAGTAAATTCGGATGATTGAATAACACCTAATTTAAATTAGAATTTATAAATCATGAAACCAATAACACATGATTTCAATATAAATTTTAAAATCATAGAACCAATAACACCTGATTTAATTTAGATTTTCAAATCCATTAAAATGCAAGAACCAATAACCCCCACTAAGTGTTTGCGGATGTCAAAAAAAATAAAACAAGTGTTTGCATTACACTATTGATACTTGCACGGATAATTGGAGGTTATAAAATAAACATTTTAAAATTTTAAGGCCGAGTTTGAGACAAACCTAATCTACTACACTTGAAACCCACATGGGACCAAATACACAATGACTCGAGTCTGGCTGACACGACTGGTTACATTTGCAATGAAAGGCTAAAGCCTAAAGGTATCAGCAGTGGTGAACTTTTTCACCAGACTCTCTCATTTGAAAAACTTTTACATGAGTCTTTCAATTTTTCTAAGAAACCTATTAAATACTAATATAATTGATGAGAAAGTAGTTAATACATATGGCCAAAAATGTTAGTGAGGTTTTTCACAAGAATTTACAAAATATAATAAAATGCATATTATCAATAAAGTAGTAGTGTGAATATTTCAAAATCTTGAGAGCCCCACTTCAAAATTTGTCAAGGTTTTGAAATACACAAAATGAAAAAAACATATGTATATATACAACCCTACGAAAATGATTTAATACAATCTTGCGGAAGGCCATGGGCAATATTAGAAAGTAAAACCCCTTTCATATGTAAAAAGTTAAAACTCTGTTTTTCAAAAAATTTAATGATTTGAACTCTAATTGATGGCTTCACTCTTGTACCTGGTTTGAAGGAAACTCTTGAGGTTTTAAAGGTTTTACAATGTGTGTCTCCATGTAGACAAATAGAGATATTAATATAATACTAACATGTATTGAGAGATAACTATGCACAATGATAAGATCATGTTCATTACACAGTTCTTAGGTAAGGTTTTTAATTTTTGATTTTTCATTTTTTCGTTTTTTTTTTATTTTACGGCTAAAAACTAACTTTTAAAATTCTTATTTAAAAACTGATTCTTAATTTTTTTATTTAACAAAAGTTAAAGAACCTTACCTAAGAACCCTGCAATAAACATGCCCTAGATCATGATTATCCCTAATATCTTTAGGGATTTCTTAATTTTTTTTATATATTTTTCTTTTATCTGATTAAAAAAATCACTAATTGCGGATCGTCACGTGTCGATGAGGTCCGCAAACAGTACAAAAAATCCATTATCAATTGAATACACAACTTTAGAGACAGGTTTTTTCCTTTTTGTGCCCTCCCCTCTCCCCTTCCCCTCTCTAAAAATCCACTAAAAGCCCCTTCCCCTCTCTAAAAATCCACTAAAAACCCCTTCCCCCTCCCGTTAATCATGGCCTCATATAATAACACCATTAGATGGGACATGGTGATTAGTGAAATTCCAACTCCGTTAGAATGGTCAAAGTCTTTTTGTTTTGTCAAACACTCAAAGTATTGCTAAAATATCTCTTTTTACCGGTGATTCTTATCTATCCAAAGATTGAAAGTGCGCATAATAACAGAGTTTATTTGAAGTCTTTTTGACTATATCCATTCTTCCACAAACAAACAAGTGATTTATAGGTCATGGAATCTTTTACTAATCACTTTATCATTTCAAATAATACGAAAATATCCTAAAATATCTTAAAATGATAGAAGCTATTCATTTGAAAAATAGAAATGAGATAATTAGTTAATCTTGTGCAGTCTGCTTAATATTCCTTCGAATGATTTCCATAAAAATAGAGTTTTTTTCCTTTTTTACCGGTGAGTTTGGTTTCAACTAGATTTATCTATAATTTTAGATTATTTTCGTTCGTATTAAAACGCAATTCAAAAATAATGTTTTCCGTTCGTATTAAAACGCAATTCAAAATTTTAGATTATTTTCTGGTACGATCATGCATGATCAGAAATTTAACATTTTTGTCATCGTGATTTGTCAAATATTACATATCCGGATAGACTAATAAACAGATCACGATATTCACTTGGGCCTGACTTGTTAACCCTACTTTTAAGGCCCAAAGTTAAGCATTAAGCCCGAAGGCTCAAACAAAAAGCAAACAGTAATAAACGCGTAACGTTCCTAAAAGTCAAACTAAACCACTCATCACTCATCAGAACCACAAGTCCACACGACACACGCACTCAAAAAAAAAAAAAAAACCAATCTCTCTGTCTTCGAACTCGATCCATGTCTAATCACCACCATCTTGAGCCAGAGATCAACTTCTGGGGAGACACTCCAGAGCAAGACTACTTCAACCAAAAAGGCATCACCGGCTCCAAATCTTACTTCACATCCCCTCGAGGTCTCAACCTCTTCACTCGCTCATGGCTCCCCTCCTCTCCGCCACGTGGCCTCATCTTCATGGTCCACGGCTACGGCAACGACGTCAGCTGGACGTTCCAGTCCACATCCATCTTCCTCGCTCAAATGGGTTTCGCCTGCTTCGCTCTCGACATCGAAGGCCACGGCAGATCCGACGGGGTCCGCGCTTACGTCCCCTCCGTGGATCTCGTCGTCGACGACATCATCTCCTTCTTCGACACGGTCAAGAAACAGCCAAAGTATCAAACTTTGCCAAGGTTTCTCTTCGGAGAATCAATGGGAGGCGCGATCTGTCTCCTGATCCACTTCGCTGATCCGTTAGGGTTCGATGGGGCCGTTCTCGTCGCTCCCATGTGTAAAATCTCCGACAAGGTGAGACCTAAGTGGCCGGTTGATCGGTTTTTGATTATGATCTCTAGTTTGGTTCCGACATGGGCCATTGTTCCCACAGAGGATCTGTTGGAGAAGTGCATCAAAGTGGAGGAGAAGAAACCGATAGCTAAGAGGAATCCGATGAGGTATAGTGAGAAGCCTAGGTTGGGGACGGTGATGGAGCTGCTTAGGGTTACGGATTACTTGGGGAAGAAGCTAGAAGATGTGAGTGTTCCTTTCATTGTGTTACATGGAAGTGCAGATGTTGTGACTGATCCTGAGGTGAGTAGAGAACTGTATGAAAGTGCTAAGAGTGAAGACAAGACGTTGAAGATCTATGAAGGGATGATGCATTCAATGTTGTTTGGTGAAACTGATGAGAACATTGAGATTGTTCGTAAGGATATTGTTAGTTGGTTGAATGATAGATGTGGTGGAGACAGAACCTAGGGTTGGTTGGATTCATGGTATGATTCTCTGTTTTATTGATGATTTAAAGTTGTGCATAGTAGTCATATTTTATCAAGAAACAATGTATTTGGGCTAAGTGGCTAGATATTGATATACAGATTAATCACATTGTTCTTGCATAATTTTCTTGATAATGGTTAGTTTTGAGCTCAGTTCTTGAATATGGTTATGCTAGTTGACTTGCATTCTCCAACATAGTTACTGATCCTACTTATGAAGAGGCTATTGAATTGATTTTGAGGTTTGTTGGTTGAGTTGCTTCTTAGTCTATTTATCACACTGTTCTTTAATGTACTTCCTAAGCTCTTTCTTGCTGATCTATCTGTGAGTCAATGTTTCTCTTTAAAGTATGTCATTCATGGATTCGAAATATATGATTTGATAAACATATAAACTCAAACTTGAAGGTATTTCAGTATTTCAAATACAAATCTTAACTACTTATTTCAAAGAAAAAAGATCTTAACTAATTATACTATCATTTAGTCATATCTAACGACATCAAAATCATTTTGTTTCATCATTTACAGTCTTGACAAAACCCATATCAAGTTGTTTTTCAAAATTTGAAAATTGTCAAGAAATACTAGTTAAACACGACCTTCTTCATTGCAATGTTTTGAACATTGGAACTTACACAAAGATTAGTACCCCAGAGAAAATGTGTTCATGGTTGTTTTAAACTCTTACATAACAATATTTGTAAAGTGTTCAACATACTAGTAGTAACTATGGTTTCTACATTGGAATTTGCACATCTTGATATCAAATGTATCTTAAGAAGCTTGACACGATTTTAGAAGAGACAATGTCTCTATCTTTTGCAGTACATGGAACAAAATATTCAAGTTTTGAGGATAATTATCTTTAGCTAACAAAACAAAGTTTGATGGAAAATGACACAAAGGAGAGAGAGGTAGACACTGAAACACATGTGGACTGCTTCAAAACTGTAAACGAATATGTCAAAATTTGACAGAAACAACATAAATCAGAGTGATCTTGCAGTGTTTACAGTCGCTAGAGAACCTCTGAGGAGTTTCTCCTCCATCGTCAAAGTTCAAGGAGTAACTCCATGGATCATACTGAAACATAGTCTGCTTCTTCTTCTTCTTAGTCTTCTTCACCGCCTCCTTAACCCTCTGAAACATCTTCTTCACAGCCTCCAGACTCATTTTACTCAAAATGTTGAGACAAACCTTTTCTGGATTGCAAAGCTTTAAAAGGGTCTATGAAAATGGATGAAAGTATCGATCTTGTGGGGTTTTTGGAGCAGAGAAAGAAAGAGTATTGAAAAAAAAGTGTTCAGCTTTTTTTTGGGGTGGTTGAATCCGTGCGAGGAATTTACATTGGACTTAACGAGAGAGAGAGAGATATAACAGAAGAAGAAGCTTTGGGCAGAGTGCTGCTTACTCTGTTTTTTTCTTTAACTGTTTGGTTCTTGTCTCCTACTCTCTCAACGAATCAATAATTATTTTTTTCCTCTATTTCTTTAACATTTGATATTTCAAAACAATAGAATAAAGGAATAATTTGAGTCAAAATACTCTTTTTTCTTTTGAAAAATACTCATTGAGATTTTTAATTGAATGAATTTGGGAATTATCACAAATAAAATCAGATATAGTGAAATTTGTTTATTGTTTTTTTTTGCAAAATAATTTTTTATCTGAGATTATCAAAATTACTTTCAAATTATTTTGTTTACTTCGGTGCTTGCGTATTTTATGGGTGATTGGTAACGTTGTACATTTTGAATATACTATTAAATAGGTTTATTGTTAAGTTTTTTTTTGATCAAATGGTTTATTGTTAAGTTTAAACATCTGAATAATATCGGGATTGACCAGATTTTTTTGATTAACAGTTTTCGATCAACCAATCTCATTTAAACATCTGAGCCGGAACACCAAAATAATCTATGCAAAACGATCATACACATGATGTATTTAGTTTTGGGAATGTAACGTGTTTACGCTTTGCTCTTAAAAGTATTTTAGCAAACAAACATCACTATTCTCTTTGTAATTCTCAAGAAAACTGTGTAATAAAAAGACAAACATGTGTGTCCCCAAAAAGTTACAATTTTAAAAATTTCTATTAAAATTCCAAAACTTTCACGTTCTCACATATTAACCCCACTTGCTTCCCTCTCTTCTCCTTCTTCATCTCACTCTACACATCTCTCTCTGTTTAGTTTTTCACCTTAACGAACTTCCAACACTAAGCCCAAACTAACTTGTAATATCAGAAATGAGAGAGCTTGAGCGCTTGAAGACGAGCATGAACCATCATCAATGGCCACCCATTGGAGCACCGATGAATCTCCAGCGAGAAGAACCATGTAACTCTCGATTCAACGACTCAGTTAACGCAGTCTCCTTTGGTTTCGTAGCTACAGCCATTCTCATTTCAATGTTCCTCGTCATGGCTGTCTTCGAGAAACTCATTCGAACAACTACTAACCCAGATTCCTCTTCTGGTCGGATCCTGGAGTCACGGGTCGGGTTCAATGGCTCAGCTTCTAAGCTCAGTTATCAATCTTCAAAGGCAAGTACTTTATATCGTAACAGCACGGGTTCCTTTAACTGTCGTATTCTTGTCTGCTTTAGTACTGTTTAAGTGTTGACACAGTTTGACTAATCTGATCTTAACACTTGCGATGAACATTTGGTAAAAGCTTCAGTCTTTATGATGCTTTCTTCCTTAAATCATCGAACTTTGTGTTTAATTAGACAAAAGTTTTAGTCTTTTGATAATTATTCCACAGAGATTACATTTTAATCTCAGGGTTTTGACTCTGTGTACTATTTTTAGTATTGAAAGAGACCCAACAATGCAGATGCTTTTACATCATCAACATTTAAAGATGTCTCCTAAGCTTTTCACTCACACATGCATACACTGCTGAGTGTATATGTAGATATGGTGATGCATTCATTGATTTCTTTCGTCATTCAGAATCTTCTGTTTCGTCTTCTTCATAATGGTGAAGGAGACAAGAAAGAAGTGTAATGAAGTTTTGTTTGTTGAAGATTGATTCTGTTTGTAAGTATTATTGTTGTAGATGGATAATGAGGTCTAACCTCTTACCAAAAAAAAAATGTGTGACTGACATGTCGTAGGAACATAATTGGCCCTACACTTAACATTCCTCCTGTGCTATAGTTTAATCATGTTCTTGGGTGTTAAATAGTTTTCTTATTAAATAGTCCTCTTGACTCTAATCTTATATTAAAGACTAAGAGAAGTGGGTAACACTTCAAAGAGATTGTTCTTCATTGTCATACTCTTGTGGTAATAGTTTCCTGGAGACTTCTTAGTATCTCATCTCTTTGGATAATAAACAGTAGCTTAACATTGCTCACAACCGGCGATTGCATCCCATTTGTGTTTTGAGAAAAGAGTTTAAGCGTGAATTAGTCCTTCCCTGATGATTATGGGTCCTCCTTTGTGTACCTTGTTTCTTGTTAGGTATACTCATTTTGATAAAGACTGATTGGCATTTATGATTGATTTTACGTGGCCATGGACCAAAACCATGTGATGAAAGACTAGATAGAAGCATTTATAAACACGAGAGGACCCATAAATGTAAAGTTAAGACAAGTGTGTTTTCTCTTTTCTTCCTCTTTTAACTTGAGCTGCTGTTGAGGGAACAATGACAGATGTTTTACATCTGTAATTTTCATTTGCTTCTTATCTGTTGGAAATGAGTTGTGTTGTATCTCTCTTGTTTGTTTTTTTTCTTAACTTTATGAATAGCTGATTCTCTGATGTATCAATATGCAGATGACTGTTTACTCGAACGGAGTATCAGTATTGATGCCAGGAGACGACTTCCCTACTTTCATTGCTCATCCAGTGCCTAAGCCTCCTCATCGTCCTCAACACATATCACAGTCTCAGCATCAACATAGCTCATCAAGAGATTCCTCCAACTCAAACTCCATTCAAGAATGTTGAAAGACTGTTTTCTTTATCATGTATATCACCCATTGGCTTATTAACCAACCCCATTGAGTTGAGTTGAGTTTTGCATCTGATGTTTCTCTTTTTGCTCCAGATGATCTCGCTACATTGATTGGGTTCATGGAGATTATGTATGCGTACTTTGTGTACATAGCATCAGGACTTGACTTGATTTGTGTTTGTATAGTTCTTATGTCATTTGCTAGTTACATGGGTTAGATGCAGAGAAGAGAACAGAGTAGTGGCAATCTGCACAAAACTCACAATTAACAACTAGAATGATCTCTTTGACCGGACCTATCAGAGAGGGAGACGTTGAGTTTATTACCTTAGTTGCTTGACGGGGTAAATCATCTAAGCATATTAAAACTCTTCCACTTTTGGGCTATTCAATCTCTATGAGACATTTAATTAACGTCATGCATGACTTCTTTTTATAAAACCACTTCTCAACCACCTCTATATCAATGAGAAAAAAACTTACAAACTTTGTTCTTCTCTATATTTGGTAACAAAACTATAACGTTTTACCGCTATTGCTCGTTTTGGGATGTCTTCAAACTTTTTACTTTGCTAAAGTTCTAGTTCACGTAACCTAACTAGATGGTAAATTTCATTTGCTAAATATCTGATGCAACTCATTAACTCATATGGTAAACGTATAAACAATCGGCCTAAGAAGTTTAGTGACCGGTGAGTTTTAGGTTGAGTTTGCTTGTGTATCAGATATATATAGTATGGAGTCGTCTATGAAGTCGATCAAACCATCACTTGTTAAAAAAAGAAACAGTGCTCAAGATGTGGTAAGCTTTTGGTAGAACCTCTTTGATAGTGTTTAGGTTTATTATACTGCTTCAACAACATGATAGTGCTTGAGTCTTGCAGAGTAAATCCTGGTGGAGAATAAAGCCCTTCTTGGCTCTCATATGTACAGCACTTTTGATCTTTTGGTATAAGACCACACATATTCAGTTTGAAGATACAGAGGTAATGTTTGAACCAAAACGCTAATCGTTTGATCTCTTTGGCTGTGGTGAATTGATAAGTACACTCTTTTTATTTCTACCCTTCAGCTAGAAGAAACAGATTATCCCTTTGACATGGCTAAGGTAACATTTTGATACTCTAAATTTATCTTATTTTTTTTCTAGTTTAATGTAAAGTTTAGTTATGGACTGTATCCAGGAATCAGAACCAGTCAATGAGAAGTTAAAAGGCTTGCCGCGTGGTATCATAGAGCCTAGAACCGACCTAGAACTGAAGCCTCTCTGGTCTAGTAGTAGTTTGAGTTCAAAGGTTAGTACAAGAACCGTGGCATAATCTCTAACTGAATATCTCTGTAGCTAAAAGACTTTCTAATGTGTGTTGTGATTGTTAAACACAGGGACTAGAAATGACTAACCGTAATTTGTTGGCCATACCAGTCGGAATCAAGCAAAAGGGTAATGTTGACACTATTGTAAAGAAGGTATTGCAATCTTTTTTTTTCTTGCTGAAGTTATCTTAATCCTAGGAATTGAAGAACACATGTTCTCTTGATGTAAAGCTCTTGTGTCTCTCAGTTTCTTCCAGCGAATTTCACGGTTGTTCTGTTCCATTACGATGGTAATATGGATCAATGGTGGGATCTTGAATGGAGTTCAAAGGCCATACATGTAGTTGCTCAGGGCCAGACTAAATGGTTATTTTCTTCCTTGAAGATACTAACATAGAGAGGGTGTTTTGTAATTTGTTATGTTCAGTTTTGTAACAGTGTGGTTATATAATATACTTCTATTGATTTTTAGGTGGTTTGCAAAACGATTTCTCCATCCTGATGTTGTATTCATTTATGATTATATCTTTATTTGGGATGAAGATCTTGGAGTTGAGAATTTCACACCAGAGAGGTAAACTTCTTTACTCTATACTTGTATTACAAGCTATCATGAGTGTGACACCAATTTTTCTGAAGGTATTTGGAGATAGTTAAATCAGAAGGACTGGAGATATCTCAACCAGCTTTGGACTCAAACTCGAGTGGAATCCACCACAAGATCACAGTCCGTTCTAGTACAACGAGATTTCATAGGTTCAAATCATTTATTTAGGAGAGCTTTTTGTTTGTTTGTTTGTTTGCGACTCAAGTTTGGTACTTGTTTTACAACATGGTGCCAAAAAAACACAGGAGAGTTTACATTAGTAGAGGGCATAGAATGTGTTCTGGTGCAAGCCAAGATCCTCCTTGCACTGGGTAATGGTTTAGTAGTCGATGAATTGTTTCTGTGAATGGTTGAGTATATTACATAGTTGCTACACTTTTGTTTTGTAGATTTGTTGAAGGGATGGCTCCAGTGTTCTCAAGAGATGCTTGGTTTTGCACTTGGAATCTTATTCAGGTAAACTTTTCACCTGCGCTTAACTGACCCTTTTGTAATTTTTTTTTTCATTTTTGTTTTGGCTTTTTTTGTAGAATGATTTGGTTCATGGATGGGGAATGGATATGAAACTAGGGTATTGTGCACAGGTGATCTTCTTCTCTTATGTTAATCGCAACTCTCATTCAAGATTTTGTTCCTAACTTATTTATATATACTTGCTGAATTAATGAACCTTGAAATAGTCTAAAACATTCGTATTGAACTTAACATACACTAGCCAACTATGTCACCTTTTATTCTTTCTATTCATAAAAATTACGTTTTATTCAGCAATTTTCAATAGGTTGTCTTCAACTTGTGAACATGGTTTTGAACGTTGTAGGGAGACCGGACGAAAAATGTAGGGATCGTTGATAGTGAGTATATATTTCATCAAGGCATTCAAAGTTTAGGTGAAAGTGGACACTCTCAGAAGAAGGTATATGACTCCGAAAGTTGAAAAAAGAAAAACTCGTTTTGATCTCTAACTAAAAATAGCTCACAAGTAACACCTTTATGGTTCTTTTTTCGTTTTGATATTTGCAAGAGACATGGCCATGATTCGAGAACCTCGGTGAGTAGATTCTTCTTAGGTATGTTGTCACCTATAGAAGGAAAAAAAAAACTTAGTATCATAGTGTTTGCATGGTTTGATGAAAAATAGATAAGGAGGCAGTCAACATGGGAGCTTCAAAGATTTGAAGAACGGTGGAACAAAGCGGTTGAAGAAGACAAGAACTGGATCGATCCATCCTCTTCTAAGCTGAAGAGTAACGGTAATAACAGAAGATTAAGGCCTAAATAAAAGTAAAACACACAAATACATAAAAGGATTTTTATACACACATAACGATTGTAATTAATTTATTTTTCATACTTTTCCTTCTTAGTGTCGTTTTCTTGTGAAATGAAACTGGTTTATTTAAAAATTTATAAAAGCTCATGTATATATTTTCAACACTAAGCAGTTAAGTAAATTATCATGTATATTTGTACTTGTTCAATTTTACAGATATGTTTTTTTTAAGGAACACCTTATATTTTTTTAGAACTTATATAGAAAAATTAGTTTTCATAAACTTTGTATTATAGTTCGGCTGTTCCTAACCATAGGATGACTCATGAGTGTAGTGTGTAACAGTGTAAAACTTGGTGTTACCTTATTTTTCTCACGTGAATTTTGTTGTTAGTCTGCAAATTATTAATAAACATTTTATTTATCTTACTTTCGGTGAACACCTAAAAGACGTAAGCTTTTTGTGTTTTAGGCACGTGAATTTAGTGCAAATTGGAATGGAATATTATTGATCATAACGGGGCACTTTAAGACTGTCAGAATATTTTGTCGCTTTTTAGATGTACTAATCTACCCTTATGAATAGAGAGTATAACTTTTGAGTTATTTATCCTTAGTGGGATTACAAGTTGGTGTCCACTTTTAAATAAAGCTACTTACTTTTTCTTCATAACTAATTATTGATTCTAAGCTTGCAGACATTGATGCAATGCACCTGGATAGAGTCTATCTATTGTGCATTTTAAGATTACAACTATGGTTTACCCACTCTCAAAGCAATCAAAAGATCATTATCTTCATCAGTCATTACTAACCAATTTGTATATATGTGAAATAATTAAAGAATTAACTGATAATGAAAATCCTTGCACCAAAACAAAAGATAGCCAATAATAAAAATTAAATGGATTTTAGTATCAAATTGTAAAAATTTAAGTTTCAATAACATGAACAAAAAAATAAACAGTTATCTAAATTTATTTAGTTTAAAATTAAAAAATTTAAAATAACACCAAGAAATTCATTGTCAGTAAAATATTATCTTAGAGTTAACTAGAATTCTGGAGAACCATAATCTAATAAACAAAACCCTTATTAAACAAAATAAATTAACTAGTAAAATAAATTAAAGTTTGATCTTAATATAATCCAAAGGGGCGGCGAGGGGCAAACATGTCTAAGCAGATGGTGAATGATAAGTTGATCAAACTTGTAATATTAGCCACACCCAAGGTTAGTTTAGAGAACACATTAACGTTTATATAAGACCTTTGTGGTTGTAAGTTGCAACAAATCAAACATTCTTGTTCTTAAGTTTACTCACTTCTTCTTCTCTCGCGTCTTTCCTAAAGACTTTCACTCACTTTCATCTTCTTTTTTCAAGACTTTCCAGAAGACTCTTGACCTTTGATTGACTTCGATAAGCAGAAAATGGAAGGAGGAAAAGTCAGCATGATCAACGGTGGAAATGGAATTAGAGAACACGGTGGCCGTCCAATACCAAAGAGAGGGCAAGTCAAGGTTGGGATCTTGCTTGGCTTTGCTAATTCTCTTGCTTCTATCTTTGGCTCCACGAGAAACTTCCTTGGATCCTAAGCTGCTGCTTCTCATATTTAAATATTTTTATTGATTTCTTGAGAATTATTCTGTGGTTTATTAGAGTGAAATCCCATATTAAAGATTGGTGATCATGTTTAGTCTCTAGGTTGTTGAGTTTCTTTTCGTTTTATCTTTTTTTTTTTTATGTTGTACAAATCCAATGTAGTGTCAAGAGTCACTTGATCAATAGTATATATATTTTCTTTTAGATTTCATATTTATTTTTTTAACAATTCATAGTATATAAAAAAACACACGATGAAATTAGCAGACGACCTAATCTTAAACACATCTATATAAATTAATGGCCCGGGGGCATTAGCTGTCAAATTGAAATAGCTACAAAGAAATGCATATCCGATCAGTTTTATTTAATTTGCGAACCAAATAATCTCTTAATCAAATGCTTTGATGATCAGGCCTGGTCCGGTTTTGGTTCAAGTGGCAGCAATTTCAGCATGTGTATCACTAAAAACCCGGTTTAGTATCATGGCTAGTCTAACTCCTCCCTGAACAATTCTCTTCATCACTATTGGCATCGTTGTATCAAAATAATCCTCTGATAGCGTTTCACCGGACTTTGCTCCTTCGTAGCCATATTTACAAGCTAACTTTATACTCTCCGAAGCATATCTGCAAATACAATAACGATGTTCCATTTTATATATTCAGGATCTATGGTTATTATGTGAATATTTTATTACAAACCGATGTTCTAGTCTAATCCTGTTATATATAAAGAAATAGAAGCCATCTTTTTCAATTTTTGAACCGGTTATCAACACAAATAATTTAACTTACTTGTGTGGACAAGCGATGAGATCGTTGCATTCTGTCCACGAAGATAGATCGTCATGCCATAATCCCTAAAATATAGGATAAACCATTTATAATTATATGTAAGTATATAACCCATGGTAAAGAAACGATTATATAAAATTATAGTAAAATCTATATAAGTAATTGGCTAGTACATTGGTGATGTTCTTCTCAAGATCTTCTTGGAGAAGATCCAAGTCCTTGTCGTAGTATTCTTTAAGAGCCGTGAGGATGATCTCTCTGTCCCATACCTTCACATTTTCTTCATTTAGTTTGCATTTTTTTTTGTAATCAAATTCTTCAAAGTTGTAAGAGTTATAAAGAAGCTAGCTTACATGATGTAAATTTGATTTGTGCCTATACCAACGTAAATCTATCGTGTTTCCTCCTTCATCACTTGTGAATCCAACATGCATCGGCTTTTATGTAAGGAAAAACATATATGTTACGAACTAATCATAATTATAATTACATGTATGACAAGAAAACATAACTATACAGTATATGTGGAATGATTAGGAATAAACCTGATGAATATCTCCCATGAAATGAGACAAGAACAAAAGGGCTTCTGTCATGTTATCTATGAAATTGAACATAACATGTGACCATAATAAAATAATCAGAGACAAAAATTAAGCACATTATATGGACTTAATATTTGTTTATCGTTTTTATAAAATAAATAAATAAAGATAACGTACATCGACGATCAGATGTTCCTTCACCGTAATGCTGAAGCTGAGACGTGAAATTTTGGATTGCTCCATCCACACACATATCCTTTAACCCATGTTGATCATGACAATCCCCTGTTTTTTTTATATACATCTATATTAAAATTCTTTCTAAGATAAAGTGTATAGTAAACCGGTTTTGGTTTTTGTAGAACTTGGGTATTGGTTAACTACGGTTCAAGATATTAGAACCAAAACAGATATATAGTAAACTGAACACGACTACGGTTTATGGCTTACTAGAGTATTCGTAAGAACAGGCTTGGTCGGGAGTGTCGATGAAATGGAGAGGGCTAGTCCAACGGTACTTGTACCAGTGTCGGATCTGGTCCGGCCACACACATAATGCTGATAAGTCTCCTTTCGCGTAATCCGGTAGTAGATTCTCTACGACATGTGCCGGTCCTGCTTCTAAAAGTTTCTGTTTACACCACATAACACACACACACAAAGGACTTTTGTAAGAGCTACCAAATCTCTACCAAGAATCTTTAATTTGGTATGCTTAAATGCACAATCATCTATATGAAACAATAACCAAAATACTTGATTAAAAACCACCACTAGATCTTCAACTTACTTGAGCTATTCGGCATGTAAGAATATGACCTTCTTTACTCCAACTTTGGACAGGAGAAACCGAACACAAAACCAATACACCAAATACAATAATCAACCTTGTGGATAATCTTAAGGCCGACGCCATATCTCCAAACTTCAAAACTCTTCTGGTAGAATAAGAGTGACTTCTCTATGTTTTCTTGCTTACAACAACTTGATAGAATTTGCAAAAAGAACATACAGAGACATATTATAAATATGGAGACAAGAATGGACTTACAAGTTAGGTTAACTACAAGTAACATAATAAAAGATGTTGAGTTTGTGTGCAAGCAAGACGTTGCGAGTCTCATACGTTCCTATCGTAAGGTTGACAATAGGCACACGAGATATATATAACGTTAAGATAAAGAGTCGCTATTTTATTAACTAAAGCATATTCGTCGATTGTAACAGCATCATCCCTACGTGACATATACTATATGTTTGCAAAACTTTTTTTTTTGCTTAACCTGTGTTGCAAAACGTTTTGCGTCTTTTTTTATTCTGACATTATTATAAAATGAACGTCAGATCATCAGTAACCTAAAAAAAAAGAATTTCAACCATAAATTTTAGTATTTAAATGCATTGACCAATGAAAAAAGAAATATATGAGTCTTACATTTCTTTTTGAACATTTCAACCAAAAAACTTTCCTGCTTCTCTCTTTTTATAATTTCTTACTTTAAAAAAAAAAAAAATTTGCGAGAGTAAAATACCATCTAATGCAATTGATCTTGGCATGTCATTCATTTCTAACTAAAATCCATTGAACATAATCATCAAAAAGTTAATTAAATTTTTTTTATTTCTTGATTTTACAATCAATTTACAACGACAATTAGTAATTTGATTGATTTGTATTTCTGGTTGATCTCTTAAAATCCAAACCGAAATTAAACCGTAAAAGGAAAAGAAAATCTTGACCGTACCGGTCAAAGTCATCTAGAACGTTGACTTAACCGGTCAATAAAGAACAGCTTGAGGTTCTTCACTAATTGAAAAATCGTTACGATCACAGACGATGAAGTTCTCATCTTGAATCGTCTTCTTCTTCGACGGACCTCTCCCGCTTGTTTCTATCAGGTTTGGATCCTCCTCTATGCTTCTTCGTCTCTGTTCATCTCTGCATATAGCTTCGATCTTTGAGATACCCTGAAGAGCTTCAAAGAAAGTTGTCTCCTTTTAGCTCGATTCAGCTGTGTATTCTTTTTGATTTGGAATCCCTTAGCTCGTTCATGATTGATTGTGATTCTGAGTTTCTCTAGAGTATAACATCTGATTGAAAAGTCTGAAACTTTGTTCAGTTTTGTATGAATCATTCACGAGTAGCAGTGTGTAGCTAACTTTACTCGTTTTGATGCAGAATGGTTGACTTGTCTACTCTATCTCCTGCGGAGATCACGGTCATGGGATCCGTGTTCTGCGTTTTGCTCTCTATGCACTTCACGATGCAGCTCATATCCCAGCATCTCTTCTACTGGAAGAACCCTAAGGAACAGAGAGCCATTCTCATCATTATACTCATGGCTCCTGTTTACGCTATCAGCTCTTTTTTGGGCTTGCTTGATGCTAAAGGAAGCAAACCCTTCTTCATGTTTCTAGACGCTGTTAAAGATTGCTATGAGGCACTTGTAAGTTTACTTCATTCTCTCAGTTCTGACTTCACATGTCTCTCTATCTCTCTCTGGCTGTTTCTTGATTTGTTGTATTGCTCTGATTGTTTCAGGTTATTGCTAAGTTCTTGGCGTTGATGTATAGCTACCTCAACATATCGATGAGTGGGAGGATTATCCCGGATGAGATTAAAGGGAGAGAAATCCACCATTCGTTTCCAATGACTCTATTTGTTCCCCGGACCACACATTTGGATCACAGCACACTGACACAGCTCAAGCATTGGACATGGCAGTTCTGTATCATCCGCCCCCTGTGTTCCTTCTTGATGATAACACTGCAGCTTCTCGGGATTTATCCACCGTGGTTGAGCTGGATCTTCACCGTTATTCTAAACGTCTCGGTATCCTTGGCTTTGTATTCTTTGGTGAAATTCTACCATGTTTTTGCCAAAGAGCTGGAGCCTCATAAGCCGGTTACGAAGTTCATGTGTGTCAAAGGGATAGTCTTCTTCTGTTTCTGGCAGGTATGTACATAGTTTTAACTCTTACTTACTGGTTTGGATCATATGATAAGGACATTAGAAATGGTCTAGCGAACCAAAGCCATATAGAACTCGTTGCTTGGTCCTTGTGACATAGTCTCTCATCTCAATAAACTTAGGACCATCACTTCATGTTCTTGTGCACAATGTTGTTCCTCTCTTGATCTCGAGAAACCTGTGTGTTGTGCAGGGAGTAGTGTTGGAGGTATTGGTGGGATTGGGGTTGATAAAATCGCATCATTTCTGGTTGGAGGTGGAGCAGCTTGGGGAAGCTCTGCAAAACGTGCTTGTGGTTCTTGAGATGATTGTCTTCTCCATTATGCAGCAATACGCTTTTCATGTTGCTCCCTACAGTGGGGATACCTTAGCTAAGATGAGAATGAACAAGAGGGATTGATTCCTGTAGAGAGGATTTAAGACCAGAGAAGATTTTTGATTTTCTCATACGAACAACTTGGATGGAGATTAATAATGTAATTTTTGTTCTCTCTCCGCTAGTCTCTAAACATTACAAATGTGAAAGTTTGTCACTAAAAGACAGCATAATCAGATTGCTACATCTATTCTCAAAGGAAACAAAACAAATCTCTTTACTACCGTGGACTCTTGATCCCTCTTGCTTGTTTCTTCTTATCCCTTTTCTTCATGGTTTTGGTGCTTGACTTGTGTCTCCTGTTCTGATTCGAGGGTTTGGATTTCCTCACAGGCACAGGCTGTTTTGTGGCAGCTTTGGCCGTGGAACCATCGGATTCTGTTGACTGAGTCTTTTCCCGGTGAACAGGCTCATCCTCTTCACGAGATATCTCGCTTGTTGTCACTGTTACTTTCAGCTCCCCTGTATCATGCATTGTCGTTCCTTTTGATCCACAACAAAAAAAAAGCAAATATCAGAACATGCATGCTAAGGCAAAAGCATTGAATGGAGGAATTAAAAGAATTCAAACACTGTAACTTCTCAATTCTAATCAATCAGTTCTCAGGTTACAGAGACAAACGATCAACCATCGCGTGACATAGCACTCTCTTTCACAAACAGAATACGAAATGTCTTCACACCGAAAACAAAATGATAATGAAAAGTTACCAGAAGTTGAAGCATCAGGCTCTGCTTCTTCATCCTTTGCTTCCCCATCAGCTTCTCCATGACCAGCGACCATCATCTCTTCCAATTTCCTCTGTAAAGCTCAGATACAAGATTTCACAATAGTAAGAAACAAGACGAGCTAGAGACCGCTAAGAATCACAAATGATTGAACGTTAACAATCTCTCTGACATATCATCCACTATAACTCATACATCACAGAACATGACACTGTTCTGAAACTATTAATTAAAGTATGGATGATGATGAATAACACAAAACAGAACTAAAGGAACACACTTTCTTACGAGCCTCGATACGTTTCCGCCTCATAGATTCCTCCTGCTGCTTCTGAGCTTCCTTTCTCCTCTTCTTCTTCCTTTTGTGAAACCCAGTCACAAAATCCCTATCAATACGTACCAGAAAATCAACTAATTACGTAAGCAAACAGCGATCATAGATAACCATAACGAGTATGTTACTATAACTACGATTGATACATAAAGTTTAAATTTTTATTCCCATACTTGAGATCTTTCTCATCAAAAGACACGGTGACGCTTTTGTTCTTCATAGCTCTTTTCCCGATGTGCTTAGCTCTATTCGGCGGACACAATGCTCCCGCCGCTCCCTCATCATCTACATTCATTGCCAGATACTTCCTCCGATCAGAGACGAAGCACGATTCAGTCAAAAAAGTTAAGGTGTGTTTGAGGTTTTAGTCAAACCTAGTGAAGAAGAAGATGATAATAAAAGGAGACTTGGACTTTTTTTGGGCTTTGGCTCGGCCCATTACAGGCGTAACATCGTCAAAGTTGGCTAATTTAGCTAAGATAAAGTTATGCCATTAACTAATTTAGACAATTACCAAAACTGCTTGCGACTCTCATTCTAACATAACAAAATAAACCTCCTCGTACTCGGACATAGGATGACAATGATGATCATCATCATTCAAAAGCATTGAAAAGAAAATTCACAAAAGATAATAATTGCACATATTTAAAAAAAAAGAGTAAAAAATGAATGATTTATTCTCGAATTCATTCAAGAGGAACCAAGCTCAGTTCGGCGATGTTGAGGCAGGTCAAGAAACGATGAACCTCGACAAGTTCTTCGAGGACGTAGAAAATGTAAAAGATGACATGAAAGGAGTAGAGACTCTTTACAAGAAGCTTCAAGACTCGAACGAAGAATGCAAGACGGTGCACAATGCCAAGAAGGTCAAGGAGCTACGAGCTAAGATGGATGCAGACGTAGGTCAGGTTCTTAAGAGGGTCAAAATCATTAAGCAGAAGCTTGAGGCTCTAGAGAAAGCCAACGCTAATAGCCGTAATGTCCCGGGTTGTGGACCCGGTTCATCTACGGATAGGACTCGGTCCTCTGTGGTGAGTGGTCTTGGGAAGAAGCTCAAGGATTTGATGGATAGCTTCCAAAGTCTACGTGCACGGATGAACGATGAGTATAAGGAAACCGTAGAGCGCAGGTCTTTATTTTTCTTTATATTTTCTTGTATTGCAAGCTATTGATGGTTTCTTGGATTGCAAGATTATTTAAATATGTCGGAATCATGCAGGTATTTTACAATAACAGGAGAACAAGCTGACGAGCAAACAATCGATAACTTGATAGCAAGCGGTGAGAGTGAAAACTTTCTTCAAAAAGCGATTCAAGAGCAAGGAAGAGGTCAAATCATGGACACGATATCTGAGATACAAGAAAGACATGATGCAGTGAAGGAGATTGAGAAGAATCTACTAGAGTTGCACCAAGTGTTCTTGGACATGGCGGCTTTAGTGGAAGCGCAAGGACAACAACTAAATAATATAGAGAGCCATGTGGCTAAGGCGAGCTCGTTTGTGAGAAGAGGGACTGATCAACTTCAAGATGCGAGAGAGTACCAAAAGAGCTCAAGGAAGTGGACTTGTTACGCTATTATTCTCTTCATCGTTGTGTTTATCCTCCTTCTTATTCCAGCTCTACCCCATATTATGCTCATGTTGAAATGAAATTTCTAGAGGATATGATTTTGTAGAAAAAGTTTTGAAACACCGGATCGTTATTACGTGTATTACTTTATGACATCCTGACTTTTCGATATATTGTCTTCATCTTTAGTATTATATCTTAACTATGAAGATGAGAAGAATTATCAAACGAGAGAAGAAATTAAAAGATCAATGAAAGAGATGAACAAGATGAAATTGGATATGGAGCATGGAAGGGAAGTGGAATAGAGGAAGCTATAAATAAAGAGTATGGTCTTAAGATTCTATATAGTTAAAGTAAAATAAGCTCTTGTGAAGGTCTTAATGATGCAGTCGTATATCATCTGATTGTTTTATTTTTAGATTATCTCTTTTATGTGTGTTTGTATTAATCTATGTTGAAACTATCTAATATATATATATGTGAAATCTTTCTTACAAACAACAAAGTCTTGAATAATAAATTGCAAAAAGAAACACAGAGGAAACAAAATCAATATAACGCATTGAATATCTTCGAAAACAAGTTTAGTGATCTCTCTACCAAAATTTCACCATGTTGTTTTAATAGCATAAAAAATTGTACTATTTTTGCTTTTATTTTCCTTTCTATTTATCAAAATTTATGAAATGAGTAGTTTTACAAACTTTAAAATTATGAAAAAGAACAATTGTAGAATTATTCATATCAACTGAAAAGGTAGTCATACTTTTTTATTATGAGTAGTATTTCTAAAAAGGTTGATAACTCACATGGTTAATGTACTAGTTAACTGGTTTAACAAGTGAGAAAAATGATGTTGTTTTTGTTGGTTAAATATTTTGGTTAAGTTTTTGAGTGTATACATATATATATATAATTACTTTTATATTTTGTGCTCTTATATTTGCTATTAATTTACACTATATTATTTATGGTAGTTTAAATATACTAATATAGTATGATGTTATTTCCCTTGTGCAAAAACAAATTCAATTACATTGTGGATCCACATTGAACCATATATATAGGAATCGGTACAATACTTAAAAGGGGTTCCAGTTACTCCTGAACCAGTTTGTAGAGCGTAAGAAGAATAAACCAACGAAGGAAGAAGTTGAAAAGGCAAAAAAGGAGATGAATAAGATGAAATTAGACATGGGTCTTGGCAGAGAAGTAGAAGAGAAGAATCCCTAAGTAATTAGTATGTCATTTAAGTTTAAAGTACTCTATTTAATCTTCTTTGGATCCATCAGATCTTCTTGTTTATTAGTATATATCTTATAAAAATCTTAAAATTATTTAAGAATACTTTTTTATTCAAAATTAAACTAAAATTTGTTTAAGCTTGTATGATAACGGTGTGAAGTCATCGAAGATGGTGCGTGTAGGTTTTGGAAAAAAATTCAACACTCTAAGGCGAAATAAGCAGAGCTAGAACTTTCTTAAGTGATTGTTTTTACCTAAGCGTATGTTTTGACCCTCGCCTTTTGAATGGGTTTTGGACCTTTGGTTAAATTCTTTTTTTTATTAAGTTTGTGAGTGTATATATATAT
Source organism: Moricandia arvensis (assembly GCA_905132765.1). Classification (NCBI taxonomy): domain Eukaryota; kingdom Viridiplantae; phylum Streptophyta; class Magnoliopsida; order Brassicales; family Brassicaceae; genus Moricandia; species Moricandia arvensis. The sequence continues at coordinate 536,759 of CAJHQP010000002.1, read as the reverse complement.
ATATATATATATATATATAAATATATATAATTACTGTAATAGTTTTATATCTTCAAATTGCTCTTTTATTTGCTGTTACTTTACACTATAGTATTCATGGTAGTGTAAATATACTAATATAGTATGGTGTTGTTTCCCTTGTGCAAAAACATTTTCAATTACATTCTGGATACACATTGAACCATATATATAGGAATCGGTTTAATATTTAAGGGGATTTCGGTTATTCCTGAACCGGTTTGTTTTCATCATCAGAGAACAAATCCTTATCATCATTAGACTTAGACAGAGAATCCTCATCACTAGTATCCAAAACAAACATTGGTTGCTTGGGCTTTGGAAGATCCATTGTAGACGTCAGCATTGTAACAACTTGTTTGATGTGCGGTCTATCCATTGCTTGGTGCTGAACACATAGCAAACTTATCTGAACACATCTCATCACTGCTTCTACTGAATCCGACTCAGAATCAGCAATGTCTTGATCCAGTAGTTCTACTCCTCCTGTTTCACTCCATGACTCCCATGCCTGTTAGAAAGACAAAACCATGACCATCAAGAAACCAAGATTTGTCTCAACTTGATTGTAATAAGATTGTCACTATGTTTCTTACATGTGCAAGAAGGTTCTTATCTTCTTTTCCATAGCTAAAGCTTGATATCTCTTTTCCGGTGATAATCTCCAGCATCAAAACTCCAAAGCTATAAATGTCAGACTTCTCAGAGAATGTCCCTGTCCACGCATACTCAGGAGACATGTATCCCCTGTTCGAATACATAATGAGTAAAAAGAAATGAAACTTTGGTTTAAACATAAACATAACTGGGAGAAAAGTGATTCTTACAAAGTTCCAAATACTCTGCCAGTATTGTCTTGACTTTGAGTTCCTTGAAACATCCTTGCCAATCCAAAATCTGATATCTTAGGATTCATCTTCTCATCCAAGAGAATGTTACTAGCCTTAAGATCACGGTGTACAACTCTGAGGAATGAGTCACGGTGGAGATAAACAAGTCCACGAGCAATACCTTGAATGATATTGAACCTCTTAGGCCAATCAATCTCCAGCTTCTTCTTCATATCTATAAGATTATCATGTAAGCCACAGAAGAAACAATGACAAATGCAGATGTACATGAAGAAGTAAGGGCTCACCAAAGAGAAAAGTATCAAGGCTTCTGTTCACCATGAACTCATAGATCAATAGCTTCTCTTCTCCTTCAATGCAATAACCTAAAAGCCTAACCAAGTTTCTGTGTTGTAGTTTTGAGATGAGTTTTAATTCGTTCATGAACTCCTCTGTGCCTTCTACTGAGGTGGTAGAAAGACGTTTTATAGCTACTTCTTTCCCATCTTCTAGCTTCCCCTGTAAGCACTCGTGTAGTGAGCAAGAAAGACAATGATAGAAAAAGAACAATATAGATTTGATCTTTTCACCTCATAAACTGTTCCAAATCCACCTTGACCGAGTTTATTTGAGATGCTGAAATTATCAGTTGCAGTTTGTATGGTATGCATCTCAAAGAGATTTAAACCTGAGACATCTTGTAACTTCAAGTTACTCGTCCAAGAATCTTCTGAAACCTCCATGGCTACACGAGCTTCATCTATGAGTAACAATTATCCATCCATGCATTAGTACTTAAGTTTCTAGCATTTGATGATTAAAACAAAACTCAAAACAGAAGAGCTTCAAGCTTGTAGATTCTGACAACTAAAAGGAAACAAGATCAAGAAAACAAATGAATGGACAGCAAAAGAGATTGAGTCTCACCATTTTGTTTCAGTCTGTATCTCCAACACCAAAATGCTGCAAGCCCCAAGATTATAAACACACAGAGGCTGATAGATACAACAATGATTATCTTGATTCTCTTGCTTCTAGCTGAGAAAATCACCAAGAAACAAAACTGTAAACCATATTGCTAAGACAATATAAACTGAAAGCAAGAATGTGATTAGTGATGTCTTTAAGCCCTACCTAGCTCAGAACGTGCAACACGGATGAAAAGAAACTCTCCTTCTTCACTAAACTGAACCATGTCCAAGAGCTCCTTGTTCCACACCAAGCATCCAATACCATTGATATAGGAAAAGGCCAAGCATGAACAGTTTCTGAGACATCCTTGACGGCACTGTTCTGCATCACCAAAACCTACCAACTCATAAGAATCAGGAGGCTTCATATTAGCAACACGGTAGAATCCATCTGTTGTATCTTTCCCCTGACATGATGATAACTCTGTTCTTCTCACACACCCACGAGTCCAGTTCCCACTCTTCCACTCATCATCTGACTTTGGTACAAACCCTTTCAAGCATCTACACGTTGGAGTAGTACTAATGGACCTGATACACAAACCATTAGGTCCACATGTACCGTATAGATCACATGAGCTTCTAGGACCTTCAAAATGCTTAATCCAACCATTGTTGCCACCGTTACTCCGGTGTATATCCAGTGATCCATCTGGTGTTAGCTTTATGTATGACACATCAAAGTTTCTCAACGCACAAAAAGTCAAAACCCCTGTGCCATTGACCACATCTTGGACCATTGTTAATGGATTCACATATGTTTCATCCATCTCAGGTATCCCTGAGAATCTTGTCTCCGCCCAAGGCCCGCTTCTCCAGTAAGGTGCTGAGCCTTTCCATACAAGTCCTTGAGGTGGAACTTCAGGAGTAAGCTCAGCTAGAAACGCACCAGGAGATGGATCTGCGTTGCTTCTCCAAGAAGTCAACACGCGCCTCGTGTTGTTAGGAATATCATACATAAGAGAAGACAGAGGAAGCATAGTATCTGTAAGATGGTCAAAGCTTTGCCATAGATACGTTCCAGTAACGTTATCTACGACCACAAGGTTTCCAGAGTTCAAAAGCTCAGCACGACATTGATTAGATGTGAGAGCTTCTTGTCCAGATGACCAGAGAACTTCTTGTTTCTCATCAAGCAAGATGAGAGTTCCATTACTGCTGATTGTAAGATTTGCAGTGAGGCTTGTTACTGGGGTTTCTCTGTTAGCTACCCAAACGTAGACACGAGGAGTGATTCTCTTGAACCAGATTCCAACGTACTGATGGTTTTGAGAGGTGTTAGGACTGAAGAACCCTAGCTCAAAGGATCCATCAGGAGAGCTCAGAGTTTGTCTTATGGACAAAGGACTTGATGTGGTTATATCTGCAAAGCTATAAGCTGAGAAGATGGTTAACAAAAGCAAGCATAGAAAGTAAAGAGTACTCATCTTTCCTCTCTATGTGTTTTGCAAGAGATCTTCCTCCAGAGATGAATATGAATGAAAACTATAATAGATGTTTTGATATTCAAACTACTTGCGTTTAATTCAATCATCCTATATTGACCAAAGAAGCCATAAGCGTGTGGCTGCTATCTCATTAGGTTGACTTTATTATACAAATTTTATAATACTTGGTGGTGCATAAGTTCATAAAAAGATCCCAAGTGTCATGAAATGGAGTAAAGTACAATACTTTGAATGTTTCAAATAATAAAGAAGGAATAATTATTCACAATTTCAACGAGAAACAGTGCCCTAAAATGATGTATATTACTTGACTGCTACGTAACTGTTTTTTTTTCATATATAGTAATCATTTGCCGTTGAATGTACGGAGTTAGACCCAGTCAAGATCATCTGAGCACACTTATATTTCAATGATAAACCAGTTAATTAACTACAAGTGGATCAATCAAAATTCAAATGAATACAACAATGCATAGAATGTTTGACTAACTACACAAGATTTTCAATATTTTTTGTGGTGAATAATAAATAGTAACAGCCAATCAAAGAGATTATCTGTGTGACTGTGTGTACCTATTTTCACGAATGGTTACTGTTTTTTTGGGTGAGTTTTAGACCAAATCTGCTTTATATGTGTATTTAACATAACTGAACCGAAACAAACCGGTTACTCCGGGTCGGTACCTGTTCGGTTCCGCTGGTTTAGTTTTAATTGGGCTATGGACTTCATAATAAGATTTATTTTATTAGAAGCCCATTAACCCCTTTAAAAGAGATTATCCCACTCTCTGCTTCTTCTCTCATGCAACTCGTCGTCTCTTTTGGTCTTCAGAGTGTCGTACGGAAACCCTATAGTTCCTCTTGCTCTCGCCATTTGCAGGTTTGTCCTCAAAATCTGAGATATTCGTAACTATCATTCTCCATTTCTCATGTTCGATTGGTTTCGTTACGGTTTTAGCTTAATTGTTGAAACTGTGTGTAATATTTTTGGGGGCTATTGTTGAAATTTTTGTGGTAAATAGACCGATGTACCTCCTGCATACATCTCTTGACCAATGGTCTGGTAAAAATTGAAACTTTTCTATGTCTGTTGTTGTTTATGAGTGAACCCTATTTCAGTTGCTCTGTCTAGACTTGGAGTCAGCTTCTTAGCAATATACGAGGGATGTCTGAACCTGGAATGTCTGAACTTGGAATGTCTGAACTTGAAATGTCTGAGCTTGAAATGTTTGAACGTGAAAGTCTGTGCTTGAAATGTCTGAACTTGAAATGTTTGAACTTAAAATATCTGAACTTGGAAGAACTTGAAATGATGTCTGAACTTGGAATCTGAACTTGAAAAATGTATGAACTTGAAATGTCTGAGCTTGGAACGTTTGAACTTGAAATATTTGAACGTGAAAGTCTGAGCTTCAAATGTTTGAACTTAAAATGTCTGAACTTGAAAGTCTGAACTTAAAATGTCTGAACTTGAAGAACTTGAAATGATGTCTGAACTTGAAAGAACTTGAAATGTCTGAACTGAACTTGAAATGTTTGAACTTGAAAGAACTTGAAATGTCTGAACTTGGAATCAATAACATATTTCCTTTTTTTTTGTTCAGGTTGATTTCCTGATTCACTCAACCACAGCTGTTTCAGATGTCTGAATTAACGGAGCCATTCTTGGAGCTGTCAGTGTCTCCTCTGATTCCGTCACTTTCAGATGACGTTACCCTTGACATCGTAGCTCGTGTACCAAGAAGCCATTACCCGACTCTCTCTCTCGTTTCCAAGAGTTTCCGGAAACTCATTGCCTCTTCTAAGCTCTACAAGAGGCGATCTCAGCTAGGCATCACCCAACACCGTCTCTTTGCCGTCCTCCGCAACCGCAACACCGGTGATTCCAGTTTCTACATTCTCCATAAGAAACACAACTGCAGCAACCGCTTCGTTTTTGTCCAGTCACTTCCTCCCATGTCTTCCCGTGGAAGCTATGTCCCGGTTGGTTCAAATGTGTATGCGTTTAACGACATCGATGCGCTCAGCTTTGACTGCACATCTCATACGGTTCATCCCCTCTCTGACATTCCTCAGCGCATGTCCTATAAAGTGGTTAACGTGGTCGACGACAAGAAGATTTATGTGATTGGTGATTCGTTTTGTCATGTCATTGAGGAGGGTGGTGGGTGGTGGAGGAAGGCAGTCACGGTGTTTGATACAGAAACACAATCTTGGGAGCCTAAGTTGGTAAAGGAAGACATGGCTGTAGGTCTAGGTCCCTTTTGGTCTGATTCTGTGGTGATGGAGGGTAAGGTTTACATGAAAGGTTGCAGCGAGCGCAACTCTTTTGCTTATGGACCAGAGGAAAGGAAATGGGAATTGATGGACGAGGTGATGAACTCTAAGGACTGGGAAGGTGCATGTGTGGTTGATGATGTCCTCTACTATCACGACTGTTCCGGGAACGTTTTGAGGGCTTTTGATCCAAAGCAGAGCTGTTGGAGAGTTGTCAACGGTTTGGATGAGTTTCTGGTGGCTGAGACTGCTCAGTCAAAGTGGTGCGATGCGGTGAACTATAGCGAGAAGAAGTTGGCTCTTATCTTTCCTAAAAAACATGACGATGGTAGTCAGGTCATTTGCTGTGCAGAGATCGGTTTGGAAAGACGTCAAGGTGGAGAGATTTGGGGTAAGATGGAGTCGTGTGATGTTGTCGTTGAGGATGAGCTGTCTGAACTGGTCGAGTGTGTGGCTGTTACCGTTTGATGCAGCATATAAACTCTATTTAGATATCCCTTCGTATTTAAATTTATCCTAAATGCCATCTCGTGTGGTTGTAACTTGTAAGTTTGCTAACATCGTTTATGTTAGACAAAACCTTGACGTGTTGTTGTTTAAAACTTTGTTACATGTTTTGTTAAATTTGCTATGTTTTTTTTTTGTACGTTTCCTTACTATTAAGGAAAATTTTAGGAACTTTGTGCTCCCACGAACTCAGACACACGAAGGTTGCAGAAATAACCGGAACAAATCGAACCATTCATTAAACCAGTAACTAAACCAAATTTCAATAACCCTTATCAGTAGAGAACCGAATCCAAAAAAAAAATCCAAATTTCAATAACCCTTAGGGGGTGTTATTGGATAATGGATTTAAAGTTAACTCTCTAAGTTTTACAATATGGTGTTATTCAAAGATTGATTTTAACTCTGGTATTAAAATCTAGTGTTATTGGTTACTATATTTTAAATATTTATATTAATAGATTTTAAATTCTAGTGTTATTGGTTCTTAGATTTCTAATCTTTCCATTAAAAGAATTTAAAATCCAATGTTATTCAATTAAAAATTTAATTACAATATTTAAAATCTTGTGTTATTCATATTTGATAGAATTTTACAATCCATTTGACTTGAAATATTTTGAATGGATTTGAATTCACTTTTATGTGTAAAATAGTTCAATCAAAATCTGACTTTACACGTTCTGATTTTATAACCCAAAAACTCATCTATTGAATAAAATTCAATGTAGCTTTTAATGTATCTAACTTGGAAATAAGAAAAAACATATATCAATAACATCAACTATAATAATCATGACATGAGGTCATAAGATCATACAGTAGAATCTTATAAAAAAATATTTTTTTTGATCGGACCTAAATTTCTGCCAAAGAAAGGTTTTATCAAACCCAGATTTTCTTGTATCAGATTAGTCAGTTCAATTATTTCAAACGTAAAAATACATATTATCTGTTATATAAAAATAATTTTCATCGTGTAGTGATAAAGTTTTTCAGTATATTATTATAATTATTTTCTAATTTCAAAATAGAATCCCTTAAAAATAGAGTTCAATTCTATTATGGATACTTTGAGAAGGAATAGAAGTTTTTTAGATGAATCATGTATCTTAAATTATAAACTGAATCAACACTTTTAAAATCTCATCAATTTTAAGTCTAACATAATTGATTTCAACTAATACAACCAATAACACCCCCTTAGTCCCTTATCAGTAGAGACCCGAATCCAAAAAAAATCCAAAAAAAATCCAAAAAAAATCCAAAAAAATCCAAATTTCATACAACCAATAGAATTAGAGTTAGGTATCAATATAGCTAATTGAAACATTAATATTGCCACCACCAACCATTTAAAAATTCATATAAATTATAGCTTTTAATTTTTCTTTAATTATTAAAATTTTAAACCTTTAAAATCTAACTAGAATATATTAAAATTAATATATACAAACAGAGCAGACATTGTCAATCAGTGAGACGATAAGTAATTAAAATAGAGATTTATTAACAACAAAGCAGGCATTATCGTCTCATTGATTGACACGTAACAGGCAGTGACGTTTAGTTGATTGCGTAGGAGAAGATGAAGTGACTATCACAGGTGAAAAAGAAGTCGTAAAGGATGTGCCAATATGGTCAGTCAAACTCAAACGTACCAAGACCGCCATTAATAGAAAAATATAGTATGATGCATCATCTAGAGCATTATCTTTAGAATAAGAACAGTGCCACTTTGACTTGACCCCTTCACCATAACAAGATTTGGACTCGTCTCCTGAGACTTTAATGCTCATCACACCATCACTGCGTCATATAGCTCAAATCTTACAATATTTAGCTCTGTTTTGTTTGGTTTCGTTTTAGGAAAGATATTGAGAAAAGCAAAGCTCTATCCAAAGAGAGCATGAGTCCTTTTGTTCTTGCTCTTACACTCTCTTGCTTCTTGTCAAGTGTCTGTCTTGCTCAGGAAAGAGCTTCCTTTTCAGGCAACCTTACTGATTCTGAGACGATAGTCTCTGGTCTTCGCACGTTCAGGTTCGGTTTCTTCAGCCCTGTTAACTCCACAAGTAGGTATGCTGGTATATGGTACAACAACGTTCCTATACAAACTGTGATATGGGTTGCTAATAAAGACAAGCCCATCAACGACTCCTCTGGAGTTATCTCTGTGTCGGAAGATGGAAACCTCATGGTTACAGATGGTCAGAGACGTGTTCTATGGTCAACTAACGTCTCTACTCAAGCCCGTGCTAACTCTACTGTCGCTGAGCTGTTGGATACAGGGAACCTCGTGCTAAAAGATGATAACAGTGAAGCGACTCTTTGGGAAAGTTTCAGGCATCCTACTGATTCTTGGTTGCCAAATATGGTTGTCGGGACAAACGCAAGATCATCAGGAGAGAACATCACGGTAACTTCATGGAAAAGCCCTTCAGATCCTTCTCCAGGGAGCTACACCGCTGCACTCATACTCGCTGCGTATCCTGAGCTTTTCATCTTGAACAACGATGATAATAACGCTACGGTGTGGAGAAGTGGCCCATGGAACGGCCAGATGTTTAATGGTTTACCAGATGTGGATCCAGGAGTCATCTTTCTTTTCAGATTCACAGTTAATGATGATACTAACGGATCAGTCACCATGTCATATGCTAATGACTCCACTTTGAGATACCTGTACATGGACTATAGAGGATCTGTGATCAGGAGGGATTGGAGTGAGGCTAGGAGAAACTGGACCATCGGGTTACAAGTTCCGGCAAGCGAGTGTGATAACTACAGAAGATGTGGTCCATTCACTACTTGCAACCCACGGAAGACCCCGGCGTGTTCTTGCTTTAGAGGGTTTAGGCCAAGGAACCTCGTAGAGTGGAACAACGGAAACTGGAGTGGTGGATGCATAAGAAGGACACCTTTGCAGTGTGAAAGACAGAACAATAATGGGAGTGCTGATGGGTTTACAAGGCTAAGGAGAATGAAGTTGCCTGACTTTGCAATAAGATCAGAAGCTAGTGAGCCAGAGTGTTTAAGGACTTGTTTGCAGACATGTTCTTGTATAGCTTGTGCTCATGGCTTAGGTTATGGTTGCATGATTTGGAATGGAAGTTTAGTTGATTCACAGGAGTTGCCTGCTGGTGGAATGGATCTTTATATCCGTCTTGCACATTCAGAAATCAGTTAAGTTATTACTACTCCTTTACTCCTACTCTTACTTAACATTGCAGCTTTACTAATTTTGTTACTTTCTTGTTAACTCTCTACTAGAAACTCCGGACAGACGACCGGTTATAATTGGTTCATCATTGGCTGGAGCCATTCTTGTTGTGGCAGCTTGTGGTCTTTTGGCACGAAGGCTTGTCATGAAGAGAAGAGGTTTGAGTTTAACTAAACTATGTTCCTTCTTTTAAGCATTGTACATATTGGTTTTACTAATGTCTTGGATTGGTTCTCAGCGAGAAAGAAAGGAAGAGACGCAGAGAAGATTTTCAACCGAGTAGAAGCTTTAGCTGGGGGTGATAAAGCAAAGTTAAAAGAGCTACCATTGTTTGAGTTTCAAATCTTAGCTGCAGCAACCAATAATTTTTCTCTCAGAAATAAGCTTGGACAAGGTGGCTTTGGTCCTGTTTACAAAGTAAGTATGACTTTTAACCTAAAGAGTAAGTATGGCAACAAGCGTTTATGTCTACTAAAATTTTGTTGCAGGGTAAGTTGCAAGAAGGGCAAGAGATTGCAGTGAAGAGACTGTCACGAGCATCAGGACAAGGGCTTGAGGAGCTTGTTAATGAAGTGGTTGTGATTTCTAAGTTGCAACATCGAAATCTTGTGAAGTTACTTGGTTGCTGCATTGCAGGAGATGAAAGGATGTTAGTCTATGAGTTCATGCCCAAGAAAAGCTTAGACTATTATCTATTTGGTAACTTATCACTATCTTTTGTTTTCCAAAACTTAACACCAGCTAGTTAACAGAAGATACTGTATTGTTCAGACCCGGTGAAGGCGAAACTTCTTGCTTGGGAGACACGGTTTAACATAATCAATGGAATATGTAGAGGTCTTCTGTACCTTCACAGAGATTCTAGGCTGAGAATCATCCACAGAGATCTAAAAGCTAGCAACATCTTGTTAGACGAGAATCTGATTCCCAAGATATCTGATTTCGGTTTGGCTAGGATTTTCCCAGGGAATAAAGATGAAGCAAACACAAGAAGGGTCGTTGGAACATAGTAAGTTATTTCATTTCTAAGTTTCTAACCATATGTTACACCTTCTCCATAAAGACAGGTACTAAACTGGTATATGTATCATGCAGCGGCTATATGTCACCAGAATATGCAATGGGAGGACTGTTCTCGGAGAAGTCTGATGTATTCAGCTTAGGAGTGATACTCTTGGAGATTGTCAGTGGACGAAGGAACTCAAATTCAACTCTTTTGGCACATGTAAGTCTCTACTAAGTGTTATAACTCTCTTGAGACTATTCTCCAGCTCCAAGGAGCTTCTCTGTTTTTTATAGGTATGGTCAATATGGAACCAAGGGGAGATTACTAAACTGGTAGATCCTGTGATCTTTGACCAAGTCTTTGAGAAAGAAATAAGGAAATGCGTTCACATTGCGCTTTTGTGTGTGCAAGAATCTGCTAACGACAGGCCAAGTGTTGCTATAGTGTGTTCAATGCTCAGCAGCGAGATTGTAGACATACCAGAACCGAAACAGCCTGCTTTTATAACAAGGAACGTTGCTACAGAAGAAGCTGAGTCCTCTGAGAACAGTGACCATAAAGCCTCTATCAACAATGTCACCATCACTGATGTCTCAGGACGTTAGAACCCGCAGAAACAAAACGTATATGCTACATTATTGGCTAGAGAATACCATAATCCACCTTTATAGATGGTTAAGGTCTCATACATGTAGTAATGTAAAAGTAGTAACATGTTTTCACTGTAAGAAATTAAAACAAGAATCATCATCAACTCTTATAAGAAAAATCATCTAAGCTTTTGCTAGTCCGTATATGAGTAAGTTCCACAGATGCAAGAGCAGGAAGTGCGGAAGATTCAGGTGCTTGGTGTTGAGACTCATGATCCCAATACTGGTGGTGATCATAGTGTCTAGGAGAAGGAGAATTTGGGAAACTTTCAACGCTTCTGTTGTTGAAATTGCTAAGGAGATGGATTGGAGATGAGCCACTAGTTGGTGTGGTTGGACGGCTAGAGTAAGGTGTGTTTGATTCAGAGTGTCTTCCATGTTTTGTCTGCTTCTTTGCTGTGTGATGCCACTTCTTTAGCGCTGTGGCTACTCTTTTGTTAAATACCGTTGGCTTCATCTTAGTACCCATCTACACAAGTTTCATCAAACACAATATTAGAAAAAAGAAGAAGAAGATCAATAACCAAACTGCTAATTTGTTGTTTATTACCTGAGTGACAAGAGCATAGAGTGGAAGAGTCACATAGCTGCAAAGGATCTGTACAACAGCTCTGCAAGGGTGTGACTTTGTCAGTTAAATAACGGTTATTTTCCCGCGAAGTCAAAAGTCTAAGTTGGGGTGTGACTTTGTCAGTTAAATAACGGTTATTTTCCCGCGGATTCAAAAGTCTAAAGTTAATTGTTAGCTTACCCAACTACAATTCTAATGACCACATCTTCATTGCTTTCATGGAAACAATTCTTGAGTGCAGATATCCACAATGTTCATGACATAACAATTAGTATGGCTCCATAGTAACGATGTTTGTGTGAAAAAAGTTTTTCTTCTTCGTCGGTGACTCCAGATGTATCTTTGTAACGACCCGATTCTGTGAAACCGTGACCTGTCTTTTTTAAACCGAATCGAACCTATCTAATAAATCGAATTCGTTCTTTTGAAATCAAATCCTCAAACCCCCAAAAATCCCAAATCAAAAACCCTAAAGTTGATGATTTTGCTGGAATCATCAACCTTTGCCCATCACTATGGATCCAATCGCTTCTGCGGTGGAGAAAGTAAAGAGCTTTGCGAAATCGAGTCAGGACTTAGTCTCTCGCCACTTCGGCTTCAACGAGGCTCCTTCACGCCAGAATCCGGTATCGTTATCCATCATCCCCTTCACTCCTCGTTCTTCGAATCCGCCTCTTGTTTGAAATCAATGTAATGGGTTGAAGAAAGTGTATACATTGATTCATAAAAATGTTATCTTTAAGCTTAAGAAGTTTTGGGTTTGGTTGGGGAATCATGTTCAGATTGATATCTTGAAGAGATTGCAACGAGAAACATTCTCGGAACTGATGAAGCTAAGAGATAGACAAGAGAAAGTGGAGAGAGTGATTTCATCATATAAACTATCTAAAGGAGGTCCGTTTCAAGAGACTAGTACCCATGTGAGAGGTGAAGTTGATGTCCTTGGAGCAATGTTGCTGATGGGAAACACTGACGAGGAGAGTTTGGATGGACTCTACAGAGAAGGAGTGAGACCTGGGTTGCTTTCTAGGTTTGTCTTTGAAACGAGGCTTAGGGATACAGATAGGCTTGTGGTTGAGCTCGTTGCTGGATACAAAGGGCAAGGGAATCACAGTGATGGTGTTTCCGAGAAGCAGTTGTCTTTAGCTAAAGTCTTCTACAAGGCAGAGATTAATGATTGGTTCTCTGCAGTTGCTATTCCCGTTGGGGCGCGTTTCAGAGACGTTGATGCTGCTCTTGTGTCTTCTTACCAGGTGAGTACCAGTTAATGTCGCAGATATTGGTTGTGTTTCTGGTTTAATATGTTGCATTCAGATTGGTTGGTTCATCTTAAAATCACTAAATAAAACTACCTTTGTCCTGCAGGGAATGAATCTTACAGAAGTTTCGGAACTTGGACCACCTCTTTTAAACCAACATAATGGTAGTGCCATAGGATTAACAGTCAGAAAGTCAAACATCGTAGCTTCAGTGGCTCAATCCATCACAAACCTTGAAGCTGAACAAGGTTTGAATGCAACTCATCGTTGTTTCAGAACTTTCGGGCAAGTAACCTGCAACATTCTGAGGTGTGTAAAACTATCTCTACTGGGCTGCCACGAGATGAAATCACCTTTTAACGGCATCCTTTATTCTGCTGGAGCCATTACAGTTCCAGTAAGTCTCCTAAGGCAACGTATTGCAGTGGAGCCTGAAGCATCAGCACCGCCTCTGGAGATGAGCAGAGGCATGAATCATGTGTCCTCTTCTAGTTCCATTGCTTTGAAGTTAGACTCTCTAATGGACGAGTCTACCAGAATTGGGGGATGGATTGAAATTCAGAAGTCAAGAGAGAAGCAAGTAAAATGGTCAGTGTCTATTACAGACAAACCAGAGGATGAAGTGCGCTGGGGCATGAGCGTTGGGGGAGTCGTCGATGGTTCAAGAACTCATGATCAGTTTCAGATGGAATCATATCTCAAATTCAACTTAGGCCATCGGTTTAGTTTAAGTCCAGGTCTTGTTATATCACAAACAGTAAAGGACGAACCATAGGTCTCATGCTTCAGTCTCATTGGTCTCTGTAATCTTAATGTTCGTTCATGGTTGTATTTACCACTAATTGCAAATGTCTAGCGAAAAAAAAGTCTGACCAAATCTGTGTAGCTGCCATATTGGAATAGTTAGCATGTGACTGTACAAAGGACAAAGGAAACCAAGTTGATCATTAATACGCGAAGTTATTATTAACGATGATGGTAGGTGAATCTTACACCACTCAAATAATCTAAAAAATCTGAAGACTTACTTCTGTCTAAGTCAATGCCATCTCTCTTAGGATTCATGTGTCATTCTACCATGGAATTAATTTTCTTGCAAGAAAGTTATATCATCTTCTTGGAGAGACATATCTTCTAAAGAGAGAGAAAAAAAGAAGCAAAACTGCAACAGTTGTGTTTCAAATAGTTATGGTCACACGTTGTCGTTTTATTCTTCTACTTGCATTTGCAGCATTCTCTTGCTTCTCCTTGAGGCTCTGTTTAGGTGAAGACAGAATCACGTTGTTGACTCCTATTAAAGACTCACAGACACTTCTCTGCAAAAGTGGTGTTTTCAGGTTTGGTTTCTTCACTCCTGTAAACTCCATTGCTCGGTTACGTTATGTTGGGATTTGGTACGACAAGCTTCCAGTTAAAACCGTGGTTTGGGTTGCTAATAAAGACAATCCGGTTAAGGATACTTCCGGTGTTGTTTCCATCTCTGAAGATGGAAATCTTGTGATTAGGGATGGTCAAAACCGCCTTCTATGGTCTACAAACGTCACATCAACAGTGGCTCCAAACACTTTGGTTCAGCTAATGGATACTGGGAATCTTAGGTTAGAAGATAGTAGAAACAACGGTGAGATTCTTTGGGAAAGTTTCAAGCACCCTTATAATACTTTCTTGCCATCAATGACTCTTGGGACCAATAAGAGAACAGGAGAGAATCTGAAACTTACTTCTTGGAAAAGCTACGTTGATCCTTCAAAAGGGAACTATACAGCTGGTCTTGCTCCTTTCGCGTATCCCGAGCTTCTGATATGGAAGAACAATGTTCCAACCTGGCGTAGCGGCCCGTGGAACGGTCAGTATTTCATCGGTTTAGCGGATTTGGATGGGTTTAAACTTAACAATGATTACCAAGGAACAGCTTCATTGTCTTATGCTAATGATTCTTTCATGTATCACTTGGATCCTGATGGATTCATATATCAAAGATACTGGAGTACCACTACAAGAGGTTGGAGGATTGGTGTCAGTATTACATCAACAACTTGTGATGCATACGGTGAATGTGGTCCATTTGGGAGCTGCAGTTCACGGGAAGTTCCACCTTGTAACTGCGTTAAAGGGTTTGTGCCAAAGAATCAAGCAGAGTGGAATGATGGGAACTGGACCAATGGATGTGTGAGAATAGTTTCATTGCGTTGCAGGAGTCAGAACAATGTAAGTAGTAATGGTGGTAGAGGAAAAGGAGATGGGTTTTTGAAACTACAGAAGATGAAAGTACCAGTCTCTGCGGAACGGTCACTAGCTAATGAGCAGGATTGTCCTAAACAATGTTTAGATAACTGTTCTTGCACAGCTTATGCTTATGATCAAGGAATAGGATGCATGCTTTGGAGTGGTAGCTTAGTTGATATGCAATCATCTTTGGCAAGTGGCATTGATCTTTATATTCGGGTTGCACATTCTGAAAGTGAGTTAAAGAAAAATCTCTCTTCTTCTCCATCTCATTTGTCTACATTGACTTATGTGTTCTCACCAAATCCTGTAGAAAGACATGGCCATCTAGCAATTGTGATAGGTGCTACGTTTGTAGCTGCGGCCTTTCTTCTTTTAGCATGCCAAAAATTCAAAAAGCGTTCAGGTTAGAGATTTTGTGTACTTATTTATAGTAGCTTCAGATTGTGTTCTTGAATTATAATTGGTTTGTATCATTGCTTATTGACTTAGCAGCACCAGAGAGCCGTAGAAGGCCAGAGCTAATGTTTAACAGAATGGAAGAAGTTACAAGTGAAAACGAGTCTCCTTACATGTTCAAGCCTAGTGAGTTTCCACTTTTTGAGTTTCAAGTGTTAGCTAAATCAACGGATTACTTCTCTCAGAGAAACAAGCTCGGACAAGGCGGGTTTGGTCCTGTTTACAAGGTAAGGCATTAAACAAGAATCCTTCTGACAATAGATATGTGTAACCTGTGTTTTTTTTTTGTTCTCAGGGGAAGTTACCAGAAGGGCAAGAGATTGCAGTAAAGAGGCTCTCACGGGCATCTAAACAAGGACTAGAGGAGCTTATGAACGAGGTGGTTGTGATTTCAAAGTTGCAGCATAGAAATTTAGTAAGAGTACTTGGCTGTTGCATTGAAGGTGAAGAAAGGTTGTTAGTCTATGAATACATGCCTAACAAAAGCTTGGATGCATATCTATTTGGTAAGCCTTTTACCTATGTGTTTGTCAACTTTGTTTTTACCATTTGCCTTGGGATGATAGAAGAGAAAGCTAATGATTTAGTAAGCTTTTCACAGACCCATCTAAGCAAAAGATTCTTGATTGGAAGACTCGGTTCAACATCATGGAAGGAATATGCAGAGGTCTTTTGTACCTGCACAGAGATTCAAGACTTAAGATCATACACAGAGATCTAAAAGCAAGCAACATTTTGTTAGATGACAATCTGAATCCAAAGATATCTGATTTTGGCCTTGCAAGAGTTTTCGAAGCGAATGAAGATGAAGCAGAAACAAGAAGAGTTGTTGGAACATAGTAAGCATCCATTACCAAAAAAATACACTAACAAACATTTTGAAACCAATATGAATGAAACTTTTGTTATTGCAGCGGCTATATGTCACCGGAATATGCAATGGAAGGTTACTTTTCTGAAAAATCAGACGTTTTCAGCTTAGGGATTATCTTTCTAGAGATCATAAGTGGGAGAAGAAACTCTCACAAAGAAGAAAACAATCTCAACCTTTTAGCTTATGTAAGTGTGTACTAATACTCACTGCTAAGTAAGTTTACTAGCTCTAAAACTTACCTGCAAATTTGTATTTAACAGGCGTGGAACCTGTGGAATGATGGGGAGGCTGCTTCTCTAGCAAATCAAACAGTCTTTGATGAGTGTTTTGAGAAAGAAATAGCCAAATGTGTTCAGATTGGTTTGTTATGTGTGCAAGAACTTGCAAACGATAGACCGAATGTTTCAAACGTGATTTGGATGCTAACTACTGAGAATGCAAACCTCCCTGAGGCAAAGCAGCCTGCGTTTATAGCAAGAAGAGAAGTTTCTGTGGCTGGATCTTCTGACCGGAGTAGTCAAATGGTCACTATCAATGATGCGAGTCTCACTGCTATAACAGGACGTTAACCTCACAAAACTAATTTGTGTGTTGTGTTATATATATGTTTTGAGAATCTCCATGTTTACAATCTTTACTATTCTGCTTATGTTTGATGTTTAGGTTAAAGATTAGGAGATGTATTTTATGTCAGGTTCACTGACAACATATTTTGTATTATTACCAGAGTTTAAACAACTTGTGTGAAACAATAGATTCTAGTACTGAAACTAGAACAGAACAAAACTACGAAGAGAAGCCAAGGCACCTTTACTTATGAAACTACTTCAAGACATCTTAATAACTGTGGAGAAAGTTGGTGATGATCTTCTAAGCCTGTTCGACACTGCAGGTGAGAATGTTTAAAAAGGTACTTATGTACAGCAAATTACGGAGAAAGAAGTTACACATAGGAAAGAGTTAAAAATGTGACTTCTCTGACTCATTTTTTTTTCTGACAACGAATTCTCTGACTTTAAGGGCACACATTATTGTTTGGTTGTGTTTATGACTGTGGGCTTAAAAGAGATAACTTAGATTTTAAAGATATGAACTACCAAATAGAAGATGGGCCTTTTTGAAATTTTAACTTGTGCATTAGCCCAAAACGTGACAGTTAAAATTGATATAATTGGTTTTGTGTAAATGTGTTTACCGGTTACCAATTAATTGCTACTTATAGTTATTTGTCATTTGCTAACTATTTTTTTCTTTGAATAACTCGTGTATTTTTATCTTCACCGAAGTAGATCCAAACTAGCAGCGAGTGTTCGCAGCAGTCTATATTATCAGTCGGTGTACGTTTCAGTTATTGGACGTTGGGAAAGTTCGCAAAAACGGCTTAGTAGTCTAAAAGAAATTTCGGCCCCAATACAAACCCAAGTTCAAATCATTTTTAATTTTTTACTTTTTTTGATAATTTAGATAATTTCAAAATTTGCATATTTGATTGATGTAAGAAGATAAATAATATAAATTTGGAATAAACATTCCTTGGGTTCTCATTTTAAATTAATTTTCATTTTATAATATCTCAAAGATAATATAAATATATTCGAGTCTTTACAAGTTTTTGTAAAAAAGAATATTGTGTGATTGGATATTGGCAAAGATAAAAGTCTATCCAATTGATTATCTTAAAGTTAATGTCCAAGTCTAGTTTATGGGTAACTTAAGGTGAAAATGCAACGTGAATGTATGGGTTTTGTAGAACTGATAGTTTATATCAACGAATTAGAGATGAGAGATATATATTTAGTAGACTAAAGGACCAATGGGTTTTGCACAATATAATGATCATCCTAAAGCCGAGAACTACACACATTTCGGTGGTATACATATGTTTTGAGGAAAAAAAATAATAGTAATGTCATCTTTTCTCAAGTTATATAGAATTAATTTGGAGGAATCATATTTTTTGTGACAAAAAGATAATCGAATTCTTGATCAAGTATAAAAGAATAACTTATTTTTCTTACTCTTAGTGCCGATTTTAGATTTGAGAAATGAAAATTACAAGTTCAATCATGTAAGAACTAGGGTTTAGGATATGAGACACAAAGTACATTTCATTTAATAACTTCTCAGGTTTATAAAGAAAATAATACATATATATAACAATGTTGCCATTTTGTATTATCTAATATACTACAAAATGTACAAAAAATGTACCATTTTGCATCTAGCTCTAGATATCAACTCTTTGAGGTGTGACTAAATCAGAAATCTGGAGACAACACAGCTAGTAACGCTGTTTGTATATATTTTGCACCTTGTTAGAACAATAATTAGCCAAGTGTGAATGTTTGCGTAAGATTTGAGATTGTGTTTCTTCCTCGGATTTCCTCCAATGAACTCACCATCCGATCTTTTGTTGAATCCAACATTTCCACATAGTCAGTTAGATCTGTATTTTCTCTTGAACCAAGCGAGTTCGCTCTAGCCTCATTTATGAAACTCATAGCAAGAGTACTTCAAAAACTTTTTCAATAGGTCAAGACATCTACTCTCTGAGAGCGACGAAGACAATGTAATAATCTCAAACAAGATGTTTTGCCATGAGTATTGGTTCTTATCTTCATGACAAGTCTTGAGTACAAAAGATATGAATGTGTCATCAGCAAGATGAATCATACGAACTAGGAGGATGTGGAAGATCCGAGGAACATATAATTACGAAAAACAAGAATATAAGGGAAAAAATAAGAAATTTATATGATTTATCATTGTAAGAGGAAATAAGGTTTACAGTTCTCTCTCTTGGGATCTGGTAGTCCTTTTAAATAGCTAAACATGACTTAATTAGAATGTTATTAGGAGTCTATTTACTATAATTACTTTAGAGAGATATTTTTTGGTGTGTTAATTATCACGAGCTTCTTAGGGAAGGTTATTGAAAAATTAATTTATGTAGACTTTTTTGATAAATGATTTCTATATGGTTTAGTACTAGTTTATATTTTCATCTCAAATAATTGATAAATGCATGATCTAATTACCATATATCACTTTTTATTTGTATTATATTTTATATACTTTTATAAATTTTTACTTGTTTTTTTCTTAACTTTTCATTGAGTTGGTATCCTTTTAAAATAAAATTTATTCTCCACTTTTCTATTTACTAATTAGTTAGAGATATTTTGAAAAATGTAAAAAGTATTATTTTTAATATATCAAAAAACTGCTAACTTCTTTTGGCGATACAACGATAACATTATTGTTAATGGTAACATATCCAAAATTATTTAGTTTTTTCCATAGAAACTTTAGAGTTTTTTATTTAATACCATTTAAATTTTATTTTTTTTAACAAAATTGAATTTTTGTAAAGTTAAAAGAATCTTATTTTTAAGAAAACATCTAAAAAATGTGAGAGAAAGAGAGGGAGAGGGCCACAAAGGAAAATTGAGATGTATATTGGGCTTAGGCCCAACTCAAAAGTTTGATTTAGTCAACGTGCGACATATTGTCAACACAAGCAATGATGTCAACAGACAAAACCCTTTTGCTCGGTCCGAAGACAACCTGTCTTAACATTAACCAAATAGAATATGGATATGCTATAAAATCATAAAATTATTTTTTTAAGTCTTTTGACCCAATCGAATTCACGTAAGAATGTTAACCCGTCTCGATCTCATTCTCTAGGGTCATAGTCACGGTCGACTATTCAATATTAACCGCTTGTTTTTCACCGGACTTGCCCTCTCCGGAAACCGGAGAAAATCTGCATCCCGAAGGTCATTCCTTTTCCGCTCTTTATTCTCTTTGTCTATTGAACCGAGGTGTAGGTAACTAAGTTTGGTTGATTATCTATGGTTATTAAGTTCAAGGAGACTAATTAGAGAAAAATTGATTTGAGTTTTAAGTGTTGGCTTGTGGTTATTGTCCCCAAAAGAGTTACTTTGATGATAATGCAGAAAGAAAGCTGGGAACTTTGTACCTTTTTATCTTAGAGGAGGTCAAAGTTAGTGTTGAGTACTTGTCCACAAGTCTTGTTTCTTAACTTTGATTACATGAATTTGAAGGCACTGAGTCACTGGTTTGTTTGTAGGAAGTTTCATTAGTTAGTGAGACTATGGTGTTTGGAAGTTCTTGACTGGTTGCTTATGATTGCAACTTCTGCGTGTTTACGTTGTGGAATAACTATGTTTTTGATGGACTGATGTTTGCTACATAGTTCTGTGTTTCTGCTATAGCTTGTATATTCAGTGTTGATACATGAGTCATGTTACAGCCCTCCACAGCTTAAATTTATGAACTAAACTACATGAGTCATGTTTTTCAGTATCCTTTTCACAAACTGTTTTAACTCACTGTTAATCAGAGCTGAATTTTCTTAATGAACCCTGCAACTTTGATACAGAAAGCGGAGAACTTGATCTCTAAGGAATCAGATGGGAAGCAGCAATAGAAGCGGAGAACAAAGAAAGCAAATGGCAGAACTTAGCAAAAACCTTAAAGAAGGTGAGAGGATTCTGGAGCCTACACGTAGACCTGATGGTACCCTCCGGAAGCCCATCCGGATTCGAGCTGGACATGTTCCAGAAGATGAAGTTGTCATTTATCAGTCCAAAGGTTCCCTGGTATGGAGTCTTTAACACTCTCTATTCAATTCATTAAGCTCAGTTGGTTATGGATAGCGTGATTTCATTATCTGTACAACCCTTGTATCTTTGCAATAGATGAAGAAGGAGATGGCCTCACAAGGACCTCCAGGTTATGAACCTGATCCAACTCCTAAACCAAAGACTAAAGCTGCTAAGAGAAATGAACGTAAGAAAGAGAAGAGATTACAGGTATGTGAACTTCATATGCAACTACTAGCTTCACCTTCATTTATTAGAAAATGCTTCAAAATTAGCATCTCTGCAGGCTGCTGCAGAAAAAGGTAACAGCTCTGAGGATGGATCAAGTAATGTTGACAAGGAAGAGGCTGTTCCCATTGTGACTCCAAGTAATGGACCACAATCTGTGAATGTATTGGTTTCTGGTTTGGATGCTTTGAACGTTTCTTCAAATAATGATGTACCGTCTAGTACTTCAAACCTTGGTGAAGCACACAATCCAGGAACTGCTGGAGAAGACACTGAGAAAAGAATGCGTGCACTTAAAAAGAAAGTAAGATAATAGTGTCTTCTTATTCACTACATTATTGTCCTTGATCGAGGGTAATGCAATTGTCAGTTTCTCATCTTCTGTTAACATTTGCAGATACGACTCACAGAAGCTCAACAGCAGAAGACTGCTCCCAAAGACCTAAAGCCGGAGCAATTGGAGAAGTTCTCTAAGTTGGAGGAATGGAGGCAAGAACTCAAGGCTTTGGAGGATAAGAAGGCTTAGCTTTCTGCAGCATCGACATGAGTTGTCTAGCTTTCAGACAGGTTGTAGCTTTTCTCATGAAAATTGTTGGAACCAATCAAAATTTGTATGAATGAAAAGGAGGTTGTTCTTTGAGACTTTGTCAGAAATCTAGTTAATGAACTTGGCTCAGTGCCTAAACTCTCATGGGCATTGATGTGACTTTGTGTGTTGGTGTTTGGTTTGCACTTAAAGCATGTTCTTACAACTAGATACATGAATTAATCAAACAGAAAATTCATTTTGGGTATTACTGCATTAAAGAGCATGGAGAGCCAACTCTAAAACTTTGGATACTTTTTTGATAACATGTAGGTATACATGCACCTGGAGACATCTAAACTGTATGCGTAATTTGCATCTCTCTCTCATGTCTTTTATTCTAAGAGAAAACATCTCTACTATTCAGTATACAGAAGACCTTAAAAACCAAACCATTTTGTGTGCTTTCTGTTTCAGATTTGTTGAAGTGATAAGATTCGTGTGGAGAGTGATAAGATTACCTCACTAACTTGAAACTGACTTTTGTTTTGTAAGTTTGATTCTCTGATAAGTTGATGTATTAGGTTTCATAAATATTTATTATTGTAGGGAAACTGGGCAGAGAGGCTATTTAGTGAAGGAGAGAAAGATTGTACTAAGTGTCTTTGTAGTTAGTGTGTCATTTATGTCGCATGAAATCTGTTACTACATCTTTTGAAAGTTCAACCTAAGATGTTGCTAGTTAGTTCAGGTGAGACCCACTTGGCTTTTAATAAGAGACAGTAGCATTTATACGTTGCATCAAGCTCTGAACAGACAGAACACACAGAAAATGAAACTCTTTTTCATCTTCTCCCTCCTTCTCCGGTCTTGTGTTGGAGCCAATAACACAATCATGAGAAGACAGTCACTGAGAGATGGTGATGTAATATTCTCTGAAGGAAAGAGATTTGCTTTTGGATTCTTCAGCCCTGGGGACTCTAAGCTTCGTTATGTTGGTATTTGGTACGCTCAGATCTCTGAGCAGACTGTTATATGGGTTGCAAATAGAGACCGTCCTGTTAATGACACATCTGGTCTGGTAGTGTTCAGCAGCAGAGGGAATCTCTGCGTCTATGCATCAGCCAATGAGACAGAGCTTCTATGGTCTACTAATGTGTCAGATAGGATCTCTGAGCCAATGGCGAGACTCTCTGATCTAGGCAACCTTGTTGTACTTGATCCTGTCACAGGAAGAACTTTCTGGGAGAGCTTTGATCATCCTACAGACACTTTTGTTCCGTTTATGAGACTAGGTTTCACAAGAAAAGACGGTTTAGATCGCTTTCTAACGTCGTGGAGATCTCCTATAGACCCTGGTCTCGGAAACTATACACTGCGTTTGGAACGTAGAGGGTTTCCACAAACTATGATGTACAACGGTCTGAAACCACTGTGGCGTGGAGGTTCATGGACAGGACAAAGGTGGAGCGGTGTGCCTGAAAGGACACTCAAGTCCATCTTCAACATCTCCTTTGTGTATAATCAGGATGAAGTGTCCAACACTTACGGTGCGTTGGATACTTCAGTCATAACAAGAGTGGTGCTCAGAGACGTGGGAGTCCTGCAACGGTTTACGTGGAACGCAAGGGAAAAGAGATGGATTGGGTTAAGACCAAACCCTCAAGAGCAGTGCGACGGCTACTCCTACTGTGGCCCTAACGGTTACTGTGATCCCTTGAGTAGAGACACGTTGGAGTGCAGATGCTTACCTGGCTACGAACCCAAGACGCCTGAGGATTGGAACTCGAGAGACCCTTCAGGTGGGTGCACAAGGAGAGATAATACAACTTTAACATGCCGTGAGAGAGAAGTGTTTGTGAAGTTAGAGCGTGTGAAGATTCCAGACACATCAGCTGCAAGTGTGGATATGAACGTTACATTGAAAGAATGTAAACAAACATGTTTAAGTAACTGCAGTTGTGTTGCTTACGCAAGTGCTTACTATGAAAGTGAAGGAGGACCAACAGGGTGCTTGACATGGCACGGTGATATGTTGGATACTAGGACATACTTGAGCTCAGGACAAGATTTCTATGTACGCGTAGACAAGGAAGAGTTAGGTACACATCTTCATCCACTTGTTTATTTTCTAGAACAGGCCTCAATGTTTACCATTCTGCTCTAATGCTTGTTTCAGCACGGTGGAACAGAGATGGGTCATCAAGGAAGAGGAGACTCATTTGGATTCTCATCAGTTTGATTTCAGCTGTAATGCTAACAACTGTTATGATGTTCTGTTTTGTAAGGAAGCGTCAAAGTAAGTAAATATCTTTTAAGCTCATAAGTTAGTTTATTAGCTCACAAAGTAACTATGGTCAAGCACAGAGTCTAACAGGCATACAAGATCTGTAACAACCTTCGCTCCGAGTTATGTTGATTTTGGAGACTCACTTAGATTTGAAGAACAACTTCAGGACAAGGCAAGAAACCGAGAGTTACCTCTCTTCGAGTTTACCACAATCTCTGAAGCGACAGACAACTTCGCTTTTTATAACAAGCTTGGAGCAGGTGGTTTTGGATCCGTTTATAAGGTAAGGAAGAAGCCAAAACACATATCTCAAGTTAAGTGGTATAGTTAAGAGCAAGTTGTTTGTTTATATATTCAGGGCGTGTTGGAGAATGGTATGGAGATAGCTGTGAAGAGGTTATCAACAAACTCAGGCCAAGGAATGGTAGAGTTCAAGAACGAGGTCAAGTTGATATCAAAGCTGCAGCATCGGAATCTCGTGAGGATCTTAGGATGTTGCGTTGAACTGGAAGAAAAGATGTTGATATACGAGTATCTACCAAACAAGAGCCTAGACTATTTCATATTCAGTACGTTCATATAATACACTACTCAAGTTGTTATTATGAGAAAGACCCGTGACTTCATTTGCATTCCCTGTGTTCTATCAGATGAAGAGCATAGAGCACTTCTGGATTGGCCACAACGTATAGACATAATCCGAGGGATTGCTCGTGGAGTGCTCTATCTTCATCATGATTCAAGACTGAGGATCATCCACAGGGACCTCAAGGCAAGCAATGTACTTCTTGACAATGAAATGATCCCCAAGATTGCGGATTTTGGCATGGCAAGGATCTTTGGAGGCAACCAGATCGAAGGAAGCACGAGACGGGTAGTTGGAACATAGTGAGTTAGTCTCTCTCTCTCTCTCTCTAAGTCCACACAACACTTCTTTACAATCTTTAAAGTGGTTCCAACCTCATTTCTTAGTGGATATATGTCACCGGAGTACGCAATGGACGGCCAGTTCTCCATAAAATCCGACGTGTACAGCTTTGGAGTATTGATGTTAGAGATCATTACCGGCAAGAAAAACAGTGGTTGCTACAATGATTACTCGAATCTACTCGGACATGTAAGTTAAAAGAGACTACACTTTGCTTACTTCTGGAAACAGAGAGAACAAAACATAAGCAAATGGTTGTTTCTTCTTATTGTATAGATTTGGGATCGATGGGAGAAAGGGGAAGTAACAGAGATCATAGACAAATTTATGGACGTCGAGACTTATGATGAGAGGGAAGTGATCAAGTGCATACACATTGGGTTGCTTTGTGTTCAAGAAAATGCTTCTGATAGAGTAGACATGTCTACTGTTGTGTTAATGTTGGGACATAACGCTATTGATCTTCCGTCTCCAAAGCATCCTGCCTTTACGACCGGGAGGAGGATAGAAAGTAACGATGGTGGTAGCTCCTCCGGTGCTTGGCTCAGCGGAGAAAACGGCAAGTCTATTAATGATGTCACCCTCACCACCATTCATGGCCGTTAAAAATATAATTTATTTTTGTAATTCCAAGTTGAAAAGATTTATGTTAGTTTCCAAAAAAAAAAAGATTTATGTTTCCAACTTTTTTTTTTCAGTAAGACTTGGTTAACGATTTTTTTTTCTTACTCCGAATGACTACTTACTAGGTCAACGATTTTTACTTCACCGACCATATAAATCTCCATAGTAGCCTAATTTTAATAGTGGAATATCACTAAGAAATCATTAATATTTTAACACCAAAAATTTTGAATTTCGAATTAAAAAAAATATTTAGATTAATACAGAAAAAAAGCGTATATGAAATTTTAGTATAATGCAAATTGAACTGTGAGAATTATAATTTATCAATAAATAAGTGTTCAAAACTTAATTTCAATACTATATGTCTATATCTTAACAATCATCAGAATCTTAAATAAATTGGACTAGTTTCGCTCCTATGGGCTGACCATTAGCTTGGCCCAAATACTAACCCACGACCCTATGAGAGATTTTTGGATAATACGCTATCGTTTCATACGCTATCTTATCCCCTTGACTCTGTCGTCCAAGTGTCGAGTGGAACAGTCTCTCTCGGTCGTTGGCAATGGCTACCTTCACTACATCTTCTTCTTCCTCCTCGCTCCTCCCCAAAACACTACTTCCCTTAAGCCATCTAACACGCTTCGCTACACCGTCTGGTATCCGCGTTATCGGGAAATGGAATCATCCTCTGCTCCGGAGTATCTCCACCGCGCGTCGGGTGGCGATTGTCAAGGCGGCGACTTTGGATTCGGATTACTCGTCGAAAAGGAGTAGTAGCAATGAGCAGAGGGAGACGATAATGCTTCCTGGATGCGACTACAATCACTGGCTGATTGTAATGGAGTTCCCCAAGGATCCAGCGCCGACGAGGGACCAGATGATTGATACTTATCTTAATACTCTTGCTACTGTTCTCGGAAGGTTTTGTTTTCTCTTCTCAGTAGTTCTCTTCCGTTTTTGGTTGATATCAATCTCTTGAGAAGATGTGCAAACATCTGATATATAGAGCTTGTGAGCAAGTTCTTGGCAATTAGAACATTACTTGAAAACTCTGTTTTGAGTCTCTTGAACCCAAATCGAGTGTGTTTAGCTGCTTGAATATGAACCACTCTGCAGTTTATAAGTAACTAAGTAGAGTCATAGGTGATCTCGAGCTATTCCAGTTACGCATAGTAGAAGTTAAAGGTTGCTCTTTTGGATTTGACAGCTAAAGCATTGTCTTCATGTGTGTACTTGCTGTTCTTGGAGCACTCAAAGTGCCACTAGTTAGTGTTATAAGGACTGAAAATAGGGGGAAGAATAGAAAGGATCTGTTTTCTTTTGGATGTACAGCTAAGACACTGTCTTCATGTGTGTACTTGCTGTTCTTGGAGCATCCAAACTGGCACTAGTTAGTGTTATTAGGAATGAAAAGTAGGTTAACAATAGAAAGGATCTGCTTTTTTGCATGTTTTCTTCAAGCTATGTATGAATTGCAGATGATGTACATGGTGTCTCTTTTTTAAAAGTTGATGTGGTGGACGCTGTAAGCAAGTAATGACTGAAAGTTTAAAACTTTGTTTTGGGACTCGTGAGTAGAATTTCTTGGACTGAGTGAGCAAATGACTAAAGCTTCAGTTTATTTGTTGCTGCTGGTTGTTTTTAGAGAACTTGAATCCTATTTACTCTGCCGTGCTGCTGTTTTACCAATTAGTGTGCTTGTGTCAATTTTCCAGCATGGAAGAGGCAAAGAAGAACATGTATGCGTTCAGTACCACCACGTATACTGGATTCCAGTGCACAATTGACGAAGAAACATCTGAGAAGTTCAAGGGTGAGTTAGTGATCAATGAAAGCTTTAATCCTCTTACTGAATGTGTATGGTTTTTTAATAGTCGAAAACCTGCTGACAGCTTAGTCTTAAAACTTTCACAGGTTTGCCTGGAGTTCTCTGGGTTTTGCCTGACTCTTACATAGATGTCAAGAACAAGGACTATGGAGGTAACCCATCTAACCCTCATTAGTGATTGCAATGTATCCAAGATCTCTCTTACTCTCTCTCTCTCTCTCTCTCAAGTATACTTGTCTTGATATTTTGTTCGGTATAGGCGACAAGTACATCAATGGAGAGATTATCCCCTGCACATACCCAACATACCAACCAAAGCAGCGCAATAACTCCAAGTATCAAAGCAAGAGGTACGAAAGAAAAAGAGACGGTCCACCTCCTGAGCAGCAAAGGAAACCAAGACAAGAACCAGCAGCTTCTGATTCCTCTTGAACTATGATAAGACAAGTCCCTTAGTAACGGAGTGTTTGAGGTTTTGATCAGTCGGTTAGTCCCTAGCTTATTTAAACCAGATGTTAAATCGTCTAGTGTCAGTGATGATACTGTATCATCTTCGTTTGGAACAATCTTTTATGGTTATGTAGATTTAAATTCCAGCTCGAACCGCTGGTTTAAGTTATTCAGCTAGTATGGATTTTGGTTACGGTCTGGTCTGGTCCGGTTAATTCGTATTAAATCATATTTGTTTGGTAGGAATCTCTCTGTACACACCGCTCGTTTGCCCCACGTTTTCTCAATACCACTTCAAGACAAGACAAGAACATTGCTTCTGCAGACAACTTTAGTTGTAGGGTCACTACACACTCGTCACCATCTACATCAGTCGTGCCCACCTTATCAACACATCACATGAAAACAATAAGCTACACGGATTTAAAACCAAACATTTCAATTCACTTTAATCAGTGTTCCACTCAATCTTCTTTCACCAACCTAACAGCATAGAGAGACTTCCAGAGAATCAAACACCAATATGGCAAGCTTCTACGAGCATTATGAGTTCCCATACGATAACAACGAGGTTAATCATCTCTATGATCATAACTATTATGATAACAGTCAACAGCAGCAGTTTGGTTTTGATTCAATGAGTTATAATAGCTATGATAACTGGAATGGATATGAGTACGAGACGACCTCTGCATCTGTTGCTTACTCTGTTTCAACCATGTCTGAGCCGAAACACTTGTTCTATGACCCGAGCTACTACACAACAACCTACGAGTCTCCTCCTCAGTTTAAGATCTATTGCAACAATGTTCAAGCCTTCAATGAGCCGGAGTTTGAAGAGTACGATCCGACACCGTATGGTGGCGGCTACGATATCGTTGCAACATACGGGAAACCACTTCCCCCATCGGTGAAAACTTGTTACCCTTCTTCAACCGCTGATCAGGGTAAACCTCCTTCTCCTCCGGAGATCATCACTCCCGTTCCTCTTGGAATCTATGGTGGTGGTGAAAAGAAAGAGGTTAAGAAACGTGTAACTTTCTCTGAGCCGTTAGAGGAAGCTAAACCATTGGAAACCATTAAAGAAGAAGAACATGATCATCAAGAAGAAGAGGAAGATGATGATGAAGAGGAAGATGAAGATGAAGAAGAAGAAGATAAGGATGAAGAGGAAGAAGAAGATCACAGTTCAAGCAACGGGACTGTGCAACCTGAAAGTGTAGATAAAGTTGAAGTGAAAGCTCTGTATGTTCCGTCTGGTTACGGTTTAGAAGCGACTGATCTCTGCGAGGTTATATTTGGAGGTTACTTTCCTTGTGTCTTACGTAACAAAAGACGCCAAGAGGATGAGAATCGTGCTGCTGAAGTTACTTGCTGGGACACCGATTCTGATCCATGGAAGACGACTTCTGACTACCTTTTTGGAGATTCGTATCCGTACGGCTATGATAACGGGGTGGGAAGAAGACAGTTTGAGATTTCCTCTTATGGTTACCAGAGGTATTAACCTGAGTTATCATGATCATCAGATGTGTCAGAGTGAGGTAAGAGCAACATTTTTTTCTAAAATTGATGAAGCTGATTCATTAGAGTGGATACATTGTCTTTCTTCTTATCAAAAGATATTCCAGGTTGATCAATAAATCTTACCAAAGCAGTGTCTTAACTCTGCCATCTCTACCATTTAATTACCTTAGTACTCATAGTTTTATTGTGAGTTTTACAAAGTAATCAATTATAAGAATTTTATAGTTTTGTTTCTTAAGATGCGCCCATACCATACCAAACATATACTTTTAACATATGGTTTAAGGAAGCAAAAAGTTCTTGAAAGCCTTCAGTATAACTAAAGATCATTTGCAGTAGACTTGGGATGACAGTCTTTTCTAACCTTGAGAGGTTGATCTAACCGGAATCAATGTCTTTAAACTAGAATGTAATGTTCTAATCAAAGGTCATTTTATTTTAATGTGGAATATGTTAAGATGTTAATGTTTGTTGTTAGAGTAGAGTAATAGTAGTTCAACTTGGTGGTGAATCATGATTTGATGGGGAAACATGGAACAATCAAACGAAATAATCTGTGTAATCAAACCGGCTTCAAAAACCGATTAAATTGAAGTAGTTTGATAGCAGAACCGAATCAAACCGGACCCAACTTGAGTCACCCAGCAATAAGATATCACTTCAAAACGACAACGTTTCGTGAAGCCGCCCTTTTGTGTTCTTCATCTTATTAAAGGAAAGCGCGAAGCAGAAAACCCTAAAACCCGAATCGAGATAGAGAGGCAGACCCAAGTCTACAGATTACAGTTCTTAGCTCGAGAAGATGATTATTCCTGTACGATGCTTTACTTGCGGAAAGGTTTGTTTCACTTCCTCGGCTTTGGTAAATTGGGCGATTCAAATCTTACTTTTGGGATTTCTCCGTCTTTCTAGGGTTTCAGTTACTCTAACTTCGAAAAAGAAGAGATTTTCTTAACCGCTCGATGAATGTTTCATTGGATTGATACGTTCTTTGTCGATTCAATAAACTCGTTTCGAGATATAAAGTTTCGAGCTTTACGAAGCTTTCACTCTTGTGATTTTGTAGGTGATTGGAAACAAGTGGGATGCGTATCTGGATCTTCTCCAGCTTGACTACACTGAAGGGTAAGCTACATGATTCTTCTCCAACTAGTTTAAAAGAGCCTACTTTATTTGAAATTCGTACTGGGTCTGTCTTTTATGTAAGGAGTGAGACTAGTTAACACCACTTCTCTAGTTGAGAATGAAAGATAGTTGTTGTTAATGGATGAAGCGTAGAATAATCTTCTGTTTATACTCATCATGTTACTGGAAGAGACTATGTTCCGCTTAGTATAATTTAGATATTTCCCATCTAATTTTGTTATTTAATGTAAAACTTGTTTGCTTTTGATTATACTTGTGCGGCTGGTGCCTATGTACATGATTGACTGATCATGCTCTGTGAAAAATTAGAGAACTTTGTTTGTACAAGAGATTTAGCCTCCTGGTCTGTAATTACTGTTGGAAGATGATTACGTGAAAATATATTTGATTAGTTAACTAGTGGAGGAACGGATCAGTGAAGGGTTAATGGGTTTAGACTTTACCTAATAATCTGCTTTTTACAAGTTATTAGAAGAGACTATTGTGTTTAATCTTGTGATGTGATTAGTTTAACAACATTTCGTTAGTGGAGAAACAAATCAATGAAGGGTTGATGGTTTAAGACTGTCGCTAATGATCTGCTCTCTGCTATTTATATGTTGTTGGAAGAGACCGTTGCGTTTATCTTGTTTAGTTTGTAGATACTTTCTCTGTGTTAGTACTTAGTAGTATGAATGAGAACTCTCATTGATCTTTTTATTTCATCAAACATATTTTGTTTTGACTTAGAATTTGCTTTTTGCAGGGACGCACTTGATGCGCTCAACTTAGTGAGATACTGCTGCAGGCGTATGCTAATGACGCATGTTGATCTGATTGAGAAGCTTCTCAACTACAACAGTACGTTCTCCAAACTCTTTATATCTTTGTGTTTCTCTTGACTCTCTTTTTTGGTTGTCATGTTAAACCCAATTGCAATTCATTTCTTTGCAGCTTTGGAAAAATCAGACAACAGTTAGAGGAGGATGCAAATCTGCAGAAAGAGCATTCCTACTTAAAATATGTATGGAAACTCTGTGTTTGGTGTAGAAACTTGAATCGATCTGAATAATATGGGGTTTTGTAAGACACTAATGATTTTGTCATATGTATTGTCAGTGATTCAATGTTATAATTTTATGATCTGAAAGATTTGTTTTCCTGTTGAGTATTTCATCTCATACATTCATGAAGTCTTGCATTTGTCTTCGTCCTCCTCCATACAATTCCGGCAGTGTCCTCTTGCAACGATAAGATAATTAATTGAATCAGTCCCCAGATAACATCATATTGTAGTTACTATACGAACAACAAGACGGTTTGGCCGAGTGGTCTAAGGCGCCAGATTTAGGCTCTGGTCCGAAAGGGCGTGGGTTCAAATCCCACAGCCGTCACATTTTTTTTTATATTTTCACTAACCAAACCCTCTAGCTTATCCAGCAGCTTTCACATACTCGCATCAGTATATTAAACCCTTAATTTTGAACAGTTCTTCACTTTCTCCACTATCTTCCGCCAAACTCCATCTCCCTCGGATCTATCTTCATTTTCCTCTCTCTCGAATCCGATCAAAAATGGCAGATCACACGAATGTCTCACATCGTTTCTTCCTCTCAATAACATTACTATCAATCCTCGCAGTCTCTGAATCAGATCTCACCAAAGACCTCGTTTCCCTCCGATCATCCTCCAATTCCGGCGTGATCCGCCTCAACAACAACACCATTTCAAAATTCATAACCTCCGTATCCACTCCTAGACCTTACTCCCTCATCATCTTCTTCGACTCCGTCGATCTCAACAGCGAAACCCTCCACGAGTTCCGCCGCGAATTCGGATTCCTCTCCTCCTCCTTTATCTCCAACAACAACAATAGATCCAACTCAACAAAACTATTCTTCTGCGAGATCGATTCATCGGACTCAGAGGCTTTCAACATCTTTGGCGTCCAATCGCTCCCGCAGATCTGCCTCGTGGATCCTCTGATGGAGAATCTACAGAGCGAAGAAGCTTTAATGGAGGAAGAGTACTTCGATGGAACTGCCGAAACCATGGCGGAGTTCGTCGAAAAGCGAACTAACCTCACCGTCGGTCCAATCCACCGCCCGCCGCTCCTATCCAAGACGCAGATCAGTGTAATCGCGGCCTTGATAGTTATCTCAGCTCCTTTCCTTATCAAGAAAGTTCTAAAAGGAGAAACTATTCTCCACAACCCTAAAGTCTGGCTATACGGCGCCGTTTTCGTTTACTTCTTCAGCGTTTCCGGGACCATGCATAACATTATCAAGAGCGCGCCTATGTTTCTCAGAGATAGAGAGGATTCGAATAAGATTGTGTTCTTCTACGAAGGATCGGATTTTCAGCTTGGGGCAGAGGGGCTCTCTGTTGGGTTCTTGTACACTGTGGTTGGGTTGCTCTTGGCGTATGTCACTAACGCGCTTGTACGTGTTAGGAATCTTAATGATCAAACGCTGGTTATGATGGTGGCTATGGTCGTATCGTTAATGGCTGTGAAGAAGGTTGTTTACTTGGATCATTGGAAGACTGGATATCAGATTCAAACGTATTGGCCATCTAGTTGGCATTGATGGATCCTAGGCCTGGGCATTTTAACCTGGACCCGAAGACCCGACCCGGACCCGGTCCGAAAATACCCGACCCGAACCCGAACCGAAAGTTTACAAGTACCTTTTGGGTCTAAATTTCTTTTACCCGAACAGACCCGGACCCGAAGAGAACCGACCCGAATAGACCCGGACCCGAAAAGAACCGATCCAAATAGACCCGACCCGCAAGAACCGATTTGTACCCGACTTAAAAACATGTATATTAAAACTATGATTTTTTGTGTTATGTTTTATATATATATATATTATATTTTATTTAGTTGAAATTTTTTTTGTTAACAATATTTATTATTATTTTGTAACATTTTTAAGTAATATGAAGCTTTAAACTATAAAATTTAGAGTTTAAAATGATTTATGTTGATTATTAATAGTTTAATTTAAGCTATTTTATAAATATTTAGATATATATGACAAATATTAATTAAATTTGAGTGAGTCTCGGTATGCCATGTATTTTTCAGATTCTAAATACCCAAACCCGATCCGGACCCGATATGGACCCGAAAAATTACGGGTATTTTACAGGTATTGAAATTATAGACCCGAACCGACCCGGACCCGACAAGACCCGACCCGGAACCGACCCGAAAAATTACAGGTACCTATATGGGTCTAAATTTTCAGGACCCGAAAGACCCGGACCCGATCAGGACCCGACCCGAACCCGACCCGAGGACCCGGATGCCCAGGCCTAATGGATCCTTTTACCGTAAGGTAACTATGATCGGTTTTATATTACTGTCACTAGTTTAGGGTTAGTTATTCATCATATAGTTAAGTGGATCAAGAATCATTAGAAGTTTAAGATCCAACATTGGTTAGGCTTGCTCTCTCCCGGCCCTTTATCATATTTTGGATTTATTTTATTTTATATAGATTAGATACAGACTATCTTATTAGTCTATTGAGAATCGGCTTGTTTGACTAAAACTTGGTCTATATAGATAGATAGCTAACAAAAAAAAAAAAAAAAATCAGAGAAATGATTGCTCTAGGACTATATATGATATATGTATGGTATTTGCTTCTGCATCAACTGATTTGAGTGTACTCCACCAAAGAAGGATTGCTTCATATTTTGGGAAGGTTTGAATAAAATATTGAATAGAAAAGATTGATTCGATACTTGATCCACAAGAAACTCTATTTAAAGTAAAAGAGCCTCTGTCTTTATTCTTTTCTTCTATCCTTGCTTGCAAATTAAGCATGCTCCTACCGCATGAAAGTTGATTCCTTAAGATAGCTCTTGTTTATATTCCTCTTTGGTTTTGCTAACATATCAAATTTCTATACAATGGCAGACACAAATAAAGGAGGAGGAAGTGAAGAAGTAGTTGCAACGGCCTTTGTGAATCACTATTACCATCTCTTTGACAATGATCGATCTTCTCTTTCCACTCTCTACAACCCCACCTCGTTGCTTACTTTTGAAGGCCAAAAGATCCATGGCGTGGAAGATATCTCCAATAAACTTAAACAGCTTCCGTTCGATCAATGTCGTCATTTGATCAGCACCGTTGATTCTCAGCCGTCTTCAATGGCCGGTGGTTGTGGAGGAATCCTTGTTTTTGTAAGTGGTAGCATCCAGTTACACGGCGAGGATCGTCCTCTTAGGTTTAGCCAGGTCTAACTCTTCTCTATTATTGATCAACTTGAGATATCATGTTGTTAGAAAAGAAACGAAGGCTTTAATTGCAAAAATTAAAATGCTAATTATTTCAATAATTTTTACGTGTGGTTAGCCATAATAGTACACTATTTTTGCATCGGTTAACCTCGGACCAAATCATAATAATTTTCAGATATTAATCCTTTTACTAATTATAACATATGCGAAACTAAGGCGTTTATAATATGAATTTGCATAGATATTTTTCTTTGTTGGATTTTAGTTGACGTAAATAAAAATGTTATATATTCTTTGCAGACGTTTCACTTGGTCCCTCTT
Source organism: Moricandia arvensis (assembly GCA_905132765.1). Lineage (NCBI taxonomy): Eukaryota > Viridiplantae > Streptophyta > Magnoliopsida > Brassicales > Brassicaceae > Moricandia > Moricandia arvensis. The sequence goes on along the minus strand of CAJHQP010000002.1, from coordinate 501,702 downwards.
CTACAAGGAAGTTTCTTCATCCAAAATGAGATGTTTCGGCTCAACTACGGTTGAAATTATTTAAACATCTTTAAACTGTCATGTTTTGTAATCAATATTTATATATATATTGCAATCAGACTAATAATATAGTCAATAATTCAACCAAAATCAATCTTTCATATCGCGTAATAAAACAAAATGATATGTTCTTCTGTGTTATGTTAAACAAAAGTTTCAAATTGATTTAAAAGACAATAGGTGGACTCCATTCGCAAGTGAAAACGAGTAGACGACAATTCACTACTTTAAAAATAGTTAATAATACGGAAAACCGAACACATATATGAGGCCATGATTAACTTTGAATCTTAACCATCCCCTTTTGTTCAAAATCCTTTCCTTGTCCTTCAAGAAACCATTTATCCCTCAGTCTTTCTCTTTGATCAAATAACGAAGCAAATATGAAGAGCCGGAGCAGATACTTAGCCACCCTGAGTTTGATGATAATTATAGTTCTGTCACGGACAAAGATTGTGGCTGGACAAGAAGCCCTATTGGGAAAGAAAGTATTGCCCTTGTGCCACAGAGAATGTATGCCAATATGCATGAAAGTGAAGGAAGCAACACAAGAGGTTTGTGATGGTGCATGCCAATTGGGTTGTGTCCAGCTTCAAGGTCGAGGCACTGGGCTTTCAGCCACCGATCAAGGAATCGATATGGTCATTGCATAGAGATATATTTAATATCCTTTTGTACTGGAAAAAAAAACATGATTTTGATATTACCATATGTAGCAGGTTATAAAAGTATGGTCTCTCTTAAACACCGATGTAGGAAGTTATCATTTTGAACTGTATGATTTCAGTTAATGGTTTTCATAACAATAATAAAGTTTTTAAAAATGATGTAAATATCCAGTACATATGTATTTCTGTTTTCTTAACCAAATCGTGTTGGTTCAAGTGGTAAAGAGGTTTCGGCTGAGATTTTCGCCACCTGAATTCCAATTGTCTTACCCACTTAACCGCGCATTAGCTGGAATAATGCATACTTAGATGCAAAATATTGTAAAATTAGTTTTTGGGTTTAGAATTTTTTTGGGATCATAAGATAATAAAAAATGAATTTTTGTTTTCATGAGGGCGAAAAAGTTACTCCCTATCTCATGAATCTTATTATTACCTTTTAGTAAGGAATATCATAATTTTCTAATACCAAAAAAAAGCTGCGCTTATCTTAGTTAATAAATAAAATTTAGAGAAATAACCTAAGATGGACTTAAAAAAGTTTTTGTCACAAAAATATATTTTAAGGGAAAAAATGATAAAAATAACCTTTTCGGGGTGGGATTTTAGGGATAAATATACGTTTATACCCCTTGGGTTAACTAATCTAGACTTAGGGTTTAGAGTTATGGGGTGGGGTTTTGGGGGTGAGGTTTAAAATAAAAAAAAATAAATAAAAAATATTAATTTTTAAAAAATAAAAAAGTCTAGTTTGGTTATTTTTGTTTTTGAAGTTTATTTTTTGTGACAAAAACTTCAAAATATGTTATTTGAGAGATTTGTCCTAAAATTTATATAGTAATATTTCTGTGGTTGACGTTTCTTGATAATTACTTTACAATAAATTGCGATTACGGTTATAACTTATACATTAACATTTCAACAAAAACGTGTACAGTTTAATTCTATCTATATAACCATTGGTTTTGAAAATATATGTCTTGAATGTCGTCTTCGTTCAACAATATAAGTAGGTGAATTTTCCCTGGAGTAAATCATTGTTAATTTTGGAAAGGTACACAGTGCCACGTACCTACGGACTACAAACATAAATTATAATATGTAGGCTCGCCATATATTTGAGAATTTAGATGAAAAAAGTACATAACGAAAAATAAAAATAAGTAAAATGATACGGATATTGATACCCAATAAATACATTAACACTTGGCCAACTAACCTCCACCTGTCTCTGTTAATTCTACAGAGGGTAATTAAGACTCAGAGACTACTGTCTTATTTTAAAATAGCGTTGCAGATTATTTTGTTACTTTTGTTAACATTTGTGGAATTGCAAATAAAATAATATCAATGCGTCCTGCTAATAATATTGTCGAAGAAAGATTCCATGACTAGTGTGCCCCTATTATACCTGTTATTATAGAAAACATAACTTGATTAGATCAATAATACTGTCATAAACTCTTACTAATAACTAATCATTTAATTTGTTAGCCTATAATATAATTTCAAATTTGAACCATCATATATCAATATTTACAGAGTACACTAGGAAGTAAATGCAAACAGATGGTTGGTGAGTCCAATTGCTGGTTATGTTAATGTGGCTGATCCCTTCATCACACACACAACGTATGCTTTCTCTATATAAAGAACCCTAACTCCTCCACTATAAACTTACCCTAAACTCCATATACAAATCTTCTTCATTTATCTCCCATCTCTCTCCCTAATATCTCTCAAATAGTAAGTAAACAAAATATGGATCTTACTGATGTTATCATACTCTTGTTTGCTCTCTACTTCATCAACCTATGGTGGCGCCGTTACTCCAACGCCGGAAACAGCCAATGCCGCCACAACATCCCGCCGGGACCAAAAGGATGGCCACTAGTCGGGAACCTACTCCAAGTCATATCCCAACGTCGCCATTTCGTCTTCCTAATGCGTGACCTACGTAAAAAGTACGGTCCAATATTCACCATGCAGATGGGACAACGTACGATGATTATCATCACGGACGAAAAACTCATCCACGAGGCTTTAGTCCAACGTGGCCCCACGTTCGCTTCAAGGCCTCCGGACTCGCCTATCCGGCTCATGTTTAGCGTCGGAAAATGCGCTATAAACTCGGCTGAGTACGGATCTTTGTGGCGGACTCTAAGGAGGAACTTTGTGACGGAGCTCGTGACCCCGACGAGAGTGAAGCAATGCTCGTGGATAAGGACGTGGGCTATGGAGAATCATATGAAGAGGATACAAAAGGAGAGTGTTGAGAAAGGTTACGTTGAAGTTATGAGTCAATGTAGGTTAACGATATGTAGCATCTTGATATGTCTTTGTTTCGGAGCCAAGATTAGCGAGGAGAAGATCAAGAACATAGAGAATGTTCTTAAAGACGTCATGTTAATAACTTCTCCGACGTTACCGGACTTTTTACCGGTTTTCACACCGTTGTTTCGTCGTCAAGTTAGAGAAGCTAGAGAGCTAAGGAAGACGCAGCTCGAGTGTCTTGTCCCATTGATCAGAAGTCGTCGTGCATTTGTTGACGCAAAAGAGAGTCCTAACGAAGAGATGGTGAGTCCTATTGGTGCGGCTTACGTGGACTCTCTCTTTGCTTTGAAGCCTGTTGAGAGAGGCGGTGAGCTTAAAGATGAAGAGATTGTGACTCTATGTTCGGAGATTGTCTCGGCGGGTACGGACACGAGCGCTACTACGCTTGAATGGGCGTTACTTCATCTAGTAACGGACCAAAACATACAAGAGAAACTGTACGAGGAAGTTGTTGGAGTTGTAGGCAAAAACGGTGTCGTTGAAGAGGATGACGTGGCGAAAATGCCTTACTTGGAAGCTATTGTGAAAGAGACTCTCCGGAGACATCCTCCGGGGCATTTTCTTCTCTCTCACGCCGCCGTTAAAGATACTCAGCTTGGCGGGTATGATATTCCATCAGGGGCATATGTGGAATTCTACACTGCATGGGTTACTGAGAACCCGGAGATTTGGTCGGATCCGGGTAAGTTTCGACCCGAGAGGTTTTTGGCAGGTGGGGACGGTGTTAATGCTGACTGGACAGGAACACGTGGGGTGACAATGTTGCCTTTTGGTGCGGGTCGTCGGATCTGTCCGGCTTGGTCTTTAGGGGTTCTACACATAAACTTGATGCTTGCTAGGATGATCCATTCGTTTAAATGGATCACGGTTCCGGATTCTCCACCCGACCCGACCGAGACTTACGCGTTTACGGTCGTGATGAAGAATTCTCTCAAAGCTCAGATCCTATTAAGGGACTGATGGATAAATTCGAACCGGTATTGTCTTGTGATATGTTATGCATGTGTGGTCGCATTAATATTATCTATTAATAGTATGGTTCGTTACTATATGTTCTAATATTTATTCCAAAGTAATTTTCCTTCTGCTCTATAATAATAACCATTTGCATTCTCGGTCAGTTCGTGTGTTTGTAAGTATAATTGTTCATTAATTACGTGAAAATCTAATGCCATTGTTATGTTTTGAATATAGTTATAGACTATGGTATTGGTGACTGATCATTTTTATTACGTCCGCAGATTTTGGAGTCACGGGTTGTAGATTTTTTTCTTTTAAAAGCGATGTAGATATTAAAGTGTGAGTAGTATAGTCAAAAGAGAATTAACATATTTAGATTCTATTTTCGAATTAATTCAGATATTAGCTTTTCTTTTGGTACTGATAAAAAATGGTAAGCTGACGCTGACCTATCACAATTTAAATGAAATTGTCAGTTGGTCAATTAAATTCTACCCAATTATGTTGGGGCTACCTACTGGGTAAATAATAGAATGTACTTTAAGAAACTATCATATATACGTATATCAATGTCACTATTATATAAAATTGTAAATATATTCGTATGAGAAAATAAATGTGCCTTACCCACCAACAATTACAATAGTCAGTAGAATGAAAGATATCATACTGTGTTAATTATATGTATAGAGAGAGAGATTAGATTGTGTTAAAAAAAGAGAGAGAGAGATTAGTTTATCAAGAAACAAACAAGCTAAGAAATGGATCTAAACTTTCAAACTATGTACATGAAAAACTGGTGTGAATGGTCTAACTATCAAAGCTTAAGTTTCTGTGTTGGCCTTGGTACGAATACTATGGTTCTTACCCTAGCATGAATTTTCTTTAGTGCATGGGCCATCCGTGCATTAAATTTAGGGCAAATCAGTTGAGACAGACAAACTTTTTTTTTTTAGTGTTGAGTAAAACTCTTGATAGTAGAACCAATGATAATATCGTACTTGTTCGACGAACTTAACATTTCTTGAATTTAAAATTAGTTTACAAAATGGTGTATGCAGTATGCTTTATGTAAAAAATGATCGTAAATCTGTAGCAAAACAGCTCATATTAGCCGTTGATTTTATCAAGCGTTACCCGATCGGATGGTTCCTATGGTCTTAACAATAAAAAGCAAAAATAAAAAATTTAGGATCAAGTTTAAACCGGGGTTTTGAACCCGACGTGAATCGAACACGCAACCTTCTGATCTGGAGTCAGACGCGCTACCATTGCGCCACGGATCCGATGCAAATTGTTCTTTTTATACTTTATATATTGTACGTGTCTCTTTTATCCAACTAATCAACCACCATCATAGCTGTTTATCTTCTTATAGGGTGAGGTATGGAAAAGGCCATGAGCTTTATGGCTACTCAATGCCGCAAGATCCTAATTCATATTACGTAGGCTACCCTGGCTGGTATCAGCAGCCACCGCCACAACAGCATCAAGTCTATTCAGCTACTAGCTGGCTAAGAGTAAGTTGTCCCAAACACAATTTATCTTGTCCTTTGACTCAATAATGTTTTACGATACTTCTTTTTTTTCTCCTTGGCTTTCTTTGAGAGTTAGAGAACATAAATGGTAATATAAGATTCTCATCTCAACTCGAGGATTTGAAGCTGCGATGATGTTTTTTCCCGTGTTATCTGACTAAGCAAGTTTTAAGAGGACGTTTGGTACAAATTTGTGGTTTTCCGGGGCTTGAAGTGTCCTGAGAACGTGTTGCCTTGTGCTGGATGCATGTTTTCTTTCGATGCCTTGTTGGCTTTTCTCTTTATATTTCACTAGTTAATAATTCTTTCATTAAAAAAAAAACTATTTTCATTGACTTGATCTTTAAGTTTAGTTGCTTACTTGCTTACACAAAATACTTTAGTTTTTCCATTGACATCTGATCTGAGGGTATAATTATATCTAGTTGACTTAATTGCAGCATGATTCATTCCCAATGTCGGGAGATTTTTAAATTCTCAAGATAAGGCATTAACATAAGACACACCTGGTCCAAGTTTGCTTAGTTTTTTACAGCTTCAGATGAGAAACTTGATTAAATTACTTGGCTACATAACATAATGTGTACATCTGTTATAGCTAGAGTTGTCATGAAACCTGTGGATATGTGCTACGTTGCTTTGACTGTGCAACTCTACCAAAAAAGGAAAAAGGATAATTTTGTATCGTGGTGTTCTGGTGAGAAGGCAAAGAAGTACTATGAGTACTGGTGTGAAATGTGACAACATTTACTCTAATTTCATTCCAAATATTTGATTTTTTTCCTTGTTTTTTTCACCTGTACAGATCTCAAGCTTGTAAATTGAAAGGCTAAAGTTTAAAAAGTCAACCTTATAACTCTATACTATATGACCTCATTTTCAGAAAATAAATTAGAATATTTGGACGGCATGCTTATAATTGAATCGTTATGTGGTAGAATATATATGGCCGATAAACTATACATTGTTAGCTGGGAGCTCATACGATTTTATATATTTGAATATCTTAGCATATCTCATTATCATAGTGATTTGACTTTAAATTTTAAAAGTAACTGTATTATTACGATTTTAATAACTTTGTAGAAAAAACCACGTATACAAGTTAGTGTCCTTGCATTGTTTCATGCAATGACTACAAATACTTTCTCCTTTCAACTTCCTCTCCTCAATCAGATATCTCTCTACCTCTCTTCAGAAAAGATCATTCTCCACGAAAGGATGAAAATGACTCTCTTCAAAAGGCCATGCGATTACTCAAAGATGAACAAGGAAGATCCAGAAGAGTTACTTCACCGGCGAGCCAAGTTCTTGATCTACAAAAAGCTTCAAGAAGTCGACATGATTTCTCATCGTTCTCCTCCTCCGTCGTTGTTGTTTCTACGAATGAAGCTTTTCCGGTTGAAAGCCATGGTCGGAAATAGTTTGGCTAATCTGCATCGCAGCATAGTGTCCACCATTAGACTTGTCGGAATCCGAAAGCACTCCCAAGGCGTCTTGAGAGCGTGTAAGAAGATGTTCCACGGTGGTGCAACAACCGGACTATCTAGGCCTGTTTTTACTCTCCAAGTTTGATTTCTATTTATATTTCTTGCTTTTGTGATTTTCTCTTGATCTTTGTTACAAAAGTTTATCAAGAATGTAATATGAAGTTATCATGAGCTTTGTTTTTTTCATCCATTAAAGGGGAAAGAAAACTTAAAATTGTAATAACAAACCGTTTATATGATTTATGAAAGTTAGAGCATCCGCAACGGTGAAACCCACTGAAAATCTTTAACTATTCGTTTTTTTTTTCAGATTATAAAAAAAAATATTAACTAATCGCGGGTCGCCACGTGTCGCGGGGACCCGCAAACAATGTAAAGACTCCCTAAAGGTCGGTTCTTAGGGAGAAATTTTAAAGATTGAATCCTTAACTATTTATAGGGTTCACTAATTATTTAATTATTTTTTTCTAAGAACTCTCCTTAAAAACTCTCCATTGCGGATGCCCTTATATATAAGATATGTATTTTGCAGATATTGCTTAATTTGGAATATGGAATTTGTAATCAACTACTATGCAAACAAAGCATTTAAGTGAAAAAGATATGGATCACATATATAAAGTTAATTAGGTTTGCGTAAACATGTTTACGGCATCATTCTTCTTGGTTAAATGATGTATTACTGAAATAAACTAGATGGGTTGTGATCTGTACATGCGGTCATAAACATTTTATAAAATTATTTATTAATATAAAAACTATAAGGATAAATTATTATTTGTATTTGAATTTGAATGTTTTATGTGAAAATTCTTATGTATATTATATTCATTATTTATAAATTAATTTTAAAATTTATTCAATTATATAAAATTAATAATTTTATTTGATTAATATTTAGTTATGTGTTTTATGTTTTCTATTTTTTAATTTTATTTTTTTATTAAATGTTTGTTTCATCTTCAAGAATCTCATGACTTGCAAGAACTAACGTTGTGTTATGGGGGCACACGTTGAATACATATCGGAACACGGCAACCCAGTCAGAACGGGAATGCATTGCTAGAAATCTTCAGGAAACAGAGGAGTCGCTATACGAAGATGGTCATGATGAATCTGAAAACGCTTACATCGAGAAGTTAAACGATATCAAAAAGGTAACACTCTCTCTCTCTCAAAGTTTTGTATATAGTTTAATGTTTGCTAGTGACCTTCATGTCCTAGTTAACGACTTGCAACTTTGAGCAGCTCATCGATCCTATAGAAAACCGGTTGAAAGATGGAGAAGAGCGAGTATATGCATCAAAGGATTTTTTTTTTTTTTTTTTTTTTGATTAATCAGGGGTGTCCGGCGGCCGAGACCAACCGACTAAATCCCCTGAGGGCCTCCAACCCGGGTTCAGGTGAGTAGGAAATTAAATCCCACCTGGGAGGTGGCCAGCGCGGATCGAACTCGTGACCCGTATCGACCCCGAAGGTGTCTCAAGGCCACCAGACTACCTACGCTGGTTACATCAAAGGATCTTCAGAAAACAATAACAGATCATCGAATGGCTGCAGAGTCTCTTCCTCCTGCAAAAAAGAACGCGGTTTGGTTCTAAACTAAGATTATATTTCTCACTAAGGCTATATGGTTTGGTTATATCGCCAAGACGTTTTTAGTTTTTTCAGGTTCTTGATGAATGTCATAAAGCCTGGAGGTGGCTCCAGGAGAGAACCAGAGAACAAGAATCATTATCCAAAGATGCTAAACAGGAGCTGCAATCTGGTGAAATCAGAAGAAAAGCCGATGCTCATAACGCGTAATTCTAATCTTTCTACCACTCTCCTATTACTTTCTCTTCAAGCTATCTTCACAACTCAACCGCAAAAACTTTGTTCATAATGATGAAACCTAAATCATTGTTTTAAACGGGGCTCGGGTCGTGAATGTTTTTTTTTTATTAACTGATGAAAAGGATCTTGAACGTGTTGCAGGACGTGCAAGTACATTGGGAAATCAAACTCTCCTCCTACCAAATCGGAACATAACGGATCGCATGGAAGTAGAAAATCAGCTTGCCGGTTTGAAGCGATTATTCTTTTTTTTTTCTGTTAACCGTGGGAGATTTCAGACGATAATCCCACAGACTAATCTCTACGAAAATGGAAATCCTCACGAGGTTTTCCATCTAGACACACACGGTTATAGATGGGAAAGTTATCCCGGCACTCCAGCTAGAGTTTCATTACCACTAAACCAAGAGTTTTTGGTTTGAAAGCAATTATTCTCGAGGTTTGATTTTTTTTTTTAAATTATATATTATATTGTGAATCTTTTTTACCCGCTAATCAACGTTACACCATCTATATAAAATTTTGATTTTATTTTGTGTGTGCATGTGAAGTTTTCTCAATATCAGTGTCCAGCTATAAGGTGAATAGTTTTAACCACTTAAATATTATTTGCATAGATTTGCCCGGTTGTTACATGTGCCACGCTATTAGGCAAGTATATATTAAACTAGGGGAGTAGATTATGAATTCTTTGTATATAGTGTCTAGTGGAGAGATTTCTAGTTCTAGAAAAATGACAAAAATAACTATTAATTACAATTTTTTCTTCTTTTCGGGCAAAAAGAGTTCACTACAGTTTGAGATTCGGTTGTACAGTGTATAAACATTTCGTAAGGCCCATGGATCACTTGGTTTTTTGGATTTAACCCAAACTATAATTATATTAAATGCATATATGTATATTAGTGGACTGGCTGCCGACAAAAAAGGAAAAATATTAGTAGACTGGCATTATGTTTTTTTTAATAATATTCTCATACTATAGGTGTTGACTAATATCGATTTTACAGCCGTCGCGGAAATTTCATATTTGTCACGTGGTTTCTTTTTTTTTTTTTTTATCAAACTAAACTTCATTCATTTCAAAGTTCAAACTCCATTAAAGAAGAAAATACAAGGCAGAGTAGCCAAAAGATTTGCCATATTACAAGCACAACAAAACATAAACCAAATAAACTCTCTAAAGACAAGATAAGGGATCAAATAGCGAATAAAATCCAAAGAACATCAAAAGACCAACTCTCTGAACGGAGGCGACTGAGTTCTTGATAGTCTGACTTGTAGACAAGCTTGGAGAAGCTCAATAGAATGACTGTAACTTGTACGTCATAAGGAGCTAGACACTCTGCAACAATGGCAGTGGAGTCATAAGAAAACCAGTATGAAAAATCTTGCACTAGTGGAGAGTCTTGAGCCTCCATATACAAGTTCTTAACATATGCCGAGAAACAAGAAGCTAACATCAACCCAAAGCTCCATACACTACTATCACTTAACCCAAATGAAGAGTTAAGAAGGCATATAAACTCCATAACGAAGTAAGTTAGTCCATGGAGGACCAAACATATTCGATGAAAGGTAAGGAGGCAAATAATATCAATCTTGTTTCCACTTTCCATCCACTGGTTAGAGAGCAATACCAACACCAGGGTTGGAATATAAACGGATTGAAACCTGCATACTGCAGAGAAGTATCGCACCAAGGCGACATAATTGTTACCGGAGACCATAAGTACAAAGATATGAGAACCCATATCAAGCACAACTAAAACCTTAGTCCCATTGTGAGACAGACTACTTGTCAAACAACATGCAGAGTGAGTGATGAAACTCTGACCTACTGGAAACCCAGTGATAAAATCAAAAGCAGAGAACAAAGCTTCACAAACCAAACCTGAGAACATCTCCCTTTTAATACCAAGCACAACTAACAAATAACCACATATCTGAAAACCATGAGGCAAGTAATTTGTGGTGTCAAAATCGAACCTGCTAGAGTGAGAAGGAACCGGATAACACCCAGAACATGACCTGCATACTGCAGTAAAGGAGTCATAGAAAGACTCAAGAGAAGACATTGTCAAACCCGATAGATTTACCGAGCACACAAACAGAGGAGTCGCTGGAGCTGCAAAGAAAGAAGCGACGGTGATGTGGTTGCAAAGAGATCTGGTGAGCTCCCTCTTGAGATGAACAGATCTGGTAAATCCGTGAAGAACGAGAGGATGAGCGGCATGGAGGAGATGTGAAGGTGAAGCCACGGTGACGAGTGGAGCAGACGAAGTGGCGCTTGAACCAGCTCCGGTGAAACTCAGGCACCAAACAGAGACGAACGTCGGTGAGATGAGAGTCGAACCGAGGAGGTCAAACGGGGAAGCAAACGAGGAGCAGAAGACCAAAAGAAGCGAAAGAAAGAGAACCATGGTTGCAGGGGAAGAGAGACGACGCCGGCAAGCTCTTAAGCCGCTGCCGGCGTCGGAAAACGAAGTTGACGACGCCTCCTCGATTTGTGTGTTTGGGAGCTTCCTAGGGTGAACTCTGTCACGTGGTTTCTTATATATACCTTTTTATATATCAACTAGCCCGTTGGTCTTGTTCGAGGAAATCAATTTGTTTTAGCTTTTTTTTTGTCCAAGAATATTTTCACATGTACTAAGCTAAATTAGCTTAGTTAAACCAAAAACAAAGACAAGCTTGTAAAAGCTGTCATGTTGTTTTTACACATCTTCCTAATATTTCTAATCTTTAGTTAGTTGTATTTTTCACTTTAATTAACTGAGAAAATTATGTAGAAATAGGATCATCGTAGACTTGATCATCTTATTTTTGGTGCTAGTGGCTTCAACTTGCCATAATGTTTTTACTTTAGAAACCAATAATAATAATTTCGAATTTTTAAACATATATACATGGATCCGCAGACCTACCTTTTTTAACCAATCGTCCACAAACTCGTACAAATAACAAGTAGAGGGGTGGGGTGGGGTCACCACTCACCGTTTCAATCTTGCATCCCTCAAATCTTACGAGCTCGAAGCTCCAACCAAGAAACATTTAATTTATCGAACAATTTGAGATTTTTTATTCTTCTTTCGTCGAAGTACACCACGAGACAAAACTAGCCTATTTGGTAGAAGACAGACAACATAAAGTATATACTTGATGTCATGTACGAACAAAAACTATACTATATATAATAACGACTTACCATATAATTAATTGATCCTTAGATCTATAGCGTGCATACAAAATAATATGCATGCATACAGCATAGCACTTTTGAAACTTTATAAAGAGATATGCATGGCATGTGGTGTGGATCGTCTAATCACTTGTATACTTCTGTTTCATTTGAGTTCTTGACTTTTTGGGTCTATCTGTAAAAAAAGGGTTTGTTAAAGAAAACTATCCAACAAGCGGATAAGAGCTGAGTCAGTTACTACCCAGCCATAATGTTTAATAATATGAAAAGACCAAAGGTTTATGGCAGAAGAACGAGGCGTTTGGTTGAACTTTAAATAACATCACACCACTAATGTATGTCGAGGGCCGCCTCAATATCACAAGGGACCCTTGGACAAAAAGAAATTGTTAGACTTCATAGTTACTAGTTTTGAACATTTTAAACATAGCTAAATTATTTTACACAAAATAACTATTTTACTTCTTTTATTTGAGTTTGTAACTGAGATGTTTCATACTATCATTTTTATAATTTAAACAAATATAATATATGTTAATTAAAAAAATATATATTTGGAGTGGGTCTTGGAGTGGTCACGCTCACCGACCACATGCCCCATGCTAAGCCGGCACTGTGTATGTGGCGAATACTAGACAGCAAGCGGACAAGGCTGCAAGCTTAGAACTCAAAAGCTATTAATGTAAACCAAACAAATAAAACTCTTAGTATGAATGCATGAGTCATATTTCCACATGTTCTTGAGATGTTAGGGTGTGCTAATTAGTAACTAACGTAATGAGAGTTCAAAATTATTAAACAAATAGAAACATAAGCAAATCAAATCCAAATACGTAAGAATAAACTTTCTGTAAAACCCGCATTTTCCAAAATAATAAAATAAATAATAATCTCTGAAAACTCTATTTATTAAATTCTCAAACATCAACCTCAACACCATAAATCCAACAATAAAATAAATAGTCTGAATAAATATCGATAATAATATAAATCCATAAGTCTGAAAAAGAAAGAAAAGAACGTCCAAAAATCACCAGGCCGAAATGATCACTCTTGATCGTCAGTCTCACCTGAAAGGGGTAACGAAAGAGGGGTGAGTAATAAGAAAGTCACTCAGTGAGGTATGGGATGCTAAACCGCAAACCACTGACTCAGTACATAGCACTACGACTATGTAGGCCTAGCTCTAGCATGAAGCAAACACGGTGCATATTACACCACACAGAACAATCAATGCGTCTAACGCATAAAATACAACCAATACGCTGATAGTACATAGCTACTCTTTGCACCCCGCATTTCCTCATAAGGATATATGTATAAATCCAGGCGACTAGTACAGTAGTCCATCTCCGCACTCTCACCCACTGCGCGTCGGCGACTGATACAAACGTCTTTGTACCCCCGCAATCTCACTGCTCGTCGGCGGCTTACACAAACGTCTTTGTGCACCCGCAATCACACTGCTCGTCGGCGGCTTACACAAACGTCTTTGTGCACCCGCAATCCACACAAACGAACTCATAATTATATACATATATATAGATGTTTTAGCATCACTCAATCCACACAACCTTTGAATCCTCTAACATCATATATCCGGTTTAACAAGCATAAAATAATAACAAACAAGACTCTCATGCAGACTCGATTCACAGAGACGGAACATGTTTCGAAACTAGTCTTTCCATAATAATAGTACTAAACTAGTTCGGGATTTAAACGGAGTAGCCCTCACCTTAACCAAAGTCGGAAATAATGAGAAAATGCCTCGCCCAAAACACTAGCTTAGGTTTCAGAATAACAACTCCAAAGTTGCATGCTTCCCTACGCATGAAACATTTAGCTTATGCTAAATATGTTGCTTGTAACACAAGTAACAAAGAAGATAACACTTAGCTGCTACACAACGGCTTGGATTACGGTTGATGGTGGCGGCTGGCTCAAACTCCGGTGACATGGCTTGGCCCTCCAATGGCTCATGGTTAACGATGGTGGTGGTTGGTGTAAACGCCGCAGCTCCAGTTTAGATCTTGTCTCCTCCGCATCTCTTGGTAATGCTCACGGCCATGACGAGAGTTGATAAAAGGCTCCGGCGCGGAACAAGTATCTCAAACCCTCGTCCGGTGAGATGATGACGGTGGTAACGAACCGTGTTGGCTACGGTGCTTGTAGTGAGCGGCGGTGGCACTCCGGTCTATACATCTTCCATCACTCTCGGCTTTTCTCACGTCAACAACTTTACACAGGAAAATGGAATAACATTAGGAGATGGTGACTGGTCTTCTAATTGACTTACAATGGAGGAAGCATGAGAAATGGGGATGAGCTTAGTAGGCCATAGTTCTAAGACGTTCTTTACAATTCCACGATCTAATAAAAAGAATGGTGGCTGAGGTTTTCGGGGAAGAAAATAAACATAATTATATGCACACACGATTAGGGTTAGGGAAATGTTAGTGACTAGTGCTGGTTTATTAAAAAATAATTAGACCACATTTGGTTAAAGAGAACCGGGTCATTACACTTTCGTTGACAGAAGAGAGTATAAACATTGACAAGCCAACGTTTTCAGTAGCTATCAAAACCATATTGACAAGTGCCAAACCTTTTCAGTAGCTATCAAAACCAAATTGACAAATCCAATGATGTTCGCTTTGAACATTCGTATGAAAATATTCATTAAACGTCATAAACGTTTTTGTTTTTTTTCCTTATGTCAGTGTCTTATGAGCTAATTTAGTCGACTAAAATGATACTAGGAAAACAAAACAAGATTTACAAATAACATTTGACTTTATTTTACCAACTATTACATCATTCCTTAAAGTTTAGTATTACATCTTTCATTAAACATACTCTGTATGTCTCTGAATCAACATATATATACACTTGGATAAAAAACCGAACAAATGAATATAATATGATTCAAAATGATCAGTGAAACCGTAAACTTATGCATCCATTTCACAGGATTGCCAATAAAAATGTTGTCTACCACAAAACCAATGATTTATTTCATACAAAGAAACGTTTACAACAAACTCACTCTTGCACACAATACATAGTTTCATTCTCAGTTCTCAATATTACATCCTCTTACAAAATTTACATGGACTCTCTTCTCTTCACTCTACGCCCCCCCCCCACCCTCTGAAAACTATCAATTTTCCTATTTATTAATCAACAGATCTGTTGATTAACTAATTAGGCTTTTATCCTTTTAAAATCAGTTTGGGGAAACCCACAAGAAAAAATATATTAGAATTGATCCCTCTAAATTTCCCCCAATATAATTTTTTCTTTTCGAAAAAATCAATTTTTTTGTTTACTGCTTAAGAAGCGGTGCTTGTGTATCTTCCCATTGGTCTAATCGTCTCGAAGCCTTCTCCACCTGAAATTTTTAATTCCATGCAGTAAGAAACATATTACTAAGCCAAAGTTTAAAATATAAGTATTTATGAAAACAGAAATAATACTTAAAAAAAAAAACAGATATGATACTTATATAGTAATATACCTCTTTATCCCAATCAGTTCGGAAAGTGACAATGAGTAAAATGATAGTTTGCATGAGTGTACCCCCAATCATTCCTGTCCATATTCCCTGCAGCAAATAATTAACCATTTAATTATATTTTCACTTTACACCAAACAATAATTAACCATTGATTAGAATATAGATTATGGAAATTAAAGGGATTTACCTTTGCTCCCATATCATAGGTGAAACCAAGAACATAACCAATAGGAATCCCCACAATGTAATAACATCCTATGTTAACGTATGCCACAAATGCTTGCCACCCACACCCAACCGCCACACCTGTTTTAATCAACTTAGTTAGTAATTATTTGTTCATTTATAACTGTTTTGAAGAGTTTATTTGGTGTTTTTAGATAATATATAGTTTATTATACCAGATAAAACGGGTTGAACCCCATTGAGAACTATGGTAACAGCCAAGTAAGGAGTGAGCTCGGCTACAGCTTCAGCAACCGCTGGACTGTCTGTAAAAACATAGCTGATGACATTGCGCCACGAGAGGATCAGTACTGCTTCGAACAGTGATAGTAAAAACGACACTCCTGTAGTTACTGCGGTTGAAAATGCAGCTGATCTTGGATTTCCAGCTCCTAATTCATTACTAACCCTCACACTGTAATTTAATAAAGATAGACATTAATTAAAATATTATGTAGTACTACTATTACTTTTTGGTAACATGTTGCACGAAATAATTGCATCAATAAATTAAAATGTCAAATCATTTTTTTTACCAACCTTGCAGCTGCGTTGAATCCAACGGAGACCATGAAAGAAATTGCAGAAATTGACATGCTACAAATAAAATAAAATAAAAATTAGAATAAATAAACCAACCACTTGGGTCTTGAAAAATCAACATTATTTCAAAACAATCATGCCAAATAAAACGACACGCAGTTTATGCTCACAAGAACGTCAAAAAACGCTGCGATATGACTTTAACGGAAAGGAAAAGAACACGTGACCAACTCTAATTACTGTTACTAGTCCGTAATACGACAACAATTATTACATTAGAGTTAGACTAACATGACTTTCGTTTCTCAAAAAGGTGACTACCTAGAAAAATGTTTCTTAACTCTCACTATCAGTTAATAAATTATCCACTTTTCATGGATGGACTAAGAGTTTTGGAAGTATATACTAAAAAATTGTTTATTGGTTATTAGTATTATTTGTTAGTATTCCATATGGTCAAAAATTAAAACTATAATCCTATGTTCAGATTCATATTGTTCTTCAATCTTCATTAATAAATATATAAATAATTCATCTTCTCTATTAAAAGAGAAGTACCATTTTTATCTACTATCAAATAGTCACACTAGGTCCATAAATTCAGTTACATTTTTATTATTTATATTAGTTTAATTAATATATAACATTTCTTAAAGAATCTAAATAATTATAAGAATATTAGTAACAAATATAATTTAACTATAAATGTAAATTTTAGTTTTAGTAATAATAAAATCTGTTGAAAAAAATCTAACAAAATCTTTTCAAAAAAATCTAATATTTTTAATTAATGCATTGATTATTTTCGTAATTAGTATTATAAAATTATTATAAATTAATTTTTAATTATTTTTTATTTTTTTTCTTTTAAAAAATTCTATGCTAATTTTATAAATGTTATAATTATAGTCTATATTATATTAAATTGATAAGTTAATATTTAAAAAATACTTTCATTTAAATAAATCAATAAAATATTATTCACCGTCTAAAGTGATTAAAATATCATTCACCTTTTAAAAAGATTAAAATTTGTAAATTATGTAATAATTTTATACAAAAAGTAAAATTGTTAACATATGTTAAACTTTTATATTTAGAACTATATATTATCTATTTATTTTTGAAAATGATAATAATATATTATCTAAAAATGGTTATATGCAAAATATAATATAAAATTATATATTTTATAAAACAAAAAGTTACCCGCACGGAAGTGCGGGTCAAAATCTAGTTTTATATTAAAACTAAAGCTAAATTTTAATGCAGATCAAAGGTTTTGATCATCTCACTTACCAAATAGCTAGAGAATCCAAAGCGAGTTCAGGGTTCCTGAGAAGTCCAGCGAGAAGAACAAGAATCTGAGCATACCAAGACTCAAGGCAAAGCATGACGGCGGAGGCCGCCGATAACCGGAAAAAATCCCAAAGACCATCAAAAGCTTTCCAGCTCAACCCGGTCCAAGTCCGGCGACATCTTGGACTCATCTTAATATACAAAACCTGAGCAAGAACGATGATCCACCACGAGAGACTGTGGATCACAGAGAGGCCAAGCAAGCCCCACCCGAGCCTGAAGACGGCCAGCCATGAGAGGAATACGTGGATGACGAGCGTGGCGGCTGAGATGTAAGCGCTTGGAGTCACGATGCTTTGTGACTGGAGGAACTTTTGTATGGGGAAGTTGGCGGCGTAAGCGAAGATCATTGGGATCATACCGTAGACGAAGATGGATGCCATTGATGCCACGTCGGCTGGCTCGCCGAGTGAAGTGAGGAGAGGTTTGGAGAAGATGAAGAGTAGTGTCATGGGAAGGCCGGTGAGGAATAGAACCACCGTTGATCTTTGTAGGTAGATTCCGAGCATCTCGTATCTGTGTGCTCCGTGTGCTTGTCCACATAGTGTTTCCACTGCACTTCCCATTCCAAGCTGTCTCACCATGAATAGAAAAGAAAATTAGTACACTTAAGTTTTTGTAGTCAAAAAAACAAAGAATCATAAAGATTTTTTTCACTATAGTAAAAAATTATCAAAAAAATAAAGTGATTAAAAAATAGTTTCAACTTTTAGTTTGTTTATGTTTTTGATATAAACTTAAAAAGTTTATTGGATAAAAGGTTTGTAATGATTTTATTTTATTTCAAATATAGCTTATTGTATTTAGCGTTTATAAATACTATATAAAATTCAAATTTATTGGATTAGTCATTTGTAAAGAAATTATATATTTTTTACGATTAATGCATGTTTCTTAGGTTGGAGTTCTTAACGTAATATAAGATACGTTTTTTAACTTTTAACTAAAAAAAATAAAATATGTCTTATTTCTATTATTTAAGAAACATTTCTTAGTTAAAAGTTAAGAGATGTATTTTATATTACATTAAGAATCCACCCTTAGAGATTCACATTAATTATGACGTTAGATCCTTTAGTTTCTGATTGTTGAGTTGTTGTTTCTTTTACAATATGAGTTAGATTTAAATAGAAAATGTAAGTAGTAATTAATTACCATGAGACCAAACGTGAACATATTGAAACCGCTGTTTCCTAGAGAAGCGGCGGCGAGTTGCATACTTCCAATACGACCGGCGAAGATACGAGTGAGCATGGACATGCCATTATTAATGACGTAGACAAAGATCGCCGGAGCCGCCAGGTTGAAGAGAAATTTCAGCTCTATCAACGCCGCGAAATAAAGCCGCCGGAGATAAGGCAAATGAGTGTCCGTTAACACACTCTCCATCCTGAAGTCAACTTCAGATTTCGCTGGCTCAAGTAATGGTTGCTGGAGGTTTTCCACGGCGGCGACGGCAGCTTCAGAACCCATTCTTGAAAATATAGTATATTTTATTTACTAAAAAGAAGAGAATGTGACTGTTTCTTGACGACTTTTCACTCTCTTTCTTTCTTGTTCTTTGTCGAGTGTGTATCGTTCTGTGACTTGGCTTAAGAGCAGCTGTTATATAAGAGCACCCTTAACCCTAACCACCCATGTGGGGTGCTTATTGATTATGTAATTATTTAATTACTTAATAATTCAATTTAAGCAATTAATAAAAAGTGTGATGCAATGGTAGGTGCTTAATTAGAGGTGCTTGTTTTTTTTAAGGAAAAATTATTATATGAAACATTAAAAGATAAAATTTGAAACATTAAAAGATAAAATAACTGAGCAGTGCTTCTTCCACTCTTGTCCGTGATTGATGACTGAGCAGTGCTTCTTCCACTCTTGTCCGTGATTCTTCCACTATTGTTTTACCTGCAAAATAACATGACAATCTCATGAGATCACAAGACAACAGAGAACAAGACAACACAATACAAAAAATCACACGACTTGAACATAAAACAACAAAAAAGATAAAAACATCACACGACTTGAAATTAAGACCATCGAATCTTGTTCTTATAACAGAAAGATAAAGAACACAAGAACATGACAACACAAACTAAAAATAAACATTACAACAGAGAACATGAAAATAAAAACAAGACAAACTTAAGCTTCTTCAACTTAGACAAGAACAAGACAAAGAAACTAAAAATATAACACCACACGACTTAGACAAGAACATGAAAACAACTTAAGCTTCTTCTTAGACTAGTATTAGTTTGACATCAACTCATTAATGAGCTTTTGTTTCAGAGCTTCTTCAGACTCTGATAGCGGTTCTTGTTTTGTAATTAATGAGTCGAGAATCTTGTTCTTAGACAGCCTATCTTTCATGGCCAAATCTTGCTTTTTGATATTCCACATGGTTTGAAAGTCACTCAGCGCCTTCCCATCTGATACCAAATTCTTCT
The DNA here is from genome assembly GCA_905132765.1 of Moricandia arvensis. Classification (NCBI taxonomy): domain Eukaryota; kingdom Viridiplantae; phylum Streptophyta; class Magnoliopsida; order Brassicales; family Brassicaceae; genus Moricandia; species Moricandia arvensis. Next base: position 481,517 of record CAJHQP010000002.1, on the reverse strand, counting down.
TCCCATTCCCCTTTGATGCCTTCACACCTGGTGGACGACTGCTTATGTGCTCATCTTCTCCAGCGGTGGCTTCAGTTGGCGGCTGAGCACTGCCATCACACTTCCTCCTTTTAGTACTTCCTTCGGTTTTAGAAGAATAAAGGTCACACCATTTCTGGTCATTCCTTAGCTCCTTCCAAGCATGTTCTAGGGTGAATTTTTTGTTGTAGTTGTTGTAGAAGATCTCATGAGCGTGCTTGAGAACATCAATTTCATTTTGACCGCTTGTCTTCTCTCTACTTGCAGCCTCATATGACCCACAAAACTTGTTCACATGGTCGTTGATCTTCTGCCAACGGTTCTTGCAATGATTGGGCTCTCTCTTTTCAGATGCTGCAATCTTGGGGCTTGCCGCAAAATATGCAGCAATCCTTCTCCAAAACGCATCAGCCCTTTGTTCATTTGCTACAACAGGGTCTTTACTTGTGTTAAGCCATGCACTGATGAGTACAGAATCATCACTAGGCTTCCATGTCCTCCTTTCCCTACGTTCTTCAACATGGTCTTCACTTGGGATGGGAGGAAAACCAAAGACAGTTTCCTGCTGACTGTTGAGAAGGTCAACAAAGTTTGACGTAGGACCAAATGAATAGGAATCCATTTGAGAAGAGAAGTCAAAAAGAAGATGAAAGTGTTTTACAAAAGAGAAGAGCAGAAGAAAGTGTTTTATAGAAGAGAAGCCGAAAGACAACTCTTGATCATCATTCATAGCACCCAACCATAATCTCTTTATTACTAAACCTTTCTCATTTATTTATTACTAAACCCAACCATAATCTATTTACTACTATAAACATCTATCATAGACATCAATTTCAAACCATCGACCCAAACCTATTTATCACACTATCAATTTATGTAAAAGACCAAAGATATACATTTTACCTTTTGCAGTAGCCAAATCCTCTTCTTAGACGAGCCTTGATGTCTCTTAATCCTTTCAGCTTAGCCTGTCAGTAGACATATAGCTAACACATTTAGAGCACTTCAACATTGATTTCTATCTAACCTTTCCCATCTATTTATTACTAAACCCAACCATTCATTGCTAAACCCAACCAAGACTTCAATTTAGACAAGAAACACAATCAATTCATTTCAAAAATACAATCAATTCATTTCAAAGCACTATCAACCGAGGCTTCAAGTTATGACACTTTCAATTAATGACACTTTCAATTCATTTCAGAACAGAATTCATTTCAGAACACAATTCATTTCAGAACACAATCAACCCAAAGCTATTTTATCACACTTTAAATTTTTTAAAACTACCAAAGATATAATTTTACCTTTTTCCAGAAGCTAAATCCTCCTCTTAGACCTTCTTTGATGTCTCGTGATCCCTACAGCTTAACACACAAATAAAATAACCAAATCAAAATGGATCAGAATCAAGAGACAGATCATATGAAGTCAACAAATTGAAAAAAAAAGGACAATCTAAGCTTAACCTTTTGATTTGACCAAGCATCAACGATCGCCGTTTTGATTTTGTCTCAGAGACCCTTGTACAGAGACGTCGCTGCTTCTCTGTTTCAAGGTGAGCCGACGAGAGAGAGCTGACGTTTTTCACCGTCGAGGAAAGTGACCGGCAGAGACGGCGTGAGATTCATCTTCCGGGGACAGATCAAGAAACAGAGCCGGAGTCGTCGATGACAGCTACAGAGACCCGGAGACCCCGATCGATCCGAGCTAAAAAAAACAGACGGAGACGACGAGGAGAACTAGAGATCGAAGCGTCTTCGTAAAAAAGGAGAGAGACAAGAGAAATGGTTTATTTTCGTGGAAAGAGAAACATATGATTGATGAAAGGGCCACACGTGTCCCACAAGCGCCAGCGCTTCTTGGGCTTAAATTAGCAACGGAGCTTCACATTAAATCTAATTTTCATTTATTTTAAATCCTAATATTACTAGCAACCCCACTTAAGCATCTCCGTTAATGATGCTCTAAAGGCCATTTTGCCGTGTCTCTACTGACCGAAATTATCTATTTTTTATTTACAAATTAAAAAAAAAAGAAGCAAGTGCAAAAAAAAAAAAAGCTTAAAAAGAAGAAACGAGGAAAAAGCCAAAACACCTATTTTGCCTTTATAGACAGATAATTTTTTATTTACGTAGATTAATATCTAATTCGAAACATAGCATTCCAAACATATATCATAAGCTTAAAACACACACATATATATATGTTTTACTGCATCTAAATTGGTTATAAATTTTATTCCAAACTAATTTTCGTAAAAGGAGGCTAAAACAAAGCTAAATATTGACATGCGAGGGAAGTTCAAAAAGAAAAAATATTGACATGCGAAGGGAAGGTGTATGGCTGCTATAACCATTTTCTAAACTATTTTTTCATGTGATAATTGACGTCATAAGATCTACACTTTTTTGAAAGAATGTAAAACTGATAAACACAAATCTTACTTTTTAACATTTTGTATACTTTTCTTTTAAACCAACAATTTATATATATCTGTACTTTATTGACAAAAAATAATCGTCCTGGAAACAGCTTATCATGCAGTTTTGTTCTTTCCATCATTTAACTTTAATCACAGTACTAATTATGTTTTATTAACAATTGTTTAACGTACTACTTTATCAACTACATAGAAATAGTACTCCATATTTTTCATATTAGTGGGTGTTTAAGGTTTTTATAAAATTATTGAAAAATTGTTTAATTTAATACATTTTGCATTAGTTAAGCCTAATCCAACCAAGAAAAAACCATTTAGTAAAATACAATGGATTAAAAATACCAAAAAAAATTAAAGATTTACATAAAAATCTGAAAACATCATTTAAATTGAAAGAAAAATGAATTTTCAAAATACCAATTAAAATGAACAGAGAGTAAAATGTTAGCGATAATAATAACGGTAACAGTACTAGATATTTACATGAGCTGGTCTCTTTTTTGGCATCAATTCAGAATTGGCATTAGTTCAACATGATTCTGTTAAAAAAATGTTTGTATTTTACTTTTGACACACAAAAACATGATATTTACTTATGGTGTTTATATTTTATTAGGAATCAAACGCAGAAAACAAAGTATAACACGTGATTTTAGTGTCCCTCCCGGGGAAAAAAGTCCACACGACACACTCGACAGTCAAGAGAGCAATAAAATTACGTAACGTTTTATTACTTTTCTGTTGCGTCTTTTGTTGGTTTTATTGTGACGTGTCTTTAACTTCCGTAAGTCTAGGAATAACAGAGACTTGTTCTCTTTAGTTTACTTGGTCATCATTCTGTTTACGTTAAAATAGCTTAGTGGAGTTAGAGGAGTCGTGTCCTTAGTTTGGGGTGTTTCAATTATTTGTTTCAGTATTTTGTATTCCTATAAAAAACGCATTGAGACGAGATGAATAAGATCAGATCATTCAGTGCAATATTTGTGTTTCTCTGAGCTTGTAATCACATTTGGTATCAGAGCAAAACACGAATCTAAGTGATCAAACAAAGAGAGAGAGAAGAAGATGAGCGAAGACAAAACACTAACGCAGATTCCTCACTTTGATGGTCACTACGATCATTGGAGTGAAATGATGGAGAATCTCTTGCGAGCCAAGGGACTGTGGAGTCTGATAGAAGAAGGTGTTACCGAACCAGCAGCCGGAGTTGAGATAACTGCAGCGCAGCAGAAGAATTTCAACGAGTTAAGGATGAAGGATCATCAAGTGAAGCATTACCTGTTCCAGGCAATTGATCGGGTTGTGTTTGAACAGATCTTGGACCGCAAGACATCCAAGATCATTTGGGACTCCATGAAGAGGAAGTTTGGAGGGAACGAAATAGTGAAGCGATCCCTTCTACAAACCCTTAGGAGAGACTTTGAGGTTCTCGTCATGAAGAATGATGAAAGCATTGACGATTACTTCAAAAGAGTGATGTCCGTCTCCAACAAGATGAGAAGCAATGGTGAAGAGATGTCGGACTCGAAGATTGTTGAGGAGATACTTCGAACCCTGACCGACAAATTCACCTATGTGGTCGTGTCTATTGAAGAATCTAAAGACACAGGAAGCATAACAATTGATGAGTTGCAGAGCTCACTATCCGTTCATGAGAAAAAGTTCAAGAAGAGCACTCTTGAAGAAGAAGTCCAAGCTCTGAACGTGGGCAGAAGAGGTAGAGGAACCTACAGAGGACGAGGTCGAGGAAGAGGCAGGGGGCGCTCTTACAACAAGGATACGGTTGAGTGTTACTCCTGCCACAAGCTAGGACATTTTGCCTATGAGTGTCCAAGTGGAAACAACGGAGCTCAGTTCGCAGAGATTGAAGAAAGTAACGAAGTCTTACTCATGGCACAAGTTGAACTTCATGGAACAAGAAGAGGAGATGTCTGGTTCGTGGATTCAGGATGTTCCAACCACATGTGTGGAGAAAGAAGCATGTTCTCAAGTCTGGATAACACTTTCGCACACAACGTTAAGCTCGGGAACAATCACAAGTTAACAGTCAATGGAAAAGGAGTGGTGAAGATAACGCTTAATGGAATAAGCTATGTGATCAGTGACGTGTATCATGTTCCTGAGCTGAAGAACAACCTGTTAAGCGTTGGACAACTTCAAGAGAAAGGTTTGGACGTGTTGTTCAAAGGAGGAAATCACAAAACGTGCAGCATATTCCATCCAACAAAGGGAAAGATTGCAGAATCCATCATGAGTGCCAATCGAATGTTCATCCTGTTAGGAGAACGAAGTGAAAAAGTGAAGGAGGAAAGATGTCTACAAGTCAACACGGTGAACAAAGAAGAGCTATGGCATCATCGATATGGACATCTCAACCACAAAGGTCTCCAGATTCTGTGCAACAAAGAGATGGTCACAGGCCTACCAGACGTTGGTCTAACAAAGATCTCATGTGAGGCATGTGTCAAGGGGAAGCATCACCGAGTTCCTTTTCCAAAACAAAGCAAGTGGAGATCAACCGAGAAGCTGCAACTCATCCACTCTGATCTGTGCGGACCGATTACTCCACCATCCAATAGCTAGAAGAGGTATCTAATAAGCTTCATTGATGACTTCTCACGCAAGACTTGGATATACTTTGTGTTTGAGAAATCAGAAGCTTTCACATGCTTCAAAGAGTTCAAGGCGTTGGTGGAGAAACAGAGTGGGAACTTCATCAAGTGCCTCAGGACAGATAGAGGAGGAGAATATAACTCCATTGAGTTCAAGGAGTTTTGTAAGGAGCATGGGATCAAGCGACAACTCACCACCGCATACACTCCGCAACAGAATGGCGTCGCTGAGCGTAAGAACAGGACCGTGATGAATATGGTGAGAGCCATACTTTCAGAGAAGGAGGTACCAAAGAGCTTCTGGGCTGATGCGGTACAATGGGCAAATCATGTTCTTAATAGATCACCTACAACGATCGTTAAAGACATGACTCCGGAAGAGGCATGGAGTGGAAACAAACCATCAGTTGAACACTTCAGGATCTTTGGCTGCATCGGTTATGTTCACGTACCTGAAGTTAAGAGAACCAAACTCGATGACAGAAGTGTCAAATGCGTAATGATTGGATACAACAGCGAATCAAAAGCTTACAAGATGTTTGATCCAATTGAGAAAAAAGCCCACATTAGCCGGGATGTGATCTTTGAAGAAGAGAAAAAATGGAAGTGGGATGAGAGCTACTTGATTGATCAGAACATTGAACTAGAATGGGAAGATGAGTACGAGTGTCAAGAAAATGAAAACGAAGAGGAGATAGAAGTAGATGAACCAGAAGAAGATCCGGTACAAACAGAGGATCCTCCCGTTCCCGCTCCAACTCACGCAACCACAGTAGGAACATCGGCTACAACAAGCAGACTAAGAAGGCCACCTGTTTGGGCTGATGATTACATTTCTGGAGATGACTTATCAGACACTGAAGAAGAGGCAAACATGGCAAAGACTGACGACTCAGATTTCCAGTGTCAGACAATGGCGTTCATGGTTATTTCTGATCCAACAAACTTCAATGAAGCCGTGAGACACAAACAATGGAAGGAAGCGATGGACGCAGAGATAAGATCGATTGAGAAGAATCACACTTGGTCTTTAGTTACACTTCCAGAAGGGGCAAAAGCGATTGGTGTAAAGTGGATCTATAAGACTAAGTTCAACGAGCTAGGTGAAGTGGACAAACTCAAAGCTCGACTCGTGGTGAAAGGCTATGCTCAAGAGTATGGGATTGACTACACAGAAGTTTTTGCTCCGGTTGAGAGGATGGATACCGTACGAATGATCATCGCCATGGCAGCTCAACAAGGATGGGGAGTTTATCAACTAGATGTGAAGTCTGCGTTCCTACATGGTGAATTGATGGAGGATGTTTTTGTAGAACAGCCAAGAGGATATGAGGCAACGGGAAAGCAGCATATGGTCTACAAGCTTCACAAGGCCCTATATGGACTAAAACAAGCACCACGAGCTTGGTTTAGTCGTATAGAAGCCTATTTCATGAAGGAAGGTTTTGAGAACAGCACCAGTGAGCAAACTCTATTCATCAAACGAGAAAGGGGTAAGATTCTGATTGTCAGTATCTATGTCGATGATTTATTGTTCACTGGTAATGATGAAGGTTTGCTGAGTAAGTTCAAGACATCAATGAAGAAAGAATTTGACATGACCGACTTGGGGAAGATGAGGTATTTCCTTGGTATAGAGGTGGTTCAAAAGGACAATGGCATCTTCATTTGCCAAAGAAAATACGCAGCCGAGGTGATCGAGAGGTTTGGAATGATGAACTTCAATCCAGTATGCAATGCAATAGTTCCTGGACAGAAGATCGGTCGAGATGAAACAGGCGAGAAGGTTGATTCAACTCTGTACAAACAGATGGTAGGAAGCTTGATGTACTTGACTGCAACTCGTCCGGACTTGATGTACGCAGTAAGTCTCATCAGTAGATTCATGGCCAATCCCACACAGTTACACTTTGCAGTGGCGAAGAGAATCATGCGCTACCTTAAGGGAACTACGGAGTACGGAATCTGGTACAAAAAGGAGGAAGAAGTGGGACTGGTTGGTTTCACCGACAGTGACTATGCCGGAGACATTGACGACAGCAAAAGCACCTCCGGTTATGTCTTCTTAATGAGTGGAGGAGCTGTTGCGTGGTCCTCACGGAAGCAGCCTATAGTAACGCTGTCAACTACGGAGGCAGAGTACGTCGCAGCGGCAACATGTGCGTGTCAAGCCATTTGGATGGGAAGAGTTCTAAAAGAGATCGGTTATCAACAAGGAGATGGTAAGATGGTGTTGTTCTGCGATAATACGTCTACCATTAAGCTTTCTAAGAACGCAGTAATGCATGGGAGATCCAAGCATATCAGGGTTCGTTATCATTTTCTGAGGGACTTAGCTAAAGAAGGAGTGATCGAGCTTGTTCACTGCAGCACAGAGGAACAACTCGCGGATATCATGACTAAGCCGTTGAAGATGGTAACATTTCAGAGAATTCGAGAAGCTTTTGGTATGTGTGTTTTGAACTGAGCACTGGAGAGAGTTCAGTTCAGGGGAGGGATTGTTGGTTTTATTGTGACGTGTCTTTAACTTCCGTAAGTCTAGGAATAACAGAGACTTGTTCTCTTTAGTTTACTTGGTCATCATTCTGTTTACGTTAAAATAACTTAGTGGAGTTAGAGGAGTCGTGTCCTTAGTTTGGGGTGTTTCAGTTATTTGTTTCAGTATTTTGTATTCCTATAAAAAAACGCATTGAGACGAGATGAATAAGATCAGATCATTCAGTGCAATATTTGTGTTTCTCTGAGCTTGTAATCACATCTTTTGCGACTGTGGCAAGGCATGGTCGGAGCGTTCGACTTATTCCGGATGTTCATGTAACGTAGGTACTAATCTTTGTCTTCTCGCAAACTTTTTGTTTATAGTTAGTTCTATCGGATGTGGTATGAATGGGTCACATGACCACAACATTAGACGATTAAACAGATTTGTGAAGATAACTTCACTTTGGTATTCTTGCAGTAATCAAAGTCGTGTAAATGCTTAATTACTGTTAAGGTATGTTTGGGAATAAGGCAGCTGCATCGTGGGTTGGAGTGTGGACAAATGGCAAAGATCGAAAAACAACAAGTGGTCTAGAATTTCTATGATGGCCACATGCATGGCTACATTTAGTAGTAATATTTTGTGGAAATTTGACGTCTTCAACTTTTATTTGTTTTATACAATTGGCCGATTAGGTACATAATACATAATGTACGCCAAAATATTAAGCCTTTTTATTCATAAAATAGTAATTAGAGTACTATATTTGGCTGACTTGAAAAAGAACAATAATTTCTGTGAAATTATTAATTTGAAAACGGCGAATAATTTGTTGTTTGTCGGGTGATTCATTTCCGAATAATAAAATTTCCTTGCGTTAATACACACACACGAATAAAATTAAGGAATGGAAGATGGAATGAATTATGGATATGAGATCGAGAAGAAAAATGTAGACTACCAAATAAGATTTGGGACTTTAACAAAGATTACTAAGGATATGGTTTCCACAACACGTAACTTGCGTGATATTAATTATATCCCATAGTTTATCCAATTTAAATCTATAAGAAATAACAACTCCAACTATAAGATCGAAATTAAATTATATCAAAAGAGGAAACTGGCTACCCTTTGGTACGCTGGACTTTACAAGCGAATCAATAATGATGAGTAGTAATTTGTTTTTTTTTCTTGTAACCAATGAGTAGTAAATTGTTATGTTTTTTAAGATTTTAAACTGTCACAATCAGATGAAGTTGTAAAGCAAAAATAATGACAACCGAGCCAAAAATGCTTTTACTTTTAGCATGAAAGAAACCAATGGAAAAAATAATAATTAATTCAAATCATTTAGCAGAATAGTATTTTATAAACTTCTATACATGTAATTTATTGTAAACACATTTGCAAGTACCTTATTTTCTGTATCTTAAAAAAATTATCAAATATTTTCTCACACAATCACTATATATCGTATATTTTTTTAAAAAATCCAGGTATAGTATAAGTAAATAAAAACCCAAGTTGGAACAAGATCTACGTACAATATATGAATCCAATCTGCAAAAGCATAGTGTGGATATGATTTATTGGTTGCCGACAAAGAAAATGTGTTAGCTGCAACCCATCTGCAATCAAAATTCCAAGAGATACCATTTATTTACTTCATATTTTTCGGTTCTAATTCTTACCGTACTATATAGAAGGATATAAAATACCATAGATATTATTAGTAAATATTTTATATTTATTATTTAAAATATTTACATATATTTGTAACTATTTAGATTAAGAAATATCACTACTATAAATGTGTATGTAGTTCTAATTATTATTTTTATGAAAGTGAATACAGTTCTTCCTATCTTAAAGGAACATCATATCCAGTATTTTGACACTCGCTCTGATTTTTTAAAAAGTAATATGTATCATGTATGGATATATCTTCAATGAAACACATCCCTTTGTATCAACCATTAATTAGACCAACTCAATAACAAAGCAATTCTGAAAAATAAATACTATAAGCGAGTGAAGAAAAAAGAGGAAACGTGTAAAACTTGACCACAGAGAACAAAACCATTTAGAGAATGTGGTGACGTGGACGTATAAAATGCGATACAAAAGGTGCCACGTTGGACATGCCAAACTCGTGCTTTAAAATTCATGAAGACGATTTTAATTGGAAGGTCATAGTTGAGTCGCAAACGCGGACAAGTGAGAGTCTTTAGCAGCTTCGACAGCTGAGCACACGGACGGACAGTCGACACCAAGCTCCTACTCGAACATTGTTGTAATTGTGTTTATTAGTGATATTTAATTATTTTTATCTGGAGTATTTGACAAGTCAATTTCAAAAGAAGAAATAGGCGTCAAAATATTAAAGAAATAAGAAATAATAATCGTGGTGATTAGTTGACCAAACAAATTTGAATCAACTGATACTTTTTTCTTTTTACTCGACTGGAACTTTCGTGATTGAAAAGAAGTTGCTTCCTAGCAATGTTACTTCTCAAAGACCTTTTCATCAATTAAAGCATTTGATGTATTGTTGTCGTATGATTCTATTTCAGGTGTGTCGTAATTATAATTAAGTTACAGTAACTGCATTTATTTAGAAAGTACTTTTATTCTTTTTTTTAAAAGGCTACTTTTTATTCTTCTAAAATATAGTTTGTTGATGAATTTACGTTGCTTCTAGAATTGTATTAATCAAGAAACGCTGTACATGTTAATATTTTGTAATGTGTGCATGATAGTATTCAAAAGCCACCAACGAAACATATTGTGAGACCCGCATCTCACGTAATAATATAATAATAATATTAATTGTCTGAAATATCATCTTAATAATTATACATAAAAAAAAAAATCCAAATTGCATAAATCCAAATTATACATAAACTCGAATAAAGTCGATAGTATTATAAAATAAGTCTGAAAAACAGCGTAGAAAACAGTCCCAAAAGCATCCGCCGATATGATCAACCCTGATCGTCAGTATCACCTGAAAGGGGAAAAGAAAGGAGGGGTGAGCAACAGGGGAGTCACTCAGTGAGGTATGGGATGCTAGACACGCAAACCACTGACTTGGGTAAAAGAACTCCCACTATGGAAGTTTAACACTAACATGAACAAACACGATGTCTAAGACATCACACGAAACAACCAATGCTATGATAGCACATAGATAAGCCATACGCCCCGCATTTTCCTCTACGGATATACCTCAAATACCTCTATATGCGTCGATAACCCAGACATCTCTGGACCCCCGCACTCGTACCATATGCGTCAAATGCAAACGTCTCTGCATGGCGCTCCAAACAAATATGCGTCGATAGCCCAAACGTCTTTGGACCCCCGCCCCTCAATATGCGTCGATAGCCCGGATGTCTCCGAACCCCCGCCCACTGATATGCGTCGATAGTGCAGAATTACGTCTCTGCACCCCCGCCCACCGATATGCGGCGATAGTACAGAATTACGTCTCTGTACTCCGCCCTCATCACATAGTCCCTACTAATATATCTCTAAATACGTATATATATATGTACCATCGCTTAACATCACCCAATCATATCAATAGTTGAATCCTCTAGACCCCTAATTCCGGTTTACAATGAATGAACTAACTACCACGCAAGACTCGATTTCAATCAGACGGAACATGTTTCGAAACTAAACGACCATAGGAAGAATTCTAATACTGGTTCGGGATTTACGGAATAGACCCTCACCTTAGCAATATGGAAAAAATGGTACTTCTGGACTCTTGGGGCTCAAACAGACTCCAAATCTGAAACCAGAACGAAAAATCGAGTCAGACGCCTTTCGAACGGGTCAAAACGGACAAACGGGCAAAAAGTCAACTGCTGGCAAAAGTCAACATCGGTCAACGGCGGCGGTCAACGGCGGTCAACGGCGGCGCGTGGTCAACGGCGGCGGCGCGTGCACCACACGCGCGGAGGCGCGTCGGCTCCGGTGCCGGCGCGTGTGCGCCACGCGCTCCGGCGCGTCGGCTCCGGCGCCGGCGCGTGATGCCCACGCGCGTCGGCGCGTGTCACCGACACCGGCGCGTGAGGCCCACGCGCGGCCGCGCGTCATCTCCGGCGCCGGCGCGTGAGATCCACGCGCGGCGCGGCGACGGCGCGTGGGGCGCGTGCGGGCGCGTGTGCGGTGGTCTCCGGCCGATCTTCGAGCTCCGGCTTCGTCTCGACGTCACGAACACGATGGTGGCCTCAGATCCTCGAGAAACGCAACGGTTTGCGAGATACGATCGATTTTCTAAACGGACGAAACTTAACTTAAAAACAAGGCGGTTTCCGGTCATACCTTCCGTGACAGGCGGCGGTTCACGGGTGGATCTCGACGGTGGCGGTGGTTGGACGGTCTTAACTTCCCGGGACGGCTCAGTTTCTCCAGAGGTTTGACGTTGGGAATTCTCTGGAAGTTAAGAAAAGAAAAATGAAATTCTGGAAATAAGAAATAAGGTTGAGGTGGACTGGTATTTATAGAGAAATACCGAGGGTTTCCCGAAAAGTCAAGGGTCTTGACGGACCGGGTCGTTACACATATAGAGTAGCAAATAAAAGATAAGTTATTTAGTTGCAATTTCTACACGTTGGAATATTAATGTAAACGCAATAGAGTATGTACATCTTAAGCTGTATATTATGTGTGTACATGATTTTTCGTTCTAAGTTTTTATTAAAACTAATACTTCAGATATGATGCATGTGTGTAAACCCAAATATTATACGCAAATATTTATTATACTGAAACAACTAGCCAGTGCTATAGGCTCTTTAATATGAACACAAATTCCTTGGTTGTTTACAAGAGTCCTAAATGAAAATGATATTGACATTTTGTGTGTGAGAGATCACTGTTTAACATATGTTAGTTTTTTTTACTTATAGATAAGTAAGCGCTTTAAAATATATTTTCTCCAGTACACAAACAAATATCATTTTTATATATTTCACGTGGGTTAGTAAAAATATTTTTATTGAATGTATAGTTACTAAATAAATATTAATTATTTGAAATGAAAAAAAAATATGTACATTAGAAATGTAAAATAATATTCTTGTGAACAAAAAAATAATAATTCTAAACTGCATTTTATAAAAAAAAAAAGAAATAATATTAACTAAAAATAGAGTAAATAGTGACATCCCTCAATATTCCACTCTATAAAGTTATTTTCTAATAGAGTTACTATATTTTAGAAAAAACCATAGAATAAAAAAATAGATTGGTATTGGAGTTGGTCTTAGAAACCCACCAAAGATACAGAGATATGAGTCCATATAAGAGTTATTTTTCAGTTAAGGTGTAAGACATGTATTGTAGTGTGTGATGTAATTTCTATCATATTGTTTGTTTTATATGCTGTATAAATATAGTAGCAACCATATGTATATATATATAACTGTTAGGCTTTTTACAGCTAGCTTGATTGGTTTTTGTTAGAGAGTGCTCATCATGACGCTTACCGGAGTGTTAACATTTATTTTCTATCAAATGTGAAAGTGCACTTAAATTGTCTTCATCGGAATACAATGTTATTTTTCCTAACGAGAACAAAAAATATAAGTTATCAAAGTCAAAGAGCCGAAATTTAGCCTCCGAAGGTTCACGAACGACGACTAAGTACGCAAACATCAAGACCAAGATTGTTTATTGTTAATTAATCAGTCTAAAGGGAGATGCAGAAAAAAATAATAATAAGAAAACAAGCTTAGGTTACCTAATTATTGCTAATTGTGAATTGCTAATTAATTAGAAACAATCTATTAGCTCTCCAACAACCGGTCACTAAATTTATACTAGATGTGAACATGTATGGTTTTGTGCTATACACGTGAACACGTGTGATGCATACAAGTTGAGATTCTTGCGTGATATTAGGGTAGGAACTAGTTATACAACTCGAGAATCGCGTGGTCCGGGTCATATCGTTGTTCTAATCATAGATTATTTTAAAATCATGATTTTGTTTTAAAAATTTAGAAACTAGAACTCAAAAGCTTTTAATCGTCTGTACACAATAGTCATATATGTGCCAACTCTTGAAAGCGTTTTGGATTTGAGTTTAGGTTTTCATAATTACTTTTAAGATATTGAAAATAAATTGATTTTATATTCGGTTTCTTGAATTTCGGTCCAGCTTGATTTTTAGTTTACTACAATTTATTCTGGAAACAATGCCGGGCCAATATATTTCCTATATGGTTTCATTTTCCGGTCAATTTCGTAGGATGTTTAATTAGTATGGTAAGAATTGCCTTGGCCTAATCATGGATCTACGGTCTACCAATTGAACTAGTGGAGTAACATGGAGAAAGTAAATGAAGAGTAGACTGAGATATTATAAAAACAAAGTAAACTATACTCTTAGCACAAAGAAATAAACTATACTCATATATTTTCTCTCTGTTAACTTGTTAAGTAAGATAATTAAAAAAGTAAGATAATTGCTTTTCTTTTGAGTAGTGGAAAACTAGTACTAGTAGAATGAGGAATCATTTTAATTTTCTGGATTTGAAAAATGAATCTAAAAGGTATTATTAGTCGTACCCTAAAGATATAATGAAAAATCAGATATCAATGTTTAGTTAATATATATAATTGTTAAATAACAGTCTTTATGTTCAAGTATTATGTAAGATGTTTGATACCTTTCATGATCTACTTACTTGATTTTTTATACCTTTCATGATCTACTTAGTTGATTTTTTTTTCATTATCCAATATAAATATATATTTATTTAATATATATGAGTATTAATATTCTGCAGTATTTTGATTGGTTAACATTTTTAATTATATCATTTCTTAGTTTCCACTTTTCTAATCAAAGTATCGAGATTCGAGACTAGTAGTACTTGATTTCAATAGTAAATACAGTATTTTATTAGATCGCATCAGACTCTATAAAAACCAACAGTGGCTGGATTAAGTAATGCATATTCTGAGGATATATTTTGAGATTTGCGATCTTTTTTAATATACCATACGCTACTCTACTGTAAATTTATCGTAAGCGGAGTTTTATTATTTGAGGAATTTTTTTTAATATTTTTTGAACTCGAACAAAGCATACGAATAAGAGTTTTGAGTTTAACACTAGTTAGTCTTACTTTATACAACATTAACTAATAAGACTGACACACTAAGACAGAGTGTAATATGTCGTTTAATAAATTTCAAGTAATCTTGTTAAATCCATGTATATATCCGATTGTTGAGTCATAGGGATAATAATAACAATCCACAATGCAATATTTTCCTTAGTTAATCACCCACTTAAATGAATCGATTAGAAGATATAATAATGCCTTTTAGAGTGATTGTACTTATCGAATAATCTTATCCGAAGGCATTACTATATCTTTTTTGACATTTTAAGTTTTGTGGTCTTAAAATTTGTCTTTTAGTGTACGAACCAAAATATAATATATGCATGCATGCTATTACTATAAGCCTTATAGTATGGACATGAATAATTTAAAAGAAAAGCACACATCATTGACAATTAAACCTATAATGTGCTATTGCGCTTCCATATGAAGATTTTTTTGGTAAAATAAAAGATTTTCAAGAATCCTGAATTAATACGATGCCAACCTACCTACTAGACGACAAAAAAACCTACCTAATTGTGGTGGTCAATTCAACGTAACTTTCGTAGTTGACCGAACCGATCTTGGTATAACCATGGTGGGAGAAGAATGGGTATGTCTGGTTAAGAACCGGTACAACGATCGAGCTGGCTTTCTTCGTTGTTGTTTATGTCAGCAGGCCACAGTGTCGGAACTCGGGAAGGTTTCAATATCGAGAATCAAAGCGTAACTAGGCCCAATATATTAATTGGGCCTTTAGATTGAGGATAAGCCCAAGATGACAAAATCAGAAACTCCTTCAGATTCGTTGGGTTCTGTGTTAAAGAAAAGCTGAAAAATCAAGCTAAACCGGTGTTCTCAGGGTATTGAGTTTTGCTTATGCTGTAACAACAACGTGATGTAGTGCAGGTTCCTATACACAAAATAATTAAAGTTTAAAGCGTAGCTTAACCCTACTAGGCATGCATTAGGACAAAGAAGGGATTAAATAATACTACTAATCAAAGTGTCGTCAGTCACAGAGAATATTCCAAGTCTAGTTACTAATAAGGGCATAAGCAGTGCCGTTTAAAATAGGTCTTGCATGAGTTGTGACCACGAGCTAAACTACTACTATGTCGCTTTGTTTCTTATTGTTAAAAAACAAAAGAGTTGGGTTGCTTTGTTTTCTCCCTTACAATGGCACATTACGCAAATCTTAACCATCGATTCTTACTCTGTTCGTAGGTGAGTTAGTTTATAAGCATTCATAGATTGATCCAATCCAACCCAGACCATAAACTCTAATAGAATTAGTGGATCAAATGATTTTTTTATTCTTCTGGACAGTATTCTCAAAACCGGTCTACTGAAAAATCTAAAACTAATTAAGAAAAGAAATAGTTAAAGACTCAAATCTCATTCTTGACATGCTTAACATGATCCATACATGTTGATGGACATGAAAAAGACAAAAGAAGATTAGTAAAACCATAACATTTCAAACCTCTTGGTTTGTGTTAGTCTGTTAGTGTTGTTGCTAGGCTATATCATCCAACTTTAAACCCTCATAATACATATTATTGACAGACGCATGAATAAATATTTTTGATTTCATTGCTAAGTTTATTTAGTCAAAAGAAAAGAATAAGTAAATAAAAGTCTAAAATTAATTCCAGCCGTTGGTTTTCAATATTTTTGTTGAAAATTTTAATGCCATACAAAAACCGTTAAAATGCCACGTGGACTAAGCTGAATTTCATTTTTATATAAAAAACAATAAAATTGAAAAAATAGTAAAAAAGAGAGTAATCTGAAAGGTGCGAGAAAGCAGGGGACGAGGTTCAGTCATCGTCGAAAGCGACGAGATCTCTCATCTCCATCGTCATACCAAATCTCAAAGACTAAACCTTTCTTCTTCTCCTTCCTCACGCGCCGTCTCTGAAACTCGGATCATTCACTCCCCCACAATGTAAGCTTTCCGCACTCACCTTCTAGTTTCCAAGCTCTGTGTGTCACTCTTCAGTAGCTCAATTCAATAAAGTCTCAAACTTTTTTTTTTATTTTGACAAAGGGCTTAATAAAGTCTCAAACTTTATTGATTAGATCAGTCACGAATCAATCTCAATCAATCATGATCTGATCTACTCTACTTCCTTTTTGATAGATGGAATTAGATTCAGACAACAAGCTGTTAAAGACAGGTTTGGTCATAGTGGCGACACTTGTCCTAACCAAACTCATCTTCACCTTCTTCACTTCCGATTCCAAGAAGAAGCGTCTTCCTCCGACACTCCAAGCCTGGCCTCCACTCATCGGAAGCCTTCTCCGTTTCTTGAAAGGCCCCATCGTTATGCTAAGAGACGAGTACCCTAACCTTGGAAGTGTCTTCACAGTGAACCTTCTCCACAAAAAGATGACCTTTCTCATTGGTCCTGAAGTCTCTGCCCATTTCTTCAAAGCTCCTGAATCTGATCTCAGCCAGCAGGAAGTTTACCAGTTCAATGTGCCTACTTTTGGCCCTGGAGTTGTTTTCGATGTTGACTATTCAGTTCGTCAGGAACAGTTCAGGTTCTTTACAGAAGCACTTAGAGTTAACAAGTTGAAGGGTTATGTAGATATGATGGTTACTGAAGCTGAGGTATACATAATAACATCTTCTACTAAGTAGCTGTTGTGTGTTTTGTTTTGGTAGTTTCGTTGATGATTACTTGTGCAGGACTTCTTCTCTAACTGGGGAGAGAGTGGTGAAGTTGATCTTAAAGATGAGTTAGAGCGTCTCATTATATTGACTGCAAGTAGATGTTTACTAGGTCGAGAAGTTCGTGACCAGCTTTTTGATGATGTCTCTGCTTTGTTCCATGACCTTGACAATGGAATGCTTCCCATTAGTGTTCTCTTCCCATACCTCCCACTTCCAGCTCACCGTCGTCGTGACCGTGCCAGACAAAAGCTTTCTGAGATCTTTGCAAAGATCATAGGGTCGAGAAAACGTTCTGGCAAAGCTGAGAACGATATGTTGCAGTGTTTCATCGAGTCAAAGTATAAAGATGGTAGGCAGACAACTGAATCCGAGGTAACGGGTTTGCTTATCGCTGCTCTGTTTGCAGGACAACATACTAGCTCGATCACTTCCACGTGGACTGGTGCTTATCTGATGAAATACAAGGAACACTTCTCGGCTGCTTTGGATGAGCAGAGGAAGCTGATGGAGAAACATGGAGACAAGATTGATCATGACATCTTATCCGAGATGGATGTTCTCTACCGCTGCATTAAAGAAGCGTTGAGGCTTCACCCTCCATTGATCATGCTCATGAGAGCCTCTCACAGTGATTTCAACGTCACAACCAGGGATGGTAAAACGTATGACATTCCAAAGGGTCATATCGTTGCAACCTCGCCTGCATTTGCTAACCGCTTGCCGCATATCTTCAAGAACCCTGACACATACGACCCTGATAGATTCTCACCGGGAAGAGAAGAGGACAAAGCTGCAGGAGCATTCTCGTACATTTCATTTGGTGGAGGTAGGCACGGGTGTCTTGGAGAGCCCTTTGCTTACCTGCAGATCAAAGCCATATGGAGTCATTTGTTGAGGAACTTTGAGCTTGAGTTGGTTTCACCGTTCCCTGAGATTGACTGGAATGCTATGGTGGTTGGTGTTAAGGGCAATGTGATGGTGCGTTACAAGCGGCGCCAACTGTCTTAAAAACACAAGTTCAGATTCTCTCTTTGCTTTTGTCCCTCTCTGGTTTTAGTTTTGTTGTTGGATGGTTCTTCTGTTTCTTAAACTGTTCTTGCTCTTTAATTGACACGTAGTAGCTTTCAAGTTTGTTGGTTCTGCGAATTTGCTAATTCAAAATGAAGATTTGATTCGAAACTTCTTTGGTTTGTGCTCAGTTACTATTCACAATAGCTTAGCCAATTCAACTATGTGAAGTTATAATCCATGGTAGTAATGAGTTTTTTCCTGAAGAACAGATTGTGTTTCTATATAATCTGCATAGTGGATTCAGAACTTATGAGAAAGTGAAATATATTGGCAAGAAAGATTGAAAACTAAAACATTCATAATAATAAGAAAAAAGAAAGTAAACTAAAACATATATTCATCTACAATTAAAAGAAGAAAAGTTCAGATTTGGTAAAATTACATTTTTTAGAAGAAAAATATTGTGCTTAGACTAAATCATAGGCATTGATTTAGTTTATTTTCTCCCTTTTGTGTTAACATAAAAACCTACATATATAGATGTAAAGCGACCAAATGTGATATCAAATCATTGTCTTAATGATTTCATATTTGTTTCTTAATTTCGTGCATTATGTTTCTATGTAAATCCAGATATACATGTACATAGTTCTATATATGTTTGTACCTGAACCGTCAACTCCTAATTGTCATTGTATTTGTATCCCTTATGAACACCGAGGAAGAGTCACACTCTCTCTTCATCGCCGGAAAATATACATCTCCTCCGGGGAACGTTCCAGTCACGAGACATCAAAAGGATTCAAAGTCTCAGCTAGGAAGCTTGCGTCAAGGCTTCAAAAGCTTCCTCCTAAAGACGACGGTTCCTTGGCAGAACGTTTTAGTTATCAGGTTTGTGATCATATGTTTTGGTTTCTGAGATCTCTCAACGTTGATTTTCTTTGCCTTTACAATGTTGCAGATGGAGGGCATAACTAAGTGGGACTTGGGATCATTTAGAACGTATTTTTCCGTTGAACCTTATGAGAAGTGTCAAGAAGAAGAGAATCTAGACGGTAGCCTCGTTCCTCGTCTTGAAGCTGAGTTATGGAAGGCTCAATCTAGAATCAAAGAGCTTGAAACTACAAGAAACCAAAGAACAAGCCTGGAAGAAAACACTGACTCACTTTTTGATTACTTGAAGGAGAAGTTAAGCAAAGAAAGGGAAGAAAGGAAAAGAGTTAACGCTGAGAATTCTAGGTTAAAGAAGAAGATGTTGGAAATGGAATCAACAACAAAACGGTTGAGGAGAGAAAGAGACACACTAGAGAAGGTGTGCGAGGAACTGGTGACAAGGATCGATGAACTGAAGGCAGAAACAAGGAGAATATGGGACGAGACAGTGGAGGAGAGGCAGATGTTGCAAATGGCTGAGATGTGGAGAGAAGAAAGGGTTAGGGTTAAGTTGGCGGATGCGAAACTTTCCTTGCAAGAAAAGTATGAAGAGATGAATTGGTTTGTGGATGAGTTAGAGAAGTGTTTGGAGATGGCTAGAGAAGTAGGAGGAATTGAGGGGTTAAGAAGAGGTGAACGTTTGATTAAGACGGCAAGATCTTTGGAAGATGCAGCTATTGATATAGATTTCGAGAAATTTAAGTTTGTTTCCGATGAAGATATATAATGTTCTCTCAAAATAATATTAACGGCTTTCATCATCAAAAATATCTAATAACTGCAATATAAAAGTAACTACATTACTCTTACTATTATATAAACATCAAATATCAAAAATAAACTCGAAAACCAGATAATGTTTATTTAAAACGTAATTACTTTAATTTAAATAAAATATAACTATAAATAATTAGATCATAATATATATATACAAATAAATTCAAATTATCTTAGATATGTGCTGCATCATTGAACCAAAGACAAATAAAATCAAATCTCATTTTGGTTTTATCAATATCGAATTAATCAAACCGAACCGAACTAATGAAATAAAATAGAAATTTCTAACCAAAGAAAAGAAAATAGAAAATATTTCTAGACTGAACCCAAATAATAACCGGGCTCAATTTATACTTAGGATTTTGACCGTGTGATGAGATTGGCCCCAACCCCACTTTTGGACCAATGCCAAAATAGTTGTGTTTTCGTTAATGACGGTGTTTATGTATAAACACTGATAGGATTAGGAAGATTAATAGAATCCTTAGAATTGATCAAAGGATATATTCGGCTATAAAAAGAGATCCCAATCGACATCACAACTCCTCGTCGGTTCCAAAAGCTTAGCAGATCTCCAACTCGTTCGTTCGTTCGTTCCTGCGCTTCTTCTCAACGTCACGGCAACTGAGGTACGGTGTTCGTTATCTGCTGATTCATGTAGCTTCCGAGTTTTATCATCAAACTATTTCGGTAGATTTTGATATAACCCTCATGATTTGATGTTATCTTATTGGTTGTAGTTTTTTTTTTAAAATATGAATGATGAGGCTCATGCAGCAATTATGGAGCCACCTCCAGATTGCAGACGTATGCTAGAGAAAACAGCACTTTTGGTTTCCAGAAAGGGGTTGGAGATGGAGACTAGGGTCATGGACTCTAATAAGAATGATCCAAGATTTAACTTCCTCAAGAGCTCTGACCCTTATCACGCTTTTTACCAACACAAGCTTACTCAATACCGGAATCAAGATGAAGTTACCCTACCTGATCCTCCAGCTACTACTACTCCTCAGCGTGAGTGTCCATTCAGGGAACCTCTGCCTCATCCTTTCGAACCTCACATGTTTTCATTTAAACCTCCTCAAGGGATCACTCTCAAGGAGCGTGCTATTATCAAGCTCACAGCCCAGTTTGTGGCACGCTATGATATGTATTTTTTGTCCGATTTGATCACGAGAGTCTCCACCAATCCTCTCTTTGAGTTTATCAAGGTCAGTGATCCTAGGTTCCATTATTTCTCTGAGCTTGCTGTTGCTTATAGCAGAGTTTTAACGCGGCTCAAGAGGGGTGCTTGTATGGCTGAGACCCTTGTTAAGGTTTTCTTGGAGCAGCTTCAAATCCTTTTGGAAAAGCAAGAGCAGGGATTGGGTATGGCTATGGGTGATTTGGATGTTGTTGAGGCTTGTGTTGTTGACTATTTTACTCACCTGGAGGAGGAGGATCAAGAGTCTTGTACTAATGTGCCACCACCACCTCAACACCCTTTCATGGGGATGATGCAACAACCACTAGCTCCTGTTCCGGAAGAACTCTTAATTGCTCAACAGTTGTATCTAATGGGCAGTGACATACATTCATCTAGGACCAGCGTTTCTGTTCCAAACGTTGATGATGTCTGAGCAGCACTGTCTCTGTGAGATGGCCGAAATGCTTCTCAATATGTCAACTCGGTTATTAATTATCTCTATCCATCGCTTTATTTATGTGATACTCATGTTCTTTCTTAGCTATATTAATCGCTCTCTCGACGCTTGAAACAGAATCAAAGGAAAATGTTACCAGAAACCAAAGAATAAGCATATCGAAGAAAAAACTGATTCACTTTTTAATTACTTGAAGGATAAGAAAGGAAAAGAGCTAACGCTGAGGATTGTAGGTTAAAGAAGAAGATGTTGGAAATGGAATCAACAAAAAATCGGTTGAGGAGAGAAAGAGACACACTAGAGAAGGTGTGCGAGGAACTAGTGACAAGTATCGATGAACTGAAGGCAGAAACAAGGAGAATATGGGACGAGACATGAGAGACAGATGTTGCAAATGGCTGAGATGTGAAGGGAGGAAAGGGTTAGGGTTAAGTTGATGGATGCGAAATTTTCCTTGGAAGAAAAGTGTGAAGAGATGAACTGGTTTGTGGATGAGTTAGAGAAGGGTTTAGAGATGGCTAGAGAAGTCGGAGGAATTGAGGAGTTAAGAAGAGGTGAACGTTTGATTAAGACGGCAAGATCTTTGGAAAATGCAGCTAATGATATAGATTTTGAGAAATTTAAGTTTTTTTCCAATGAATATAACTATGTTTTCAAAATAATATTAACGGCTTTCATCAAGATGAATAAAACTACTGAATCATCAAAAATGTCTTGAAATATAAAAGTTTATATATACATACCTCTTACTATTATATAAACATCAAACATGAAAGATAAACTCGAAAACCAGATAAAGTTTATTTAAAACATAATTATGTTAATTTAAATAAAATATTAATATCTGTAATAATTATATCATAATATAAATACAAATAAATTTTGATTATCTTAAATATATGATTCATCATTAAACCAACACAAATCAAATCAAACCTACTTCAATTGTGTTAAGTTTTAGTTATATCAAAACCAAATTAATCAAATCGACCCGAACTAATGAAATTGAACTAAAATATAAAATATTTCAAAAGTTGACATCAATTATCTCCTTCAACTAGTCACACCGTCACTTAACATATCTAGACTTTTTAGTTCATTAATTATCTCCATAGAATAATTATTTAATCATTTTTTCAGATTGTTTTCAAATTAATCAAATTACATTTAATTAACATAATTATATTTTATATAAACATGTTTTAATGGCTTTACCCGATTAAAACATAATATGACATTAATCTTATTTTAAATAGGTTTGTAGTTTAGAATTAAAAGTCGAATTTAGGTTATGAGATGAAATGCTATTTTTGTGCACATTGTCCTGAAAATATGAGATGGATAAGGGGAGATATTCCAAATTTTAGGCATTGTGATTCTACGTGGGTGTTTCTTAAGACAGTCGATTGCATTCGCTTCTCATATCAAAATGGTTCTATATACATCATTTTAATATACTTTGTTTATACATTTTCAGATGTTGATTAAAACTGAAGTTTTGAAAGGAATATATATTGAAGATAAGGATTTCGAGTTGTTTGATTTATTTCACACTCACATCTCTGCCACGCAATCAGTGATGTTAGACGAACTTATTTTATCATTGTATATTTTTTCAATTTGATTTGCATAGACGTAATTTATCTTTCAACCTTAATCGATGTGTTTAAATCACGTTCGTCTTCGATTATCATATTTAGTAAAACGATACATGTAGTCATGATATCTTGGTATATAGTTTTTCGAGAAGAATTAGATCATTTTTTATAAAAATATTTTTTTTACTCTTTGATGGTACAAATTTTGTATTTTTTTATATATGATCTTTTATTTTTTTATGTTACATCAAAAATTAGTTTATTAGATGAATTTTGTATATTCATTTAAAGATACTTATAATCTTAAGGTTAATTAATCTAAGATTTAGAGTTTAGAGTTGAGAAATAGAATAAGGTTTTGAAATGTGTAATCTAAGATTTTAGTTAACCTAAGAGGTTTTTGCTTCTTAATGAAGAAAGTATTTGCAAAAATATTTTTTTAGTGAAAATAAAAATGAATAATGATAATAATAGTGAGGTAAACACAAAAATTTCTTTAGACTGTTTGATACGAAAAAACTTCAACTCCATTTTAGAATAATGAGTGTTTACTTTATTTACTGGAATAATCATATCTATTGCTCTATTTTGTAGTTGAATTAAAGTGGGATTAGAGAAATAATTTACTTCAAAATAAAATTTGGAATCAAAAATATAAAGGAGTTGGAGATATTCTTATGAAAAAGAAGTGTTTGAAGAGTATCGTTGTTGAGAGAGGTGTTGTTTCTGATTCTATATATAACATAATGGAACTCTGATTACATTAAGAATCATGGTGAAGAAGAAGAAGTCATTGAGCTTCATGATTCTTCACGGAGTTACAACTCATGAAGATATCTACTGATCTAGGGTCTCTCTTGAGAATGAACGGAGTAAAACTTCGTTTGGGATGCTTGTACTATCAGTTTCGTATCTTGTTCGTACACGTGGACGTGAACTCTTTGACGATACTAATCAACGGTGAGTGTTAGGAAAAAGAGTGATACTAATCAACGGTGACATGGTGGAGTTTTAAATCTGGACATTGTCTGACATGTGGCGCTAATGCACCGGCCAAGCGATATCTTTGTCACGAGCTGTACAACATTTAGCTTTGGCATATGAATGATAGCGTTAAACATTTTTCATTACATGAAGCAAAGTCATGTCACCATATTATAATATTACTCAACACATGGCCATTCTCTTTCTTTTTCTTAATTAATTATAATTTAAGAGGAATAAAATAGAAATTTTTATAGAGATCAGTTTCAGTGATTGAGAAATTGCGTGGTGAAGCAGTGGAGGGGATGCTTCAACAACAAACATTCTTTCTCTCTTCTCAGCATATACCTTCTACCTGAAACAAGTACACAAACACTTTTTTGCTTTCTCTATCTCTCTTTGGGCAGCCATGGAAGTGTGTTGGCAGATACAGTCACCTACGAGTCTCAGACCGGGTTTCCAGCAAAAGGGTCGGCTCAAAATCAATACTTTTGTTGGGTTTCTTCCTCGCCCCATTTCAAGTGTAAGTCTCCTTTATGTTTCTACCATAGTTCGATGCCCTTTGGATTCTACTTTTTTGGGAATTGAAGTGCAAAGTGTTCTCCTTTGTGCCAGTGAGATCGTCTTTTCGGTTAGTAAGTCTTAGTTGGAATTGAAATTTGACAGAAAGTTAGTAACTTTTTGAAGATTCAACACTGGTAGGGTCTTGGATTGGGAATGAATCTCAACTTTAAACCCCATTTCGATTTGACAGGTTATATAAAGTGAGTTAATCTATGTAGGAACTATCAATCTAACTGCATTTAGAGTCTTAACTTTGAAAAACAAAGTTGAAGGGAGAAGACTTTGTGAATTATTAAGCTTTACGTTAGAGCATGAGCTGAAGATTCACTGGTTGGAGGAATGAAAATGTGACACCTTTTTACGGTTTTGATTATATGATATTCAGCTAGTCCACCTCTTGTGTGATCAATTAGTTCAGGTGTTCTTTTTTTCTAGCTTCTAACCATCGACATGTTTGATTCTCAGCTTGCTTCGTTGGAAAGCCAATACAACTCAAATGGGTTTCTGCATCAGATCACAGCTAGTGCAGGTTTAAGATTCAAGAATCGGTTCACATGCTTTATTGTAACTTCTCATAGTTGATTCCTGATCCAGTCTCTTATTTTTGTTTGTTTACCAAGATTTCCCAAGGAAGAAGCAAGGAAGAGTGGCAGCTTCAGGTCCTAAAAACTCAGCTCCCAGAGGTTTTGGGAGAAGAACAACCGTAGGGAGTTCTCAGAAAAGAACTCAGAAGAAGAACGATGAAAAAGATAGCAATGCAACTTCTACAGTAACAAATGAGGTTTTAGGGGTGAGTAAGTTGCCCGAAGCTAAAGCGGATGTACAAAAACAAGGTTCTGCTGTTATTGGTGAGAGCAATGTGTTAGATAGGTATGGAGTTGAGGATGGAAGTGACCGGGTGGAGAACAAACCAACCGAGGATGATGTTTTGTTAGAACAAAAGTTAAAAGCTGAAAGAGAGAATCTTCGTAGGAAGGAGATAGAAGCGCTTGCAGAGGAAACTTTGGGGAGAGGTGATAGAATGTTTGTGTATCCTCTTATTGCAAAACCTGATGAAGACATAGAAGTGTTTCTCAACAGGACTTTATCAACTCTGAACACCGAACCCGATGTGTTGATCATGGGGGCGTTTAACGACTGGAGATGGAAATCTTTCACAAGGAGATTGGAAATGACATGGATCAATGGAGATTGGCTGTCATGTCTCCTTCATATCCCCAAAGAAGCGTATAAGATGGACTTTGTGTTTTTCAACGGGCAAAGTGTTTATGACAACAATGACTCAAAAGATTTCTGCATAGATGTGAAAGGTGGGATGGACATAGTTGAGTTTGAGAATTTTCTTCTTGAAGAGAAATGGAGAGAGCAAGAGAAGCTAGCTAAGGAAGAAGCTGAGAGGGAAAGACAAGAGGAAGAGAAGAGAAGAATCGAAGCTCGCAAGGCTGCCATTGAAGCTGATAGAGAACAAGCAAAGGTGGAGACTCAGAAGAGACGTGAAATGCTTCAACCATCTCTACAGAAAGCTGTTATCTCAGCTGAGGATGTTTGGTACATTGAGCCAAAGGATTTCAAAGCTGGTGATAAAGTGAAGATATATTACAATAAAAGCTCGGGTCCTCTAGCTTATGCCAAAGAAATATGGATACATGGAGGGCTTAATAATTGGGTTGATGGATTATCTATCGTTGAAAAGCTTGTTGATGCTGAGCTAAAGGCTGATTCAAAGAGCGGAGATTGGTGGTTCACTGAAGGTATATGTGAAGCTTTCTTATCTTCTTGATGCCGAGCTAAAGGTTTTTCCAGTTGTTTTATTGTTCTTTTTCATTTTAATGTGTAGTCCAAGTGCCTGTTGGTGCCCTAGTCATTGACTGGGTCTTTGCTGATGGACCGCCCAAAGAAGCGTTTTTGTATGACAACAATAGTCACCAAGATTTCCACGCACTTGTTCCTCTAAGAACTCCAGAAGAACTTTACTGGTCAGAAGAAGAAAGTCGGATGTTTAGGAAACTTCAGGAGGAGAGGCGGTTAAAAGAGGAAGCAATGCGTGTCAAGGTTAGTGACCAGCTTATCCTCTTTACCATATATCTAACTATATATACATTATCTTCATCTTTTTTTCTTTGGCAGATGGAGAAAACAGCTCGCTTGAAAGCAGAAACTAAGGAAAGAACACTTAAAAAGTTTCTGCTCTCCCAAAAAGACGTGGTTTACACCGAGCCTCTAGATCTTCAAGCGGGAAGACCTGTGACAGTTTTTTACAATCCTTCAAACACGGTTTTGAATGGAAAGCCAGAGGTTTGGTTTAGATGCTCTTTTAATCGTTGGACTCATCGCTTGGGTCCTTTGCCACCTCAGAAAATGGAAGCAGCTGATGATGGAAGTTCGCACGTGAAGACTTCAGGTAAGATTTTCATTCTAGAGGCTGTTTTATGATATGTGACTAATGTTTCTCTTTTTCCAGCTAAGGTCCCATTAGATGCTTACATGATGGACTTTGTTTTCTCCGAGAAAGAAGATGGTGGTATATTTGATAACAGATATGGCTTGGATTACCACTTACCGGTCGTGGGAGGTATTGCCAAGGAACCACCATTGCACATTGTTCATATTGCTGTTGAAATGGCACCCATTGCCAAGGTAACCCTAAGACGTGAGGCTTGTAGCCATCAAAAACATTGTATATATAATATATATTGGGTGTTTTTATGTTCATTGCCTGCAGGTTGGAGGCTTAGGTGATGTTGTCACTAGTCTATCTCGTGCTGTTCAAGAATTAAACCATAATGTGGATATCATCTTTCCAAAATATGATTGCATAAAGTACAACTTTGTAAGATTTATAACCTTTTCTCATACTTCCCACTTTCACTTCCCTTTTTGTGTTGTGCATCTCTCTTTGACATAACATTGTGTGAAAAATAGGTGAAGGACTTGCAGTTCAACAGAAGCTATCACTGGGGAGAAACGGAAATAAAAGTTTGGCATGGAAAAGTGGAAGGCGTTTCGGTTTACTTTTTAGATCCTCAGAATGGGTTAGCTTTGTGCATTTCTCTTTAAGCCAGTTCCACAATCAATTCATCCTCTCTTGATGGCATGAAGAAGTGTTGTTTTTTGTTGCTTGACTATTGCAGGTTGTTCCAGCGAGGATGTGTTTACGGTTGTGCAGATGATGCAGGAAGATTTGGTTTCTTTTGTCACGCGGCTCTTGAGTTCCTTCTACAAGGAGGTTTTCATCCAGTACGTCTACTAGTTATATAGAGAGACCTTAATAGAGAGTCTTGATACTTTGTTCTAACTCGTGGTCTCAACATCTACAGGACATTCTTCACTGTCACGACTGGTCTAGTGCTCCAGTTTCATGGTTGTTCAAGGACCATTACACGCATTACGGTTTGATTAAAACCCGCGTTGTCTTCACTATCCATAACTTGGAATTTGGGGCAGGTGCCATTGGTAAAGCCATGAAATTTGCAGACAAAGCGACAACGGTATGTCTTGAAAACATTGTTCTGTTTACAAAGAGATAAAAAATGACTCGTTATGCTCTTAACATCATCAGGTTTCACGAACATATGCCAAGGAAGTTGCTGGAAACTCTGTAATCTCTCCACATTTATACAAGTTTCACGGGATAGTAAACGGGATCGACCCTGATATATGGGATCCATACAACGATAACTTCATTCCGGTAAAGCTTCATACACCCTCTCCTTTCAGATTGGTTGCTACATCTGGTGATGACTACTTTGTGTGGTGCTTAGGTGCCTTATACTTCAGAGAACGTCTTGGAAGGCAAAAGAGCAGCCAAGGAAGAATTGCAAAACAGGCTTGGACTAAAGAGTGCTGATCTTCCTTTAGTAGGAATCATTACACGCTTAACTCACCAGAAAGGAATACATTTGATCAAGCACGCTATTTGGCGTACCTTGGAACGCAATGGACAGGTACTTATCTAGCTTTACCCAACCTTTAAAAGGTCCTGTCATGAACTTTTTTCACAGTCCTTACCAGTTTTCTTGAAAGCAGGTTGTCTTGCTAGGTTCAGCTCCTGATCCAAGGATCCAAAATGATTTTGTAAACTTGGCAAATCAGTTACATTCTACTCATGGTGATCGAGCTAGGCTTGTTCTAACCTACGATGAACCTCTCTCTCATTTGGTAAAAAAAACTAGCATAGCCTTTATTACACTACTCTGCTCTTTGTATTGGTCTAACTCTTTTCGTGTTTGCTCTCAAGATTTATGCTGGGGCTGACTTTATTCTTGTACCATCGATATTTGAGCCGTGTGGACTGACACAGCTCATAGCCATGAGATACGGTGCTGTTCCTGTCGTAAGAAAAACTGGAGGTAACGTTTTTTAGCTAAAGCTTTACCTGATTCCCTTTAAGACCGAGCTGACTTTAAGTTTGTAACTACATGGTTTATCTTTGTCCAATATAGGACTCTATGACACGGTTTTTGATGTGGACCATGATAAAGAAAGGGCACAAGCTCAAGTTCTAGAACCTAATGGCTTCAGCTTTGATGGAGCTGATGCTCCTGGTGTGGACTATGCTCTCAATAGGTAACACAACCAAACTCTAAACTAACACTCTAGTTGATTGGAGCATTACTTTTAACTGGTGTGTCTTCTTTTTTTTTCTTCTTGCAGGGCGATATCGGCTTGGTACGATGGGAGAGAGTGGTTTAACTCGCTGTGTAAGACTGTGATGGAGCAAGACTGGTCGTGGAATCGTCCTGCACTTGAGTACATTGAGCTCTATCATTCTGCACGCAAGTGAGAAGAAAAGAAAAAAAAAACATGAAAGTTGTAAGATCAATTCTCTTTGTATGTACAGAAATAAATAAGCTATAGAATGTTTGATCCTTTCTTCTCCGTGTAACGTTCCCAAAGCATTCAAAGATCATGTGGGTTATGCTTTTGTAATTTTCAATTAATTAAAGCTAAGAAAATTAATATTTCTCAATTGATCTCTAAACTGTATTTCTCAGTTGATTTCTAACTGAAATGACTTGGTACTTTTTAGAGAAGAAAAGAGAGTAGTATTATTTTTTTATTTTTTTTTTGCTTTTTGTAGGGTTTTTGGGACAAAAAAACTAATAACTGTTTGGAAAAAATAGTGAGTGAAGTGGTTTAATGAGAGACAAGGAAGTAATGTTTTGGTCACATTTGGTTTGTCCTATGACAGACAAGAGAGCCCTCGTTGTTGTGCCTTTTTATTTAATTCCCACATGTCCTCCTTTTCTGCGTCTCACTACACCACTTCTTTATGACCTGGTGTTATGACCTATTTTCTCGGATTATACTATTTCCGTTTTAATTTAGTTGTCGGTTTATAGAAAAATTTCGTTTCAAAATAAATTTCGTTTTATAATTTTAGTGTAAAAGTTATTAATTTTAGTGTAAAAATTATTAATTTTATATGCTAATTTATTTTTTTATTAATTGAAATGTGATTAGGTGTCGATAGTATTTTTACTTCAAAAATATACAAAATTAAATATTTTCGTAATATGTGTAGTTGTGTACACAAACCTGAAATAACAATTAAAATGAACTGGAAGAGTAATTTTATAAGTACTGTATTGAGTTTAGTATCAGTTTACTCCTCGGGAGGATACTTTTATTTGTATATAAATAGAAAATATACCTTCGTGTTTGAATTTTATGATTCACATAGTTGATCAAGTCGTTGGACATAATCGAACAGTGCAGTAAAGAAAACGTTTCTTTTCAACTAAATTATGAATAATCCCTAACTGTCGTTTATTTTGTCACAAACATGTTTCCAGAAAATGTTGAACGACTTAATGAAATTTAATACTAGATTTAAACCCTATTGGCTTTTGGCTATATTGCCTATTGAGAGCGAGTCCAGAAACAGACTTCCTAACTGTCGTTTGATTAACGAAAAGCTTTCAAACCATAAACTTATTAAAAAAAAAAAAAAGACATGTCTTTCCACAGTTAAATTATAGATACAAGTGCAGATAATTACAAATTTAAAGTATTGTTGCAACATCTTCACTATTGTAAACCATGAAAACATTTACAATCTAGCTACTACTTCTACTCCCTTAGCATGTTACTATATATATTCTTTGCTTGAAATTCCTTTGATACTTTCTAAAAATAGAAGTGTTTTTGCCCTTGTACTTGGATTTTGGGGTTTGTGTTACTTGTTAACATCATGTACCTCGAAAGCTTGCAAAGTAAAACAAAAATTAAGTATTAAGAAATTATCAAACTGGATATATATCATTCAAAATACAGTATATTGAAAAAGTTTGACAATATACTTTTATGAAGATTGCCAATATACTTCTAAGGTTGATAACCATCTTTGCCATGTTGGTTTTATGCGTGATATTGGCACGGCTCAATCGAACAAAACCGATCTCTAATAGCTAAGAGTACGACTATCTGATTGAACCGCACTAATATCTCGCTTTACCATTACATCAACACCAGTCGCATCTGATTATCATCACTAGTCAGCTCCAGAAGATCTAGAAGAAAAAAGTAGCATCAACTATACATCAAAATCAAATTGTATATAAATAATTGTCAGCACAAAATGTTACTTTACCGGGGAAGGTCATTGGATCCTTGCAAAACTTTTAGGCTACGTAAAAAAAAGGTACTAAGCAAAAAATCAAAGGAGAAAAGAAGAAGAATGTTCTATTTTACAAAGTCTATGGGACTGCAAAGTGAAAAAGATGATATAAATATGAAGATGGTTGAAGAAGAAGCGACTATATGCATTAAATTAGACCAACAACCCCATACCAAAAAGGAGGTTGTTTATTAAATTTTGAACTGTTTCTATAGATGTATTTTCTTAAATAGGTATTAGTATGTGTTCTTGATAAATTTGAATTGTTTTGTACTAGTATGTATATAAATATAAATATAAATATAAATATATATTCTTTTAACAACCAATGTTATCAATTATCAAAATAATTTCAGATGAATTCCAAGAAATTCGTTGTCGCAGCGGCCTAACAAATTGGTCTCTATAAACATCTAAATCTGTGGTCTAAACCACCTCAAACTCTTTGACCAAAAAAGAAAAAAAAACACCTCAAACTCTTCTAATTAAATCAATATTATCTGTGTTTTTTCATAAAATATGCATTTAAGTACTTTATCATAGAAAAAAACAAGAATTGATTTGTTTGCCAAATATTATTGTTACATGAACTGAGCTAATCCATTTATATCCCTGGCGAAACAATCATGAACTAATATCTGTTTTTTTTTTTCATTCCATAATTTACTGGTGTTTATATTCTACTAGTAAGTTGTTGTATATACTATTTATTTGTATACAAATATTATATAAATGTAACTATTGATGCTACATAGACAGATAACGATCAATTAAGGGAACAATGTTCCCCACGAGCTTTCAATTTTAGTATTTATGAGGGTTCGTAAGAGAAAGCAAGGCATGTTGGTGGGGTTATGTCACTCCCAATATACATTTGAATTTTCGAAATTAATTTGGCTCATCTTTCCAAATATTCTCCCTCCCTATTTATTTCTTTTCTTTTTAAGTTTCTGTCATTTATTTAATATTTCATATTTTTATTATGTACTTATGAAAGAAAAAAAACAAATGCATCGTCTTCAAAAGTTCACGAAAGTGATCATATCGGAGTTTGTTTGAAGTGTAAACAACTGTTTTATACTTTTACTAGGTAGTGACCCGTGCCTTGCACGGGGTGAAATATTAAAAGAAAAATTATGTTACATAATTATAATTTTGTTTTGAAATTTTAGTATTGCATTACAGATTTTTCAGTTACTAAAAGGGAAAGTTTAATTATTTTGGCTTATAATTAAAAATATTACCCGCGCCTTGATGGTAAATTAGAAAGGTTAATTTAGTTTTTGTGATAAGAAAAGCACTTTTTGTTTGTTTGACAGGAGTTAGTAAGCCAAGAGAAACAAATTGGTTACAGAATTTATGAGCCACTTTTGTTGGATCAAGAAAACTCTCATGTTTAATGATGGACCAAAATAAAACCAAATCTAATGAGTATTGGACCAAGCTTTACAACTGTGATGGACTACGGAGAAAACAATTTGAATGCATATTTCTATTTTTTTTATCTTACCCTGTTGCACAAAAAAAAAAATTCTTACTCGAAGAATCAAAAATAGCGATGAAAGAGGATTAGGTTTTCAACCACCAAAATTCAATCGGTTCTCCTTTCATCACTCACCTCAAATTCATTCGGTTTGATTTTCTTTCGATCAACTCCATCTCTGAACATCAAATTTCTTTGTCTCTCCTTCGTCAAATCTGTAAACATATCCCTTTGTATTTCTTCAGACATAAATCAGTAGATAGCAAAAGGAAGAGATGTCCTTACATATGTGGTAACCATCTCTTCACCTACATATATGACAATAAAAGTCAGGTTAGTCTCTTCCTTGTTGAATAGTTATGTAAATTAGTTAAAAACTTGACTTATCACTCTAGATTTCGGCTGATTGATTAAAAGAACGTATCTTAATCCATTAACTTGAGATGACCATGTCGTTAGTTTTGGTCGCTTATATCAGCAGGGTAGTTTAGTTGTTTACGTTAAATTAACAAACCTTAATCAGAACTTCCACAGCTGGGAATTATTACATAATTAAAGCTTGAAAAACATTAAAAATAAACACCAAGTGCTTATTAATTTGAAAACGAAAGTATAGTTCCCAATCCACTTGATTTGTGTCATCAAAAAGTAGTGAGTGGGATCCTGAAAAACACAAATATGTATTAGTATAAGTCTAGTGTGTGTAATCTATCATTATAACACAAACGTTGGAAGCAAATATCATTTAGAGTTACTTCTTTTTGAAAGCTTTTTTCTCTTCAACTTTAGGGTCTAGCAAAATCTATGAACATCTTTCATAGTTTGTCATTTATTTGAAGCCACCTGATTACAGAAATAAAATAAGATATATTACCTATGCCAACTGTATACATAAATAGCAAATTGTTGCTTAAGGTTTATAAATTTCACATTGATCTTCCATATGGATTTGTAAGGTCTCAAATCGGAGATTGTTGATAGCGGCCATGTTTTGATAGGTTGATGTGGATTTCTTTTACTTAGGTTGTGAAGAGATGGTATTTTGTTAAGATTAAGTTGGTATATATAGTAGGGATATAAGAGTTCAATGACGGAATATAGATAAAATAATTAATGTGACACGAAATTGAAATTTTCTGTAACATTGTTCAACTTACCAATCAATGCTATAATTTGGTAAGTTTATTATAAATGTAGTCCACCATAAAGACATAATATAACACAAATTAAAAAGTTTACTTAAACACAAAATTTGATTTCCTAAAATGTAGCCTTGTTGACTGTTATATCTTATAAAGTTATTTCTGATCGAAATACATTTATTAGCCATATTGCTTGGAAAGAGGTCATAATATATATTTGTTCTTTAATACACCGCAAAATATAGAAGATTTCTTTTATGCCAAATTAAATAGTTTACTTAAACACTAAAATTTGATTTCCTAAAATGTAGCCTTGTTGACTGTTATGTATTATAAAGTTATTTCTGATCGAAATACATTTATTAGCCACTTGGAAAGAAGTCGTAATATGTAATTGTCTTTAATACACCGCAAAATATAGAAGCTTTCCTATATGCCAAATAATTAAAGAAAACCTATATGCCAAATAATTAAAGGAAACGTACTTGTAGATATTTTATTTACTTATTTTAAAACTAATAACAGTGTCTTACTAAACAAATTGATAATTGGTTTGGTAAAATAAAAACACACAATTTTGATTTCTAATATGCTCTGATTTGGTATGGTTGTTCAATATTTACTATAACGTGAGAACTTGAAAAGTATAACCATATGATTCATATCAAGTTTAAATATCACTTCTCAAATATACAATTTCTTTACACTAAAATATACTAAATAGAATCTGTATGTTGACCAAAAAAGAACGTGTATAATAATTATATAATGCATATAATCTCGGCGGTTTGAAAAATACAATTGATACAATAAAATACAGTAAATTTTGTTTGTCTATCATGGAGAAAGTAGGTTCAAACCATTAACGTTTATGTTTTAGAAAAGTTTTTAAAGTTGATACTTACCAATGTTAATATGCTATAAGTTTCAGGTAAGCAGTGTATAGGGGTACGACAACTGATATTCATTTTGTTGTGCAGGATATATAATTGAAGACGGGTGTATATTCAAGTGGAAAGAGACCACTCATAATATGATGGACCATACGAATGCATTATTTAATTGTAACCAACTTTACATTTTATATTAGTGTTACCAATGGCATTGTTTGTAATTAGTCTAGATAATCAAGGGTAAATTCAAATAGTAGCTGAAGAGAGCTGTCATGTTGACACCTCAGCAAATGGCAGAGCTGTAAATATATTACAAAACAAAGGTTACTTTTTAAATTTGCTTCTCTATTAATAATAAGGGGATATGTACAACTATTAATACTGTGTACAAAGAAAACGCAAACATTAACGTAAAATTTAATGTGAAATTTAGACTCCAATAAAACTGTAATTTCTGCTTTCACATCAATTATTTTACTCTATGCTTTGGTTATGTGTTTATAATTGCAACTCCACTTATTATTATCATGAAATAAAAGTTAAAACTACTCAATCAACGAGAATTAGGTGATCAAGACCATTATAAAATCGTAATCATCTTTCTTGGACTTAGCTCGATCAATTCTTAACGGTTGACGAGTTTACAACAACATCAAATATGAAACACATAGGTCTATTTAATCATCTATAACGGCCTAAAACACTGGTCCATTAAAACATTCAGCCCAAAATAGTTTGATTACCTGATTAGTTTGACTTGCTCGTCCACTTATATCCTGCTGGTATTGCAAATGGGTCCACCA
The DNA here is from genome assembly GCA_905132765.1 of Moricandia arvensis. NCBI lineage: Eukaryota > Viridiplantae > Streptophyta > Magnoliopsida > Brassicales > Brassicaceae > Moricandia > Moricandia arvensis. Next base: position 445,687 of record CAJHQP010000002.1, on the reverse strand, counting down.
TTTGTGTCTGCTCCTTCTTCAACCATCTCTGTGAGCTTTTCTTGTTAACCTTCAGTCTCAGCCAAGAGGGCGTTGAAAACGATGGCCGTGAAGTTGAGGTTCTTATGTCAGATTCCACGTTGCACTGGTCTTCGACTCCAGGCGAGATGTGTGTCGGGCTTGACAGTGGTGTGTAGAACTGATCCATTGGTGGGAGAGCCACGAACTTGCTGAATGTTATGACTACCTTCACCGTTGGGATCACCGGTATCGACAACTGGTTAACAAAATATAAATAACCAGTACTGTTTAATTTTGGTTGACCCCGTTGAACCAAGATTGAAAACAAATCAAAACCGAACTATATTGTTACCCACTAAATATAATTAAACCGAAATAAGCTGAACGGAAAAACATTTAGCCGATTAGAATCTCTACTTTATTTGCATTTTGGTAAGAACTATCAGCTAAACGTAAGACTAAATCATACCGGACCAAACCAAATAACATGGGAGACCAAACCAAAAAACGGATAGTGTCCCCTACCAACATTGTAATGTCGCCACATCAGCACTAATTTTATACTATCCAATACGATTACGACACGTAAGATAAATTTTTTTGGCGCAATCCCGTTTATAAATTCGAAACTAACGAAATTGGCGAGTAATTACCTTTACCGGAAAAGTTCCCGCCGGGAACTTAACGGTGAGGAGCTCCCTCATCCTCCGAACGGCTTCAACATTGTTAGCTAAAATATCAAGAACCGGTAGCATCTCCTTCGTTTTCAAAGGAAAATCATTCGTCAACCAAACCGTAGGACTCAAACTCTTCACAGTCTCCTTCTCTTTGATCACCGGCACAGAAGCCGTCACCGGAATCTCCGTCGCCGGTAAAGAAATCGAATTTCTCTTACTCCGAGACGAAGACGACGGCTGAAACGCTTTATCCTCAACGTCGGAACAACTGAGCTGCCTCATTAACCCTTCTGAGAATCTCCGACCATTCTGATTGTCCGAACGCAAGTTCTTCTCTGTTTCTCCTCCGACAACAACAGCTTTCCGAGATTTGAAACTGAAAGTCACGTTCTTTACCTCGTAACCTTTAGCTTTCCAATCTCCGAAAGTCTCAACCTTCTCTTTCCCTCGCCAATTCTTCATTACAACAAGCTCTGCTTTCGTAACATCCATGTCTCTGACACTAACCGGATCACTAACATTCTCAAAAGCGTTTGATATCTTTTTATCTTCTCTGTTCAACACAAGCAACGTACAGGGAGACACGTCAGTAATCTCCTCCACGTCACTTAAAAAGAGAAAACTCTGTTTTGCGCGGCGAATTTTAAACCGGTCGAACCCGGTTAACGACAAATCAACCCGTAGATCTCCTCCACGTTTCCATATCCTATAAGTATCCGAAGGAGCCACCTTCCCAAAGAACGGGATCACAGAGCTCTCGAAGCTGAAAGACATCTCCATGTAGAAGTCTCTCATACGGCCAAGAACCGCGATCAAACACGGCAGCCTCCGTCTCCATCTACACCAACTCGAACGCCGTTGATGACTCAGAATCATCTCCGTGATCTCCGAGTTCCCACGAGACACCGCCTCGTGCAAGGCGTTCCAGCCTGCGACGTTCTGGAGTGTGGCGTCAGCGCCGGCGGAGGAAATCGTCTTCACGGCAAGAGCGTCGCCGATGCGCACCGCTAGATGGAGAGGCGTTTCGAGAAATGGAACGTCGCGGCGGTCGATGACGGCGGAGATTATCTCAGCGACTCGCTCTTGGTTTACTGAGTCGGACTCGGTGTGGATTTGTTCCGGTTCGGTTAGCTTAGGCAAGGATGAGACGAGACGAGTTAAACCAGCGTGGTCTCCTGAAACGACGGCGTAGTGGAATGGACTGTGAGCATAGTCGTCTAGAGTAGTGGTTGGTATCTTCGCCGGCGACGGCTTTGCCATGTTATTACCGGTACCGAATGAGTTAGAATAACTCTTAAACAAATAAGTATGTTTCGTGTTAATCTAAGTCAACAGTCAACTCAAAAACAATTAAATCCATAACTCTTTGTGTAAGTTAATACTTTTATTACTAGATTTTTTTTTTGACTAAGAAAGTTTTTAAATCTTAGACTTGTATTCAAAATATAATGACTTTGTGATGTAAATTAATTAACATATATTCACATCCTGGTATAGGTATTATTGTTTTAAACAATGAGATTTATGTGAGAAAATAAAAGTTAATCAAAACAATTAGTCAATTCAAAACCAGCCAATTAAAATTGTGACTGGTCTTTTTTTACTATACCAAATTAACATGTTTTGGTCAAATATCAAGTAATGAATCATTATGACATATAATATAACAGTTAGAACCACAAAAGCGTTTTCATTATTTTTGAAATAATAGATTTTCAAATTTTAAGTATTAATTTTGTAATTATTCCCCTCCCCTATAATCTCTATGTAAGCAAATAGGCCTGGGCGTTCGGATACCCGTTCGGGTTCGGGTCGAGTGATTCGGGTTTTCGGGTTTTTCGGTAAATGGCTCTAGCACCCATTCGGGTTTTTTTATATTTCGGGTCGGGTTCGGATATATTTTTTTCGGGTTCGGTTTATTTCGGATACACCCAAACAAACCAAAATGCATATTCATATAATTTTTTCCTTAACATTCAAACCAAACTTAAATATGTTTCCATAAATAACAATCGTCAAAACTGAAACAAAGCAACATGTGCTACAATCCCAAAGTAACACAACGATTTCATACCAAAACTTAAAACAAAAACATAGTCTTAGATCATTAAGAAACTGAAAAATGTCTTTTTATCACTCATCCTCATCTTGTAACACCAAAAGATATAAAATCTGTTGTTAGAAGATTAAAAAAATCACAACAAGAAAATGTAACAGATGAGAAGAACATGTTATTACCTGAACCGAATCCCTATTAGCTTAGTCCTCTAGTCTTGTGGTTGTGGCTGTGATACATGTTCATATTCTATTGAAGTAATGCAAAAGTAAGTGTTAACAAACATAAAAAGAGAAAAATATAAGTAATACAAGAACGTTACAAACCTCTCTCCATCTTTTCTTCGTACTCAACATCTCCAAGTATCTGAATATTGGTGAACACCTTTGATTCAAGTCTGATATCTTGTTTCATCCACTGTTCTGTACACATGAGAACCTCAACCATATAATGAGTTAAGCAACTCCTATGTGGGTCTATTAACCTCCCACTCGTGCTGAATGCACTTTCAGATGCAACCGAAGATACTTGCATAGCGAAAAGATCACGAGCTATCTGTGATAGAATTGGGTACTTTCCAGAGTTTACTTTCCACCAAGAAAGAACATAGTCAGATCCAGCCGTTAAAGCTCCAGTCTCAACGTCAGCCTTTAGATAAGCCTCCAACTCGTTGATGTCTCTCACTCCACTCTCCTTTAACATCGTGTTGTACTTTTTCTCAATCATGTGATAGCCGAGTTCATCGTCAAGCAAGTCTATTACTGGTTGTTCTTGAGATTGTGAGGACTGAGTAGACTGAGTAGACTGAGTAGACTGAGATGGTTGCACATTTGTTGCAGCTTGTTTACCATTTCTTTCACTATACTCCTTGAACAAATCAGATAGAATAGTAAGAACTGAATCATTTAGCTCTTTAGCCTCCATACTTTCTTCACCGTAAAGATCCTCAAAGCACAACTTTGCAAACTTCATCTTTCTTGAAGGATCAAATACGCTTGCCACCACCAAAATCTTGTTAATGTTCTTCAACCCATCCCAATACTTATCAAACTTCTTCAACATCTCATCAGCCTTAACTTTAAGATCAGCATCGTAGCTATTACAAAGCAACTTCAAATTAGATGCTATGTTTACTATCTCACCATAGCACTTATGGGCATTGAGCGTGGTAGACGCTGAGACAACTAAGGTTGAGTTATAAAAGATAATAAGAAACCTCTCTAGTATTCCAACAGCACGCCAATCCTCACTTTCAGGAGGTCCGACTCTTTTTTTCCCCTTGTCTAACTCCATGAAATGATCATTGTATGGTTTGTCCTCAAAACCCATCTTATCAAACGCATTTTTGTAAATAAGTGCTCTCTGCAACATCAAGTAAGTTGAGTTCCACCTAGTAACACAATCAAGTGGCAGACTTCCTCTTTTCATCCTACCAGAATCTACCTTAAGCTCAAACGCTCTCTGTCTATTAATTCCAGATCTTACATATGAGATTGCATTGCGAATTGCAGTCACGCTATCATCTATGTCTGACAAGCCATCCCTCACAATCAGATTAATAATGTGACCAGCACATCTCATATGCAGAAATTCCCCTTTCATAACTAATGATTCATCAGATATCTCAGAGAAGCTACTTTAAAAAAGCATCAAAGCATTGCTGTTGGCAGTTGCGTTGTCCACAGTGATACATAACACCTTTTCTATTCCCCATTCAGCTAAGCATTCTAAGAGAACAGATGCAATAGTCTTACCTTTGTGATCGGTTACATATTTGAACCCAATGATCAGTTTGTTCAACCGCCAATATGCATCTATGTAGTGAGCTGTTATCACCATATAGCTAGCCCCTGCACGAAGTAAGAAACAAAATGAAAGATTAGTTATTTCAAAAGAGGATCATTAAATAAAATTTAAAAACTGATCCAAAACTATTAGTTACTTGTTACTTGAGACACCCATATGTCTGTGGTGATTGAAACTCTTTGCTTGTTAGCTTTAAACACTTTTTTAAGAGCAACCTTTCTCTTAACATACATCTCTACTATCTTTCTAGTAGCTGTACGTCTTGAATGAGGATTAGGGAGGTTAGTCTACACATAAAAGGATAGATATATTAACATAGGTTTACATAAAAAATTATCACATGTGTTTAAAATTTTAAAAGATAACATTATTATAATTACCTTATTACAGAAGTGTCTGAAAGCTACACTTTCAACAAAGGAGAGTGGCAGTTGTCCAATTATGAGCATTTCGTTTGCTGCTTCACAAAACACATCCTCTGAAATTTTTGCACTCTTCAAAAGACCATCCTTAGTAATGTTCTGTTGGCTCTTAGTATGATCTTGACCATCTTGCCATGCTTTGAATTGCTTGCAACAGTTAAGATGATTGCGCAAATTGGTAGTTCCAGACTTTGTTGGACAAGTGTAGCTCTTTAGACAGTAGTTGCACACGCATTTGTCACGGTTCTCTTTACTTCTTTGGAAGTGTTCCCATACATCAGATCTTGTAGGGAGTACACGTTTTGTTTTACTCTACTCCTGACTATCTTCAGGTGATTGTTTTCGTTTGCCTCTTCGATCAGACTCTGGAGTATGAAACTCTTCTGCTGCATCTCTGTTTACAGTGCCTTCAAAAGGTAGTGATGATGAATCCATCTGTTAACAAAACGAAATCAATGTTAGTTCAATAATCAACTGACATAATAAAGCAACATCTCTGTTTATATCATAATAAAGCAACATCTCTGTCAATAAACAAAACGACATCTCTGTTTATATCATGTTATAACTCATGTAAAATAAAGCAAGAAGAACAATCCTAAACTTTCTATTATGCACATAGACACTCTTTTCTATTTTGTATATATAAAGAAGCAATTACCCATTCACTCTTGACACCAACTTACGACCAAATAAAGCAAAACCAGACTTGGTTTGTGACTTTAAAACATTAATAAAACATTTCTTTTTGATGGACTGTTCTTCCCTTCTCAGACCTCAACTTCCGCTGAGTTCCCTTTGATTTAATAAAACATTAATAAAACATTTTTTTTTTGATGAAACCTTCGACATGTCTCTACTTAATCAAGTAATAAACTTACAGAAACAAAAAGAGAAGAAGCTTATATTATTTCAATTTAGAAAAGAAGAGGATTTACCTTTGATTTCTTTCTCCTTGTCGAAGAAGGAGAAGAAGCCGAAGATAGAAGACTTTTGGTAGGTTCCAGTTTTGAAAATCAAAGGTCGTATAGGGTAGGTTTTGAAAACTAGATTCAGAGAATTTCGGGTAGCTGAAGAGATTTAGGAAAGGGGGTAAATATTAGGGTTACTTGCTATATATAATTTCGGGTTGGTTCGGGTATTATTTCGGTTATCGGGTATAACCTATCGGGTACAGGTAACCGAAGTCACTGAAGCCTATAACCGTTCGGGTTTTTTTTTAATTCGGTTCGGATTCGGGTTCGGGTTTTTCGGTTCGGTTCGGGTTCGGGTTTCGGTTAATATGCCCACACCTATAAGCAAATGTGTGTAGACTATAGTTTTTGGGAATTTTAGAGTTGTTTGATGAATATAAAAATAAAAGTTTTGGATTGTTCCTGAACCCGCTGGGTGATACAGAGAGTCTCAGACCTGTTTCTGAAACCTGCTGGTTGAGGCAGAGACTTCTAAGACCTGTCTTTGTTGCTGTTGGGTTCAGTTTCTGTTCGTGTCCAAACATTAACCTTGAGTCTTCTTCCCCTCAATCTATCCACGCCCGAACCCGAAAATTATCAACACAGGAAAAAGCTTTGAGCTCTGGTAGTAATGGCGGGTTTAACAATTTCACCTCCTCTCAGTCTTACCTTCTCTTCTGGAACTAGAAACGCTACACCCAGTTTGTATCTATCTCATAATCAAAGGTATTCTAATCGCAATCACGCTCTCAAACGATTTATGTTTGTGCTACTGCTTCAATTATGCACTTGTTCCATTGTATGACCCAAAGTTTCTCTCTTTCATTGTTTATTTGATTGTGTGTAGAAATCTTACAAGGCGTATAGTCTCTGCGCTTCCAAGTCCGTATGGCGATTCACTGAAAGCTGGTAACTTTAAAGCCTCTTTAAGTTTTTGTTGTTGGATTTAGGATTCTGTAACTCAGTTGATTGTTTGATGCTGGAGAAGTGTTGTTACTGGATTAGTTGATCAGTGTCTAAGATTTGGGTTGTGTTTGATGCTTTTCAGGACTTTCCAGTAAAGTCTCTAGCAACAAGGATCCTCGTAGCATTGATCCAAGGTCATCTCTGTTCTATTCTCCCCCTCTTGATTATGCATTCACCTTTGCCTGTGTCTCTCTTAAGCTTAGATTGATTGGCAAAGTTATTAGTACTAATGTCAGCGGACACGAATGTATTGTGTTCCATATGCCTACCAGAATCTATATGGTTGAAAATATGGTTGATGTGTAGCCTCAACCTTTTCTATCTTCAATGCGTTTAACGGAGTTTGTTTCTCCTATGTTGCAACGTTTAGATTTGGAGTGATAGAGGCGAAAAAAGGAAACCCTCCTGTAATGCCTTCAGTGATGACCCCTGGAGGACCTTTGGACCTTTCTTCTGTGTTATTCCGCAACCGCATCATCTTCATCGGTCAACCAATCAACGCACAGGTTGCTCAGCGAGTCATATCTCAGCTTGTTACCCTCGCATCTATTGATGATAAATCCGACATCTTGGTTAGTTCACAAACCTAATATCCTGTCCTAGCTACTTTTCAAAGATGGTAACTCTCATGTTTACTGACAAGTATTCTCTGCTTTAGGTGTACTTGAATTGCCCTGGAGGCAGCACCTACTCCGTCCTAGCAATCTATGACTGCATGTCTTGGGTAAGTTCCCTTCCCGTGATGATGTTTCTGTCACACAGAAGCTGCAGTATATTAACCTATATAACTTTCTCTTAACTGATGATTTAGATAAAACCTAAAGTTGGAACAGTAGCTTTTGGAGTAGCAGCAAGCCAAGGAGCACTTCTTCTTGCTGGAGGTGAGAAAGGAATGCGCTATGCAATGCCAAACACTCGTGTCATGATACATCAACCTCAAACTGGATGCGGAGTATGGATCTTGAACTCTCCTCGTAATAGTTGGAATCGTATATACAATGAACTTATAAAATGATTTCGTGTTAACTTTATTTGTGCAGGGGCATGTGGAGGATGTGAGGAGACAGGTGAATGAAGCCATCGAAGCCCGACAAGTAAGTCTTTCTCTTTATTCTCATGTTTCTCGGTTTAAGTCTTTAAGAATATAGAAGGTTAAGTCTTTGGAGCTAAGAATCTTTGGTCTGATTGAACTCTTTTGTTGTTTCTTGTGTGCAGAAAATTGACAGGATGTATGCAGCTTTCACTGGACAAACTCTTGAGAAAGTGCAGCAATACACTGAAAGAGATCGTTTCTTATCCGCTTCTGAGGTAATGTTACCAACCAATCTATTACATTACCTCGAATTTCTTCAAATGAGCTATTATGGCCAACCAGTATTAGGACTTAAGAGGACTCGTTTCAAAACCGGTGACAAGCCACAGCTCATCCTTTGATACCATTGTGGGATTTGCTGATTGATATGTTTCGGTTATTTTCTTATGCAGGCGCTTGAGTTCGGGCTTATCGATGGTCTATTGGAAACAGAGTACTGAACAGCATACAGGGCAATGCATAGAGGCAGCTCATTGCATGTTCAAACCTTCCCATTTCATTCGAATATGAACAGTTGTAAACAATCTGAAAACTTATGTTCTATTTCGGTTAGGTCCAGCTTGTTACTATTCAGTTAATCAATCCTATGCAATACCAATGCGTATGTCTTTTGGATAGCAACTCTGTAACATTACTGTTTTGTCAGAACAAAATGTGAACAAACTAGAAATAATGGTGACTGCACTTGATTAATAGCTCCTACAATGTCTCCTTTGAACGACATATATGTGAATGACAAACCAAAAATTCATCGCTGAAGCTCTGCTCTGTATAAACATCTGCGCCCGGACATTTCATTATCAAGCCCCTGTAAGTAAAAAGTAAAAACCAGTTCCCATTAACAGAAGGTAACCATTGGCTGACTCAATCCAAAGTAAAAACTGAGATACAAAAGATAAAGAGTTGACAAACAGGTGACTGAAACTTTAGTGTGAATTGATCTTGTGTTGCATGTTTAGTAATGGAGGATGAAAGACTTGCCATAGTTTTGACGCACTCCTGTAAATTTGTGGATTGCCTTCAAAAGGGAACCATATCTCATATACTTCAAAGATCCCATATGTCTAGCAACGAACAAAACACCAAGAAAGTTCTTTATGAGATTTAGTTCTGGAATATATAAGTAGTAGTGATCAGTAAATGCAGCGAAAAAGAGTACAAAGAACATACACGATCTCAGTGTATCGAAGTCTCCAAGCAGGGAAACCGAGGTGGCTCCTCACAGGTCCATAAACCAGCATCAGATCCGGTACATGTACATTCTCACCTGCCAGAGTTTAGAACATCAGTTTCTTCTCAAGAAACTTCAATAGTTACCTACGTTACAAATGAGAGAATCAACACAAACCAACAACTCTCAATGCTTCGTTCAAATGAGACTCTGTAAAAACGTTTTCCTCTTCATCGTTCTCAGGATGGCTGGATTTCAAGTATTTCTCAAGTAGTATGTTGGCTGCTTTCACAACAGCTTCTTTATTGTCTAAGGAGGAAATGAACTCTATAGCAATGTGTTTTCGGTCAGGTGAAGTGTCCTTTTCATCAGTCTCCTACGGAAGAAGAAAACAGACACTAAGGTAACAATCTAAATAGCTACATTTGCAGATACATTTTGTGATAGTAATAAGGTTCTTCATATAATGAGATAGAGAAGCTAAAGATAAGGTTTTGAGATGAGATGAACATACCTGTAATAACATTGAACCTGGCACCATTTCAAGGATCATATCCTTGGACTTCTTCAATAAGCCTAAACGAAGCAAACTTTCAGGCATCATATGTATTTGATGAAGGAACAATTCGAGATGATTTGATTAAGGCATCTTACCTTGTGAGTCAAATAGACCAACTTGTTTCACCCCAATGGTCTTTAGCCATTGTAAAAGCTCAATAACCTTGGAAACATCCCAAGCTGCTTCGATATCAACTACAACAGCTAGACACCTGAGTTTCTCAATGTCGATAGAACTGTACTTTTGAATCAATCCTAACGAGATCGCATAGCTTTGGACTGCCTCAAAGATGCCAGAGACGATGTGACATAAGCTCACAATTATGTGTATGAAACGCCATAGCAAATGAAGACCAAGATCACCAGTCTGTGGGATACAAAATTTCCACACACATATGAACACATGAATAACAAATTCATCAATGCACGCTAGTTTCACATGATCTAAACAAGCAAGTTTGACGCAATCATATGAAGAGGGTGATTCTCCTGGCAACACCAAACTGTTCTTTCATCACTTAGCTCCATAAGCCGTAAAAGTATAAAACTAAAAAGCCTCCCAAATATCATTATACCATTAAGGAGAAAACTCACTTGACCAATCCAGGAACTCAGGACCAGCATCTGGTAATTGAAATCCATATATCTGAAAATTACAGAAAACACACAGAACAGAACTAGATAAATAGGATTGGTTGCAGCATATTGAGGAACAAGAGGGCACCATTCAAAGAAAACCAACTTTTCACAATATCGTAAACAGGCGTCTAAGCAGAATTAACAACTACATAAAAAAGACAGATCGAAGAGAAACATAGACGCACACAAGAAGTGGCTACTGTCTCCGTAAAAAAACCAATCAAGCTATCCTAAAACCCAGAACTAATCTGGGGAAAAAGGAAGAACTTTGGGAGGTGAGAAGAGGAAAGGAACACACTTTCGAGGGTCTGTTAGCCTCTGGATCAGACCCAGAATCCTAACTTTGTTGATAGTTCGTTTAAACCTTAGCAAATTTAGTGTGTTGCGAAATTATCTCTGTATCTGAGCGTCTTCTGGGGTTCAAGTTAAGTGTGTCTCTAACTTTACTTGTCATGGTTTTGTCGTGAATCACCTTTTTTGTTGCCTTTATCATGCTTTAATAATACAAAACATAAAACCACATTAACCAACAGAAACAGAACAAATGAAGAATTACAACAAGATAAAACCGATCAAAAATCAAGTGTTGCTTCTTGCTTGGTCAATCACTCTTCTCCAAAAAAAAGGCCTCCATCATAATAACAGACTCAAAGACTGCAATTTTTAGCTTACAAAGTGATAAGAGCATATGTTAAGTACTTGAAAAGGTGTGTGTAGTAAGTAGTAGGCACACTCTATTGAGTCGAGTCTTCTGAGAATCTAGGATCAAACCCTGTGGAGGAAGAAGAATGCACAGAGCCAGCAGCTGCAGCACCAGAACCACGTTGCAGCTCAAGCACAAGCCATCGAACAGCTCTACTCATCTGTTCCAGCCTTACTGCACTAATGGGAGGGAGACTAGTGGCAGCACCAACAGTTTGGCCTGAGTTCCCTGTTGTTAAACCAGTAGCTTCATCAACCAAACACTCGGATCCAATCCTCTGCTTCACTGACTCCACAAACTCCTCAGCTTGATCGCAAGCCACGCGGAACAGCTCCCATTTCTCCTTGAAATTCTCTAACGCAGCAGCATCTTTGAGAGAAGCTTTTAGCCCACCTGCACTACTCTCTTTGGACTCAAGAACATCAGCTGAAGCAATAACAAACTTCTCGTAAGCCTTGTTCAACGAGTCCACAATGTTATCCATTACGGTTCCTTCCTACCACTTTCACAATCTGCTCACATCAAGAACCAAATCAAATATAACAGTATGAGATTTCTAAAGTTGTAAAACAATCGCAGAATCAAACAAGCAAGAGCCTAGTAAAGTTTAAAACTTTAGGCATTGAAACAAGAACCCTAAACACAAAAAAAAAACTCTGAATTGGTTGGAGAAATCAAAATCCTAGGAAGCAAACTTCAACGCCGTAGCAATGGAAGCTTAAAGATTACATCTTTGTTACAAAGAACTTAACAATGTTCGATTGTTTCTGATACTTACCGGAGCTGAAACGGAGAGTCGATGATTGTGCCTCCACTTTCTCTCTCTCTCTCTCTCTCTCTCTCTCTTTGTATATATCTGGTTAGGCTTATTGGTATAACAAACCGGGTTTGATACAAACCTAACCGAGATGAACCGGATAGGTGCATTATTTAGTTTATTAGTCCTTTTTGTCAACCCATTTCATTAAATTCTCCAAAAAATTACATAGTTTTGCTTTCTTTCTCATGCTATTATATTTTGAATAAATGTTAAATTCTATTAAGAAAAACTCTTTTACATATGTAGTGCTACATATTTGTAAGGCTTTGAATTTGAAATGAAAAGTAAACTTATTTGGTTCTGAGATTTGAAAAGTAAAAATGCTTAAAATTTAAAAACTTAAAATGTCATTAACTCTATACTCTAACAATGTGATAAAATATTTAGAATTATCAGATCTCACAACCTAATCTTTGTAACTCAAATTGCTAAGTTTTCAAAATATATTATTGAAACACGTTCTTTTCAACTGAAATGCAAGATTTAATTATTTTAGTAGTTTTTAAAGTTGATCATTTGCTAAATTTTATTAATGCAAGTCCATTTAATAAAAGGAATTTTAGTTGTCAAATAATCCTAAAGTAAATGATTTCAACTAGTTTTTTTTTTTAAATTCAACTTTTAAAAGGCCTGAGTAATTATGTTATTTACAATCTATAAGAAATATTACTTTCACCATCTTTTAACCCTTTTCTATAATATATATATATATATATATTTTTTTTTTTGGAATTGAACTTTATATCTGATAATGTTAAAGTCTTAATAAATCTTTAGTCAAACCTCTTGAACTAATAGGACTTCCACTTAATTTTCAACTTTAGAAAAGAAAAAAAAATTATGGTTAGTAAAGAAGTATTGATAACATTTTGTATACTTCATTGACTCCTAAAAAGAAAAAAATGTCCAACTGTTATAAAGTAGCCGTTAAAAGAACAGTGGTCAGCCGTAAAACGCACAGTGAACGGCCGCTTTTTGTTGAAAATATAAAGGAAGTGGGTCCCACTGTCACTATTTACACAGTAACTTCTACTTTTTCACTTCTATATAAACGATCGTTTCGATTCATTTCTAATCATCCCTTCTCCTCTTTCTCTCTGTAATAGTTCTTCTTATATAAGAGTTATCTCCTTTCACGGGTATAAAATTTTGCCCTTATTCCAATTTCGAGATACTATAAATTTGTAAGTTATTTCATAACACGTTATCAGCACGATCACTCTGCAATTCGGTAAAGTTTATATATATCATATTTACCCTGCTATAATGGCCGGTATACCGCCTTTATTACTATTTATTATTTTATAGTAATTATTTTAATTTATATTATTTATATATATTAATGTGGGCGGTATGTCGCCCCGTTAAGATTATTAAATATACTAAAAATATAATATAGGTTTGGCTTTGCCGCCATATAATTTATATTATTTATCGATATTAATGTAGGCGGTATGTCGCCTCGTTAATAAACCTTAATTGATAAATATGCTATGACTATTGGCTTGGCTCCGCCGCCGCATAATTTATTTATTGCATAATATTGTCTTGGCTCCGCCGCCGCATAATTTATTGCATAATATTAGCTTGGCTCCGCCGCCGCATAATTTATTTATTGCATAATATTGGTCTGGCTCTGCCGCCGCATTATTTGTTTAATGTTTTGACATAAATAATTTTATCACTAGAATAAATATTGATATTTGCATATGAATATTATATAAATATTTGGTCGCTTAGATAAAATATTATGAAATTTATTGATTCTGGTTGACTGCTTATTACGATATTTTCAGACTGATTTTTTGTTCAAACATTTTAATCCCAACGGTCACAAAGAAATTTTTTTAAAATTCCCCCCCTTTTCCAACGGTCATGAACAGTGTTTTTTTTACCTATAAATATACTCATCCTTCATTCATTCAACTCATCCAAAACATTTCATCTCCTCCCAAATATTTTCAAATCGCTCTCCTTCGATTTTCGTTGCAAGAATGATGATTCGGCTATTTTTGATTTTGTGTACGATTTTTATTTTTACTTCCATGTATTTGATTTATCTTGGAGGAATTAGTGCTGAAAATTTTGGCATTAATGTCTATTTAGCTTTCTATGCATCATTTCTCCTTGTAATCGCATGTATGATTAATGTGTATGGTTTCTAAATTATGAAATTCTAATAAAATTATTATTTTATGTTTTAGAAATCCAAGGAAATTTTCGAAAAAAAAAATTCGAAAATCATTTTGAAAAAAATTCGAAAAAGGAAAAATTTCGAAAAAAAAAAAATCAAAAAAAAAATTCGAAAATCATTTTGAAAAAAAAAACAAATTCGAAAATCTTTTTTGAAAAAAAAAAATTCGAAAAAAAAAAATCGAAAATCATTTTGAAAAAAGAATTCGAAAAAAAAAAATCGAAAAAGAAAATTTTTTGGGAAAAATTCGAGAAAAAAAAATATATATCGAAAATCATTTAAAAAAAATGAAAATAATAAAATCATAAAATCTATATTATAATTATATGATTCTTATTTTATAAAGATAAGTACAAAAGATTAAAGAGTATAGTTGCCTAGTTAAAAGAACTATGGCCAAGGCAATGCCTAAAGGGCTAGAGAGATCCAAATGATCTATATTCACCCATGAGACCCATTGAATTATAAAGATTAAGTATAAATGGTTTCCCCAAATGAGAAACAATGGGTAAGAAAGGAAAAAAATAGGATTCCTACGAAAGATTTGAAATAAAAACCGCCCAAAACTATATTTATGTACTCTACTGATCTAAACTATGCTAAGAATCAGTATGTTAAGAGGCAAAAAGAGCCATGGATACCCAAATTGGTATACCGACGAAATTACACTTAATGGCATGACTGGATTAGCCATCCATGTCTAAAAATTTGATTGCTATTGCAAAGGCACCAGAGTTATCCCATAAGATCTCACGTTGTGTAACATGTACACAAGGGAAACTCATTAGGCTTTATTGTCCCAAGCATCACTAAAAATAAGTATGTTCATGAGGGGGAGTGAGGATTAAACCCAGTGATACATGACCATACAAGAAAATTCGCGTAACATGAGTTGTAACCATGTCATAAAAGGCTTAGAGATTCAGGTTCTCTTGGTGATAAATCACCCAAGTCCAGCCTAATGCTTAGGGACATTATGAATTTACATGTACAATGCAATGTATGCATCAGGCCATATAAGTGAGCATATATATTCCCATCTTAGATTGAATACGGGTCATAAAGCCAGACATATACCATCTTGAGATTTTTATTAAACAAACCACCACATACATATGTGCCGTCTAAGATGTAACCTCTGAAGAGGATTGGGAATATATGTTGGATAAGTATGTCTTTCTCCACGAGTATTAAAGAAACCTTGAGCCAAATATGGGTGATCAGATTGTGGCTAGGTACACGGATTGCATGATTATGAATCCCACTATCCAACATCAGAAGGAGAAAGATATAAGCTGGATATGATAAGAAAAAGAGAATGGTATTGACCATCATTGTCTTGGCAAGATCCTCGGACCAGAGAATGAGGTTTAAGACGTCTAAAGAAAGAAAAGATTATGCAAAGCTAGCTAAATTAGATGCCAGACACATCGACCCGAGAAATGAAAAGAAAAAGGTCATACCAGCTTAGCACCAAACGAATTTGATGTCCTAGAAGAGACACAACCAAGTTGCTACAGAGTCTATAAGAGATAGACCAATATGTTCCATAATAAAAGGAACCTCAGAAAAGAGAAAAGATGCATAAAATATGAAATCTGAGGTTAATAGGGAAACCATACCAGACATAGAAATAAGGTCGGCCGACTGAAACATCTAAGGTACCAGACCATGTAGCTTGGGACGCCAAGCTACTAGGTATTGAAGGTCCTAGATAAAAAGATCTCAAATCGATTAGATCATGTTTGGAATACAATGGAACGCAGAAAGGGTATCGATACCAATGATGTATTTACATATAAAAATGAGCAAGATAAGTAGCACTTGACCATAGAGATATATGCGAGGATCATGAACCCACGTAAGAGTACTCATAAAGATAAAAAGAAATCGTGGGGTCAGAATATATATTGGTTATGACTCTCCATTCGATAATCTAGAACCACAAACTGGTGATGTTTTTACGGCACGATTCGCTGATTGCCATTTCAATGAAAAAGAATTCCCAAATCTAGGGGGAGATAACAATAAAGTAGGAAAAGAAATCAAATGGAATGTGCCATCCTTATTACACCCTGATCTTCCTACGAAACAGTCAGAACTAGAAGTTCGACGTATCATGCAAAACATCGCAAATCAACTACCTGATGCATTTGCTGATACCAAAATGGTAACAAAATCATATATACCCGCCGCAAATGCTCCTGCTCGCATTGAGATTCCAGAGAAAGGTAAAATGGCAGTTGATACACGTGAATCAGGAACACGTTTGAAACGCGGCAGACCTTTTGGCTCAAAGGATAAAAATCCTAGAAAACGAAAGGAAGTTGAAAGACATGATACCTCCAGAATAACAGAAAATGTTCTTGAGAGAGAAGATAATGAATCTAACGACAATACAAAGCATCATGAATCTGAGGAAAATCATGAGATTTCTATTAATTACATCCATAATAGAAAAATATGGGAACGGAAAGAGATGGATGATATAGATGATGTTTTCTCATACCTTTTAGCAAAGGAAATAGATGAAGAAAACGAAGATCCAGAACCAACATCTGTTTATGAATGTCAAAAGAGACATGACTGGATAAAATGGAAAAATGCAATCCAAGTCGAACTAGATTCACTTAACAAAAGAAATATATTCGGACCCATTGTAATCACACCCAAAGATGTGAAACCTGTTGGATATAAATGGGTATTTGTTCGGAAACGAAATGAGAAAAACGAGATTACAAGATACAAAGCTCGCCTGGTAGCTCAAGGTTTTTCTCAAAGACCTGGAATTGATTATGAGGAAACATATTCTCCTGTTATGGACGCAATCACATTTAGATTCCTGATGAGCCTAGCGGCTAATGAAAATTTAGAAATGCGTTTTATGGATGTCGTTACGGCATATTTATATGGATCATTAGATACTGATATCTATATGAGAATCCCAGATGGATTTAAGATGCCGGAAGTGTTAAGTTCCAAACCTAAAGGGTTATGTGCAATAAAATTGCAAAGATCATTATATGGGTTAAAACAATCTGGACGTATGTGGTATAATCGTCTCAGTGAGCATTTAACAAAAGAAGGATATGTGAATGATCCTCTATGCCCATGCGTTTTCATAAAGAAAACAACATCGGGATTTGTAATAATCGCGGTGTATGTTGATGATCTTAACATTATAGGAACACAAGAAGAAATACAAAAGGCATCAAATTATTTAAAAGGAGAATTTGAGATGAAAGATCTCGGGCAGACAAAATTTTGTCTTGGTTTACAAATTGAGCATTCTCAAAAGGGTATATTCGTACATCAGTCTACATATACAAAAAGTACTAAAACGTTTTAACATGGATAAAGCAACTCCGCTTAGCACTCCGATGGTTGTTAGATCACTTAATATTGAAACTGATTCGTTTCGACCATCTGAAGAGAATGAAGAAATACTTGGTCCTGAAGTTCCATACTTAAGTGCAATTGGAGCTCTTATGTATCTTGCAAATTGTACTCGGCCTGATATATCTTTTTCTGTCAATCTTTTAGCAAGATTCAGTTCATCCCCTACACGAAGACACTGGAATGGAATTAAACATGTCTTTCGTTATTTTCAAGGGACCATTGATTTAGGTTTATTTTATTCTAAATATTCAAAAGGTCAAATGGTTGGTTTTGCAGATGCAGGATATCTTTCAGATCCACACAAAGCTCGATCGCAAACAGGATACGTTTTCACGATCGGAGGCACTGCCATATCTTGGCGTTCTCAGAAGCAAACACTTGTAGCTACTTCTTCAAATCACGCTGAGATCATTGCACTCCATGAAGCAAGTAAAGAGTGCGTATGGTTGAGATCCATAAGCCAACATATCCGATCGAGTAGTGGAATTAACAATGACACGACCCCAACTGTTTTATATGAAGATAATGCGGCATGCGTTGCTCAAACGAAGGAAGGATATATCAAAAGCGATAGAACCAAGCACATACCTCCGAAGTTCTTCTCTTACACTCAAGAACTGGAGAAGAATAAAGAGATTGAAGTCAGATATGTTCGATCATGCGACAATGCAGCTGACCTCTTCACAAAATCACTTTCAACCTCGGTTTTCAGGAAACATGTCCATAACATTGGAATGCGTCATCAGAAGGATCTATAACTGTTCATTCGAGGGGGAGCTTACGTGGTTGTACTCTTTTTACCTTACTATGGTTTTTCCTACAGGGTTTTTCTAGAAAGGTTTTTAACGAGGCAACAAATACGTCAAGCAAACAACAATAGTGACACCGGTCCCCAAGGGGGAGTGTTATAAAGTAGCCGTTAAAAGCACAGTGGTCAGCCGTAAAACGCACAGTGGACGGCCGCTTTTTGTTGAAAATATAAAGGAAGTGGGTCCACTGTCACTATTTGCACAGTAACTTCTACTTTTTCACTTCTATATAAACGATCGTTTCGATTCATTTCTAATCATCCCTTCTCCTCTTTCTCTCTGTAATAGTTCTTCTTATATAAGAGTTATCTCCTTCCACGGGTATAAAATTTTGCCCTTATTCAAATTTCGAGATATTATAAATTTGTAAGTTATTTCATAACACCAACCATAATAACCATGAGTCAACAAAACTATTTATTATTATTGACAGAGGAAAAAATCAATTTCTTTTTTTTGGTCAGTCAGCTTACCCAAAACAATAATAATAAAAAAATAAAAATAAAATATGTGTGTGTAATGTACGTAACGTCTTGAAAGTGTGGACCTTTCGTCTGAGTTTCCGAGTTTACTCTTCTTTGAAAGATCTTCCTTCCATAAGAGCATTAAAAATCCAAACTTTTGTTGTGACTTATGTCTTTCTCACCAAACCCATCTCTCCACTGACACTTTTGTTGACCTAACTCCTCTAGATTCCTCTCCTTCGCATTGTTCGATTTCGTCGTCTCCAAACACAAAAATCTATGGCTTTGAGGTGTTTCCCCATCTGGGTTTGTCCCCAAACGCCTCATCGTTACCCTCTGGTGGGTCGTCGTGTCTCCCTCTGGGAATGCTCCTCCTCCTCTGCTTCCCAGAGAGCCGTCACTGCCGTTGAAGGCGACGGCCCTGAGCTCAAGAAGCCCTCTGATGAAATGAGTCTGGTTCAGGAGGCAAAGTCGGGTGCTTTTCATAGAGACTTGAGCATGCTTCCTAGTGAGTCAACTCGTTCAGTTATCTCTTACTCAGTTTCATTTGACACGTTCGTTTTATTTATGGTCTTCACTTGATAATGTTGATTGGTTGTTTGTGTTTATGTGATCATGCAATTTGAGATTGTGATTGTTTGGGGACTGTTTAGATGGATTTTGATTTGTGGGATCCTTTGTTTAAGCACATAAGAGATCATTGGTGGTAGAGATGTTGTTGTGGATCATTTAAGAATCTTTGTTTTCACATTCTTACCACTAGCATAGGTTTTGTCAGAAGAGCTAAGAATGATCATGTCCTTGCCTAGGTTTTGAACACAACTGTATTGAAGTCTCCTCTAGATTTCTGTATATAAGGGTTTTTCAGCTGTTACAGATACTCTGAAATAAGATTTGATGGCTTGACATTACTAATTTTTTGTCGCCCATGGATGTCTTGATTCCAAGAATGGTATGTCTTTTGACATAAGATTCCTTCTTCTTACTATATTAGTAGCTGCACTTCATGTTTCAGCTTTGATATTTTTGGTGTCCTGTAGTCTCGTAGTGGATCAACCATTGCCATTTGCATTGCAACGTAGGGGCTTGTTTTGCATCGAAAAAGAATAGTTAATGTTTTTTGTTTATACTATATTCTTGTTTTCCATATTAGGAGCTGCATTTGATGTTTCAGATTCAATCTTTCTTGTCGTATAGTCTCATAAATAGATCAATAATGGTCATTTGCATCACGGCCAGTACTGATGATGTAGTTGATATGTATTGTTAATACTGGACTTTGTTCCATATTTGTAGCTGCAATTTATGTTTCAGATACGATCTTTCTCTTCGTGTAGTCTCATAAATATATTAATCATTGTCCTTTGTGCTGCGGCTTAGGGCTTGCTACACATGTATCGATTTGTTCTAAAAATAGACTAGTATATTTTGTTAATACGAAAATCTTTCATCCATATTAGTAGCTAGACTGGATGTTTCAGATTCAATCTTTCTTGTCGTGTAGTCTCATGGAGCATTGATTATTTAGGGTTTGCTGCATTGTTATAGTAACGTACTTCTCCCAGAAGTATTATAAAACTCAAATGCATTGTCTGTCATGGCCTCATTATTATCTATCTTATTATATCTCTCCCTAACACTTAAAGTTCATTACAGAACCGCTAACTGCAAGCAGTCTTTACTCTTCTGCTGGCGATGATTCAAAAGTGCGAATATCTTTTCAGGTAAAGTATTACATTCCTCACCTTACTGCAAATATGTGTGTTTCTGTTTCTTTCATTTGCTTGTGTTTACATGCACTCTTCGATTGCAGGGCATACCAGGAGCATATAGCGAGACAGCAGCACTAGAAGCGTATCCAAATTGTGAAACTGTGCCATGTGAACATTTTGAAACTGCGTTCCAGGTTTTGATTTATCAGTCACCTTTGACTATACATGAACCCACACAAAAAAGTATGGTGCTTTATTATGTTCTCATATGATTGATTCTTCAGGCTGTTGAGCTTTGGTTGGTGGACAAAGCAGTACTACCGATTGAGAATTCAGTAGGTGGTAGTATCCACCGTAATTATGATTTGCTTCTTCGTCATAGGCTTCACATTGTCCAAGAAGTCCACATGCATGTGAATCATTGTCTCTTAGGAGTGGCTGGTGTTAAAAAGGAAGAGATTAAATGCGTTCTAAGCCATCCTCAGGTTTCTTCTTCTTCTTCAGCCATTGCCTTGAGACTCTTCTAAGTTCACTGATGTTGAGTACTTTTCTTTCTTCTTTCTCCCCAGGCGCTTGATCAATGTGTGAATTCACTTAACGATTTAGGCATACAGAGAATCTCTGCAAAAGACACTGCTAGTGCTGCTCAGGTAACAGCTAGAGATTATGAATCTTTTTTAGTTTAGCTCACAATTAATGAAACGCTATGTGTTTCTTCAGACTGTTGCTTCAAGCGGCAAGAAGGATGTAGGAGCAATAGCAAGTGTACGGGCTGCAAATATATATGGTTTAGATATTCTTGCCGAGAACATACAAGTAATTAGTCCCTACTGATAAGTTTGTTTGCTAGAAGTAATGTGATGAAACATATTGATTATTTTGAATCTTTATGTTGATGTTTTGTTATTTTTCTACGGTATTCAGGATGATGCTAACAATGTGACTCGTTTTCTGATACTTGCGAGAGAGCCTATGATTCCAAGAACAGATCGACCATATAAGGTAATCAACAATCAGATCTTTTTATGCTAACTAAATCAGCTGAAACTTATGGTTCCTGTTTTCTCAGACAAGTATTGTGTTCTCGCTGGAAGAAGGTCCTGGTGTGCTGTTCAAGGCCTTGGCTGTTTTTGCTTTAAGAAGCATTAACTTATCCAAGATAGAAAGTCGTCCGCAAAGAAGAAGACCGCTAAGAGTAGTTGATGGTTCTAACAATGGAAGCGCCAAGTAAGCTATTAATAGTTAGTTCTAACGCACAACATGAACACATATTTTTTGAGAAGTAGTTGAGTGATGTTTTGTGATGATAACAGGTCCTTTGATTACTTATTCTACATTGATTTTGAAGCTTCCATGGCTGAGATACGTGCTCAGCACGCCCTTGGCCATCTACAGGTCTCGCAAACCCCCCAAAGCTTCTATAGCCAGTCTCAAAACAAACCGATTCTAAAGATGGTTCTTGTTTTTGTTTTGCAGGAATTCACGAGTTTTATCCGTGTACTCGGGTGTTATCCCATGGATTTAGTCAGATAACCGAGAAAAATCTCAAGCTTGCATGTGGCAATATTGTGCAGAACCATGTGAATATAAACAAACAGAGGAACCAGTTTTATGGCTTTGGTTATAATGCAAGACTCTTCTTTCACCGTTCTCTCATCTTCAAACTCATCATTGCTGAGACAAACAGTTAATCTGTAGCTTATTGTTAAGAACATGATTTTGTACATTAAATTTAAGTTCAGTGAATACTTTTTATATTTCTCATGTTTTAGTGATCGTTTAACTCTGATTAGTCTCATAATCTTCATCACATGTTGGGGGAATACAGCATCACAGCCATGTAACAATAACATTTACGAAGACACGTTTTACACAAAACATTGCCCCAACAATGTTACAAGAGACTCTACTAAAATGGACTACAAACAAAACAACAAATTACAAAATTTTGATAAAAATACAATTGTTGATGAACCTAGAATTGTAACTCACTGTGGCCAAAATGAAAAATCACCAGAAGGGTAACAAAACAAAAGTTACAAGAATCACAATAATGACGCAGAAGCCTCTTGAGAGACTCCTTGAGGAGGTTTCACCAGCGGCAACTTCAGTCGAATTCACCACAGTCTGTGTCCTGTTTCCGACCTTCTTGCTGCACAAAATGAGCCAAGAGCAAGTGAATAAACATACAAAATACATAACTAATAACGTTATAAAAGATAAGAAACTAGTTACTAATGCAACAACTTTCTTACCTTCCTGGGAAAATGCAGCTTCCATGACCTGAAAATACACACTCTCTTGATTTAGAAACTATGAATCTATACTTTTAACACAAACGTTTTGAACTTTTAGAACATGAACAAACGACCAAGAGAAGAGCTTACTAGGGTCTGTAGTAGTGATAATTGCCACACCTTTGAAGTCACATGAACCAGGAGCTCTTCCTTCCTTCTGGTAATAACTATTAAAAGCAAAAGAAGCATGTCCCTTAACATTATTCGGCTGGTAACAACTCTCCCCTGGTTGAATCTCGCTACAATTCGCTCTCCCTGGTCCACAAGCCCAATCCAATGCAGCCTGAAGCGTCTTTGTGTCCACACCATCCATAGCAACGCAGTAAGTCTTGTTTGTTGTATCATTCGCTAAGAAACTTCCACTTCCAGACACATGAAGCAAATAAACCGGCGTAGTGTTCCCATAGAATAGTCCCCAGCTAGCTTCACTAATAGGAGGCGCCCTCTTATCCTCGTTAAACAGCTCATAAATGTAAACACTCGGTGTCATCTCAGGGTGCAAAGGAGTCCCGGTTCTGTCAAATACATGCTTGATCAAGTTGGAGTTATACGTATCAGCGTTATCTATAGTAGCATAAGGCTCTTTAGAGTCCCCACTCGAAGGCCACCCGGTCTCGGTCACAAGCACAACCACATCAGACACATTCAAGTTCTTCATCGAGACATAAGCAGCATCAACCATAGCGTCAAGCACATTAGTGTAATGCAACAAAGTGTTGGGATCAACCATTTCTTTAGCAGGAGTCAATGGCTCGAACAAACAGTTATCAAGCGGAACAACACCTTTGTTCTGCATATAAACATAGTAAGGATAGAGATTCATCATCAGAGGAGAGCCAGTTTTGGACAAGAACTGAAGCAAGGGAGCCATAACCGAGTGCCAAGTCTGGTTAAAGTAAGCTTGAGAAGGAGGGAACGTATCAAGCATGATGGAAGCTGCGTGAGGAGTAGAGACTTTAATCTGAGTGTGGAGATTCGAAGCAACAAGAGCATTGTACAAAGACTCAATAGCAGGTAACAGCAAAGGAGCTGAAGAAGGCACAGTGGTTAAGACCTCATCTCCAACAGAGATGGCTGTGATTAAAGTCTCAGGGTAATAAGCAACGACGTTACGGCCAATCCAGGAAGCAGCTGTGCTGTTTGAGGATCCTATAGCGAGGAGCTGGTTGTTGGGGACGCTGATGATGACACGTATCTTGGTTTTAGCCAATGCTTTGAGCAAATCTGGGTCAGCATCGTATAAACGGATGTGGTTAACTTTCTGGGTTTGTAGGAACTTGACGAGCTCTGTCGGAGGGAGAAGATCGGAGAGGTCGGTGCCAATGTTGAATCCGACGAAAGGGTCTTTGTCTTGTTCCTGTATCTTGTTGTCTTGCGATAAAGGCCACGACTTTGCTGCAAAAAAGTATCGATATTGAAAGCAAGAAGAAGCTACGTTAATAAAAATAGAAACTTTGGCAAAGATTATTGCAAGCTTGCGATAAAGGCCACGCCTTTGCTGCAAGAAAGTTTCCACATTGAAAAATAGAAACTTTGGCGAAGATTATTACAAGCTTGTCGGAATTTGAAGTAACTTGTCGGAATGAAAGATGAACTTACCAGAAATGGAAAGATTGAAGATTACAATGAGGAAGAAGAAGAAGTAAAGAGCAGGAACAGTGGAAGACATGCTAGTGACTGCCATTGAAGAGGAGCTTGAGCTTGAACTGATTCTGAAACTCTTCTGGCTCGGATTCAGACTCAGATACAGATCCTTGCATTATCTTCCTCCTCTTTCAATAGATTTCTTTACTGTTTGGTTGAGAAAAGACAAGAGAGATTTAGACATAATATTAGTTAGGGGTTTTGTGCTTAAAAGATTTATGTCTCTCTGTGCTTCTTCACTCACGTGAATACAATACACTCTGCTCGCTCCTCTCCCCCACACAACTCGTTGAATTTCGGATAGTGGTGAATTACAATAATACCCTTGGATAGTGATAAAAAGTGCCAGCTAGAAACATCACTATATTTTGACTACACAAAAGTATTTTATTCAAAATAATGAATTTTCGTACACAAAAAGTATTATTCAAAATAAAAAATTTCAAAACTTTTGCAACATAACGTATTGTAGTATTCAAGTGAATCCATTTAAAATTGAAAAACTTTCTGTAAAAGTGCTTTATTACTTTACATATATAATAAAAAGTTCATTTGTAATTTTGGTTATTATTTAGTTTCTAGTATTGTCTATGTTGGTGTTGAACGCATGTGATTAAAAAGTGGAAAAAAAATAAAAGATTATAATATGCCATGTAGTGGAATGTTACAGTTAGGTAGGAGTTTTCTCTACTCTTTCTATTATTTTGTTATTCAAATATTTATCACAAACATTGAAATAGAGTTTGTTGAGATAAATAAAGAGAGAACATAACCCCAATGCGTTTGTTAATGTTTTGTTGAGACTAGAAGCGGTCCATTTTATTTATTTTGTTCATAATAACACATTTTTCTCCTCTCAACCAATAAACTAACTTAATAAATGCCTTTTCTAAAAACAATTAGTAATATTGTGACAATTTGTAAGTAAGTAACAAATGTAACGTTAGACATATCATTTTATAGTGCAGCATTATAGAAAAGTATATATTGTTTCAAAAAGAAAAGTATATATAAAACAGCAACTCGACAAAACTTGTTTATCGGAGAGGTCCATCTGCAACTCTTATGATAAAAGCAAGGACAGTTTTCTAGAGAATTTAAAATTTAAAACATTTTATATAAGATTCTGAGCATCTTTGTTTTTTTTAATATATTTTTCACATTGCCTTTGCATTTCAAATATTTATATGGTGAAGAACTAAGACTGAAAAATAAATTTTCATTAGAACATAAATATTTGTCATATTCATCAAATATGAAAATGGAATTTAAAACAAAAAAAAATTGCATTTAACAAAACATTCAGATACATCATCTACTGGGCTCATTTCTCGATTTATATAGTTGGGCTTACACCTCTTGGAGTCTTGGGCCTTGAGCTTTTCTCTTGTTGTGATTATATACCCTTTGTAACTCTTTGCCGACAAAAACAAATAGTTTCTGTACAACCACGTGTATCACATTTAGGTTGACATCACCATCGTTTCTAAAAACTATTAATCCAACGGCTGTAATGCGTCCGTGATGGTAACACTAAATCACAGGCAGTAGCAGAGTAGTTGTCACTCACTCAATGTTTTTTTTTAATTATAAAGTGACAGTCACCGCTTTGCCTTCTACCGAAAATTATCCGAGTCCAGTGGTGTGTGTATCTGCTCCGTATCCATTCATCTTCTCCCAGGTGAGTTTCTGCTGCATCTCGATGATCGTATTCTTGTTAATCGTGTTATAAATTATCGTTCTTTGAACCAATTGAGGTTTTTTCGTTCATTTGATCCGATGTATATGTGAAACATTCGAGTGTTGATTCTCATTTCAGAAGCATGTTAATTTTGGATCATTACTCGATTTATCTTCTGGGTTTCATGGGATCTGAGTGTTACGTTGATAATCTTGGGGTTACGATGATGATGATTATTGAGAAAGCTGTTTAAAGTTTGGATTTTTATCTTTTTTTTAGTGTAGAAAAATGGCAGAGGTTGCTCAAAATGCTGAGTTGATGGATTGGCCAAAGAAGGATAAGCGACGTTTTCTCCATGTTGTCTACCGTGTTGGTGATCTTGATCGCACTATCAAGTATCTCTCTTTACTTTTCTCTGTTTCATTCATACATTTATTGTTCTTCATTCTATGTAACATGAGTTGTTTATTGTTATTAGGTTTTACACTGAGTGCTTTGGCATGAAGGTGTTGAGGAAAAGAGATGTCCCTGAGGAGAAGTATTCTAATGCTTTTCTTGGTTTTGGTCCTGAAACCTCCAACTTCGTTGTCGAGCTCACTTACAGTATATGCCCCCTATCACTCTTGTCTACAAAAGTGATGTTACTTGGTTCTTATGAGTCTAACATGTTTTGATGTTTACAGATTATGGTGTAAGCTCATATGACATTGGAACTGGATTTGGGCATTTCGCCATATCAACTGAAGATGTACGTCGTCCCTCCTACTTTGATATATTTCTAGAATCAGTCGGTCCCTGAATGTGGAGATTGTTGTTTCAGGTTTCCAAAATGGTTGAGGCTGTTCGTGCCAAGGGTGGAAATGTCACCAGAGAGCCTGGTCCGGTCAAAGGTGGAAGCAGTGTCATTGCGTTTGTCAAGGACCCTGATGGTTACACTTTTGAGCTCATCCAGAGAGGTCCAACTCCTGAACCATTCTGTCAAGTCATGCTTCGTGTTGGTGATCTTGACCGCGCCATCAAATTCTATGAGAAAGTAATTGCAACGTGGTTTTAAATGGCTGTGTTTATGTTTGATAAGGCAATGATAACAGTTCTGTTTTCTAGAAAGCTTCTTGCTTTTATATCTCACATTTAAAACCCTGCAGGCCCTTGGGATGAGACTCTTGAGAAGGATTGAGAGACCTGAATACAAGGTGAAGTAATCAGTGATGCCGTGTAGACAAGTAGTATACCTCTTTTGAGCTACGTTGTCACTCTTAACGAGTTTCTTTTTTTTCTGTTGGAACAGTACACCATAGGCATGATGGGATATGCTGAGGAACATGAGTCGATAGTTTTGGAGCTGACCTATAACTATGGCGTGACTGAGTACACAAAGGGAAATGCTTATGCACAGGTGTCAGCTTAGACTGTTGCTACTTTTTATCTTCTCTTTAACATGTTTATGTTCTTTACTTTGATGATTAAATGGTTTAAATGTAATGAACAGATTGCAATAGGCACGGATGATGTGTACAAAAGCGGTGAAGTAGTGAAGATAGTGAACCAAGAGCTAGGAGGAAAGATCACTAGAGAAGCCGGACCTCTTCCTGGACTCGGCACCAAGATTGTCTCATTCCTCGATCCAGATGGTTGGAAAACGGTAAGTAACTGGTCTTGTCCAATTCTACTGATACCAATTAACGATTGTTTTGAGGATTCTACTTAGATTCAGTGCTAAAAGGTTTGTTTGGTGGTTATAATGACAGGTTCTGGTAGACAACGAAGATTTTCTGAAGGAACTGGAATGAGGAGAGTAATGATGATGGTGAAGATCACAGACGAAACCATAATAATAAAATATGTGATCTTATAAGTAGAGGGAAGACTTAGTATTAAATCTAAATAAGATGTTGGTGCAGTGTGTGTTGTGTCTCTTGTGCTATGTGCTCGTGTCTTTTGTCTGTGAGCTAAACTCTGTTACGTGCCTGAATAAAATATTTCCACCACCTTGGTTTGGTGTTTTCAGTTATGAATGGTTTAGAAGAATTCAAAATTCCTGTACCAAAGTGGTTTACTCAATTGACGACAGGTTTCTTCATATTCAAAGAAGCCCAAGCTCTTGAATTATTTTTGGAATATTAATGGATAAAGTGCTAACATGAAGAATGTCTACTACAACTCCAAAAGTGTCAGCAAGAAAGTTGTATCAGAAAATAGTGCAAAGATCAAACTTTTTTCTTTTGTAATTTGCAGAACTTATAAAATATAATGTTTATTTTGATTTTACAAAAAGCTGGAGAAAGAAGATAAAGATAGAACGCGACTTCTCCATCTCCCCTGCAGCAAACCTCCATTGAAACTCCGATGACCGGCGCATGGTGGCTCCGTTAGCACCACCGCCGGTCCGGTTCGATTTATTTAGTCTTCCTTTGTCGTTTGTGTAGTCATCTGGTTGGGGAGTCACAGATCTGCTCAAGTGGAGGGTCACGGGTCATAGAGTTTCATTGCTGACAAAGCGATGGTTGTGAACGGTTCCGGTGGTGTCTATCGTCGTTGTTACGTGGTGGGTTCAGCTGGATCTAAGTTTCTGGCCTTTTTTTTGCTTGAGTCGATTTGGAGAAGCGAAAAGGTAGTCACCAGCTAAGGCTTCGCGGTGGTCTTGGGTTGCTTGTTCAGGATCTGGCACCGCTTAAGTTCGTTGGTCTTTGCTATCCCGAAGTTAATCCCATGTGTGGCTCTCTTTCCGGTTAGTTCAGTTCGGTTTAATTCGAGTCTAGGGCTATGGAAGTGTTGACTTTTTGGTGAGCTTAGGGTTCTTGGCTTAATTGATCTTGGTTCGTATTATAGATCTGGTTCGCGGTTGATAGTAATTGCCGGTTCAGAGACGGGGTTTTGTGTTATTGCGAATCGTTTCAGTTATTTGTCCTTTGGGTTCTTGTTCTCCTTCGGTCTTAATTCCATCCGCTCTATATCTTAAAGTAAGGTTGGGTATGGATGAATGTTTATGATTTACGCTTAAGTCTTGGTTCTTGTTTCAATAATTGTGGAGGGTCTCTGCTTTGGTTCGTGACAAGAGTGCCTTCTCCGAGATTCATATGAAGATCCAAATGTTTTAAAATGTGTTACAATATGGCTGGAGCCAATGGA
Source organism: Moricandia arvensis (assembly GCA_905132765.1). Lineage (NCBI taxonomy): Eukaryota > Viridiplantae > Streptophyta > Magnoliopsida > Brassicales > Brassicaceae > Moricandia > Moricandia arvensis. The sequence goes on along the minus strand of CAJHQP010000002.1, from coordinate 416,494 downwards.
AGTACCGGCTTATGGTTGTGCGAGCTTTGAGGTCTCTGCCAAATTGGTTCTTTGGTTCTTTGGATAGGAAGTTACTTCAAGTCCTCAATCAAGTTTCTTTGACTTGTTTCTATTCATATTTTGAAGATCGGTACACTCTTCCCTGTTAGTCGCTATCATCAGAACATCCACTTCGTCTCTCTCAATGAGTTTCTAAGCTTAAGTTTTAGTGTCTCATCTTTCATTTGTTTATATTCTTGTAGTTTCCTTTGGCTCCGGAAGGATTGTGATCCTTGCCGGCTTATGGCTCCGGAAGGAATGTATTCCTTGCCGGCTTGTGTAAAAACCTATTATGTTTTCAATTTAATCCAACAGATGACAAAAAAAAAAAGAAGATAAAGATAGAAGATACACTTACCACTCAATGGTTATGTGGTTGCTTTGGATGATGTTGCCCTCCACCACCAACCCATTCTTTCTCTTTTTCTTTTTCTTTTTGATCCTTAGATCTCTTTCATTTTTGTTCAATTATATAATTCTTTTTAATCCATAAAATTATATAAACTAAATACAAATATTTATTTATTTATTACCGAACCATCAGTTAATTGCAAAAACACTACAAAGTGGTATTATCAGGAATCTGGAAGAAGCTCCAGAGGCAAAACAAAGTCTCGATCTTTGTAAGATTTCTACTCGACCCTTTTCATATTCACTTCTTGAGTTTATGTTTTCATTCACAGAATCGATGATTATTTTGATTTCAGACAACATTTGTTGATGATGTTTTCTATATCTTCTTGTTTATGAAAATGTAAAGTTCGATCTCATTGTGATCACTGAGTTCCGAGATTGTTTTCAGATGTTATATAATGAATCTGAATCTTATAGTTAAAGCTTTATAGATTCAAAGTGTCATCCTTTTTGTATATTAGATTGTATTGCTTATTCTTGGATCAAACTGTGTATATAGGTTGAGGAGGAGGAGAAGATGAGAGGTGGGAGTCTATGGCAGCTAGGGCAATCCATAACCCGTCGTCTTGCTCAATCTGATAAGAAAGCTGTGTCACGCCGCTACTTGGCCTCAGGTGCTGACCTGAAAAAGACCGCTCTTCACGACTTCCATGTAGCTCATGGCGGAAAGATGGTTCCTTTTGCTGGTTGGAATATGCCTATTCAGTACAAAGACTCCATCATCGACTCAACGGTTAACTGCAGGGTCAATGGGAGTTTGTTTGATGTTGCACATATGTGTGGTTTGAGCCTTAAGGGCAAAGATTGTGTTCCTTTCCTGGAGACACTCGTGGTTGCTGATGTGGCTGGTTTGGCTCCTGGAACAGGGAGTTTAACTGTGTTCACAAATGAGAAAGGAGGTGCTATTGATGACTCGGTGATTACCAAAGTGACTGATGAGCATATCTATTTGGTGGTGAACGCTGGTTGTAGGGATAAGGATTTGGCTCATATTGAAGAGCACATGAAGGCTTTTAAATCCAAAGGAGGGGATGTCTCGTGGCATATCCATGATGAGAGATCTCTTCTTGCCCTTCAGGTTTGGCTATATTGATTTGCAATCACTTTTATTGTCTCTGTTATTGATGTATACTTGTAGTTATAGTACATTGTGATCTTGAATGTAGGGTCCTTTGGCTGCTCCGGTGCTTCAGCACCTGACTAAAGAAGACTTGAGCAAGCTTTACTTTGGGCAATTCCAGATCCTGGACATTAATGGTTCCACCTGCTTCCTCACCAGGACCGGGTAAAAACCTCATGTTTCACTGTCAACTTTGTTTCTCTGGTTCAAGTAGACGATAGTTCAAGAGGAAGAGTTCTGAAGATCTCACAGTTAATGAATCTGTCTGTTGTGTGTTTGACAGGTATACTGGGGAAGACGGGTTTGAGATCTCGGTTCCATCGGAGCATGCAGTTGATTTAGCCAAAGCAATCTTGGAGAAGTCCGAGGGAAAGATAAGGCTTACGGGTCTAGGAGCAAGGGACAGTCTCAGACTAGAAGCAGGGCTTTGTCTATATGGAAACGACATGGAGCAACACATTACTCCTGTTGAAGCTGGACTCACATGGGCCATAGGGAAACGTAGAAGAGCAGAGGGCGGGTTTCTTGGCGCTGATGTGATCCTCAAACAGCTTCAAGATGGACCTACTATCAGACGGGTTGGATTTTTCTCTTCAGGACCACCAGCAAGGTCGCATAGCGAGGTCCATGATGAGAATGGTAACAAGATTGGAGAGATCACGAGTGGTGGGTTTAGCCCCAACCTGAAGAAGAACATAGCCATGGGGTACGTGAAGTCTGGTCAGCACAAGACAGGGACCAAAGTGAAGATCTTGGTCCGTGGGAAACCTTATGAAGGTAACATCACCAAGATGCCGTTCGTTGCCACCAAATACTACAAGCCATCATAATATGTGTGTCCTCCTCTTCTATGACCTGTCTCTTGCTTCTTAAATGACTTTTGTTTTCTTTTATCCGGACTTGGCCTGAAATTGTACGTTCTTTTGCGAAGAGGGCATATGCTTATTTCACTCTTATTGAAATAAATCTGTAACACATCTGAAATATCAAACTATGAACGTGCTCACATAAATGAGCATCTACAAGTTCTTGGTTAAGCAAGCAAGGAACATGATCGTGGATAGAAAGGAACTTGTTCTATCATACACAGCGTTGGATATTCCACAGAATCTGGTCTAGATGTCGAGAAGAAGCCTGCGTGGATCCTCAACAACGTCTTTGATGCGACGAAGGAAAAGAACGGCCTCTCTGCCATCTATCAGACGGTGGTCATAAGTCAGCGCGATGTACATCATTGGCCTTGACATTACTTCTCCTCCCACAACCATTGGGCGGTTCATTATAGAGTGCATCCCGAGAATAGCTGACTGTAAACGACAGAGTAGAAGTCAGTGGATTGACTCACATGTAAAAAAATGCTGAGTGACTGAAAGAAAAGTGGGAGAAACTTCAAACCTGAGGAGGGTTTATGATTGGAGTACTCAAAAGGCTTCCATAAACACCACCATTAGAGATGGTGAATGTGCCTCCAGCCATTTCATCGATGGAGATTGTTCCAGCTGTTGCTTTCTTAGCAAGTTTATTGATCTCTTTCTCAATCTCAGCGAAGTTCATCTGCTCTACATTTCGTAGCACTGGAACAACGAGTCCCTATAATTTATATAAGCACACATTGGAATAAGTTTGGAGTTCAGATTCAGGAGAGAGTTATACAGATGAGATGAAGATGATACCTTTGGTGTACCAACAGCAATGCTGATGTCTACGTAATCTCTGTAGATAATGTCTTCTCCATCGATAACAGCGTTCACGACAGGTTGGTTTTGGAGTGCGCTGACGGCTCCCTGGAACAGAAAACATGACGTTTCATTCTCTAGAAGATAGATACACAACACAGTGATTTGATTATAACATTTTATACCTTTATGAAACCAGACATCAATCCTAGTTTGACACCATGCTTTTCAAGAAATGCGTCTTTGTACTCCGAACGTAATTTCATCAGATTTGTCCTGATTCATGGAAGTTCAAAATGTAGAGGTGAGACTCAGAAACGTGGACATACCATAGAGTACAAGCAGTTTCAACTATTTTCTACTTAATGAACAGTCAAGAACTTACATGTCTACTTCATTGAATGTAGTTAGTAACGCAAATGTGTTTTGAGAGTCCTTCAATCGTGTAGCAATACGATTCCTGAGTCTTGTCATAGGAACCTGCAAGTACAAAGTCAAAAACCCATCATATCGCAAGAAGCAGGATTTTATAAATCAAGCATACAAACTCTTAATTCTACTATGTACCCTTCTTTCCCGGTCCTTTGGAGGAAGTTGAGGTTCTCTTGGTGACGTTCCTGAAACAGGTGGAGGTGGAGGAGCTCTAGACTTCTCTTTTGGAGGTGAAGTTTCCACTTTTGGTGAAGGAGGAGCTTCTGCTACAGGTTTTGGCTTCTCTTCTTTTTTCTCTGGCTTAGTCTCCTCGGGCTTCTTATCTGTATCTTCAACCTGAGTTGCAGCTCCATTAGATTTAGAAATCACTGCTATTTTGAAACCAGGCTCCACTGTATCACCTTCCTTTGCAACAATCTGCGAAAAGAGAGATCAAGTTCAGTGCATCAACAACTGATCGACATATATACTATACTTGAAGAGTACATTTTTCTTTCAATCTGACATAATGTACCTTCTCAATAACACCAGATACCGGACTAGAAACATCGATTGTAACCTGTTTAATAAACCATAATCATTAGTGACACTGACAAAGCTTCAAGAACAGTAGAAAAACAAAGAATGCAACCAATGATACCTTATCAGTTTCTATCTGAGCAATGGGCTCATCAGCTTCCACACGGTCTCCCGGTTCTGATCCCAGTAAATAGAGGTTTCACATAGATAATGTTTATTCAATTTCTATTCTTCTCCAGACAATGAAAAATCATAGCTCTGCAACCTTATATAAACTTGTACTTACTCTTTAAGATAGTGGCTAAAGTGCCATCAGAAATAGATTCTCCCATGTATGGAACAACAGCATCCACAGACCCACCTCCCATCATCAAAAATGAATTTATTTATCAATAATCACACAACATCACTTACACAGATATGGACTGAAACTGAAATCAAGAGAATAACATCATACCTTCATCCGACGAAAACAGCCTAATACTAGTGTTGAATGTTTGGATGCATGGCAGAGTTACCCTTCTTAAAGACAATCAAAGCAATAACAGAAAATAGTTATAGCTAGTCACAACAAAATCCAAAACATGACTGGCTTCAAAGGATAAACTTATTCTTTCTGAGTAAGAAAAAATGCAACAACATAACCCACCTCATAATAGCGTTTGAGCTCAAACGGGAGCCTACAATCAAAGAAACAAAAAGAGAGAGAGATCAAAAAAAGTAATGTGAATTACTTAGTGTCTTTGTCATATGTTTACCAAGAAGTACCTAGACAAGAAGGAAGACTGACTGAGTTCAACACTGGTGATCCTCTTACGAAAACTGAAGTCTGTAGTCAATGTTAAATATGCTTTACCATCACGATGAACATATAGTGCTTTCTATCAACTGAACATCTTACAAAAGCAGATTCATAGCTTAATAAGAACATGAAAAAGCTAATTCCTTTCAGCACAAACTTGACTGCACGTTACTTAAAGTATAAAGACATGAGCTTTAAGCTACCTGTTTTGAAATATCTCCATAGTAACGAGGATGAGATGCCGTAGCACTCGTACTCTTCCACGACTTTCTTATAATCTGAAAAACAAGAGACTGATCATTTCAAACAAACAAAAAGATGAATTTTTTGGATGAAGAGATGAAACTTGTGGAATCTAACCGAAGAAGCAGATGAGTTACAGCCATTAACGACCTTTCTTCGAACGATCGACCAAATCTCCATGCTTCTTTGAGCTCAAGGAAGAAGCCAGAAACACACTGAAAAAGACAAAGACAAGAAACTTCTACCTGTTGGTCATCTTTGACGGCCACGTCAAACATAGACTAAACCTCAAAAACGTCAGCGTTTCATCTAACACACTCAAGGATGTACACACGTGGCAAGTAAAAAGGTAAAAAGTTGACCTTGCCGTTAACTGATTAAAACAAAAGAGCCGCTGTAAACCCATTAAACGGCAGCGTTTTATTAAACGCTCTGATGGATGTACAACGTGGCAAGTCAAAAGGTAACAAGTAGACCTTCGCGCAGGTGAATTAAAACGCCACGTAAGACCTCCGTTGACACGTCACTTGGCCGCCGTGCCTTCGTCGTCAGTTAAAACGACGACGTTTCAGTATCGTCCTTAATAAACCAGATTATAAACTTAACCCAAGTCGTCGTCGTCGTGTCCTCCAGCTCCGGCGATGGGTTTACACACGTTAAGACTCGCCACCGTTCCTTTGACCTTCTCTACATTCACTTCTCGCCTCTTCCTCAACCCATCTCCAACCCTTGCTTTATTTTCCCGCCATGTTCAACCTCGTAAACCTTTCCTGCTGAGGCCCTTCTCCGCCGTGCAAGATATCCCCGCCACGCAGGCTTCGGATTCCTCTGGTATTATTACCTCTCTTACCTCGTCAAACTCTTTTGAAACGTGACTGATTCATTTACTGTTGCGAGTTTTTTAGCTGCGAGGCCTCAGTGGAAGGCTGCCATTGACTTCAAGTGGATAAGGGATAACAAGGAAGCGGTCGAGATCAATATCAAGAACAGAAACTCCAATGCTAATTTGGAAGCTGTGCTCGAGCTTCACGAGAGCATGGTCACTCTACAGAAGGTTATTTAATCTTCCACTCTACTCTTCTCCCCTGTTAGCAATTAGCTCAATTCAAATTTTGAGTCTTTAGTAATGGGAACATGTAAAGTCAGCTAATAATTTGAGGAAGAACTCAGTTACTAGCAATTAGCTCAATTCAAATTTGGGATTTTTAGTAATGGGAACATGTAAAGTCAGCTCCTTTGAGGACCTTTTCTTCTCTCGGTTCAGCTAATCAACGCTTGCAGATAGCAGGAAGTTGAGGGGCTTCGTGAGGAGAGGAACAATGTTGCGAAGAAGATGAAAGGGAAGCTGGAAGTTTCGGAACGTGGGAGGCTCGTGGAAGAAGGTAAACGAGGGGTTCATTGTGTTTAGGCTGTGTTTTTTTTTTTTGTTGAAGATTAAAAGAGTGTTTTGACTTTAGGTAAAAATCTTAAGGAAAGTCTTGTGAATCTGGAAGAAGATCTTGTGAAGCTTCAAGATGAGCTCCAACATGTAGCAAGGTCTATACCAAATATGACTCACCCTGATGTTCCTGTGGGAGGAGAGGATTCATCCGCAATTAGAAAGGAGGTAGTTTAGTATGGTCATAACTCCCTAAAATGTTGCATTGACTATAGCATTTTCCTTTCTAAAAAGATACATGATTCTTTCTAGGTTGGTAGTCCACGTGAGTTTAGTTTCCCAATCAAGGATCATCTTCAGCTTGGGAAAGACCTAGATCTTATGGACTTTGATTCTGCTGCAGAGGTATACGCTTTGTCTATTTAAAGGTATCATGTTTTTGATTGTCAGCTTCGCGTTTTGCTTTAGCTGATGGGCTAATCTTGACTTGAACCTTTTGAATTCGAACTAGTAGAGCTCACTTGTGTGGCTGAATGTTCATTTCTTTGTATGAACAATGAAGCAGACTGATATATTTTCAGCTTTCCTGTATATTTAAAAAAGAAGATGAGGTGAAGTAATTGCCTTCTTGCTTTAACATTCTTCCAGGTAAGTGGTTCAAAGTTTTTCTATTTGAAGAATGAGGCAGTGTTATTGGAGATGGCACTCCTAAATTGGACATTATCAGAAGTCATGAAGAAGGGTTTTACTCCCTTGACAACACCTGAAATTGTGAGATCATCTATTGTTGAGAAATGCGGTTTCCAACCTCGTGGAGATAATACTCAGGTTTCTGCTGTGTACTTATAGTTTTGCTCTGTTTGATAAACCAATGTTTTTGTTTGTTTGCCAATCAAACTTCCATTCTTATGTATAGGTTTATTCTATAGATGGAACTGATCAATGTCTCATTGGTACCGCTGAAATTCCTGTGGGAGGAATACACATGGATTCAATTCTTCTTGAATCAGTATTACCTTTGAAGTATATAGCGTTCTCTCATTGCTTCCGTACTGAAGCAGGTGCAGCTGGCGCCGCCACAAAGTAAGTTAGTCCCTGTAACATCTGATGCATCTTCTTTGCTTAATATACTCATTGTTTCTCTCCATTACGAGCAGGGGTCTTTACCGAGTCCATCAGTTCAGCAAAGCGGAAATGTTTGTGTTATGCAGACCTGAAGATAGTGAATACTTCCACAACGAACTCATTCAGATTGAAGAAGACTTGTTCACTTCTCTAGGACTACACTTCAAGTAAGAAACTGACTCCAAACTCTATTTTCTGTCACTAGAGTTTTTGTCTTCCAGTTCCACAAATCTAACTTTGTCTTTGCAGAACATTGGATATGGCCACAGCGGATTTAGGCGCTCCAGCTTACCGCAAGTTTGACATTGAAGCATGGATGCCTGGTTTAGGACGATTTGGCGAGGTGATTAAGAAACAAACTCTTATCTTATTTGTGTCGGGCCACTAGAACCGAAACTTAGTTTCTTCTTTTAGCTTACTGTTTTAACTTCTGTGGTAGATATCAAGCGCATCAAACTGCACGGATTACCAAAGCAGGAGACTTGGAATCCGTTTCCGCCCATCTGAACCGCTTCAGACGGGTTCTAAGAAAGGCAAAGCGAATCTTTCGCCTACTAAGTTTGTGCACACTCTAAATGCAACAGCATGTGCTGTCCCAAGGATGATGGTGTGTTTGCTGGAGAATTACCAGCAAGAAGATGGATCCGTGGTTATCCCTGAGCCACTCAGGCCTTTCATGGGAGGCATTGAAGTCATTAAAACCAAGCTCAGATAGTTTTTTATGGTTAGCTCGATGCAAGCCTTGTTGTAACTCATGATTTGAGGTTTGTTTAAACACTCTACAGTACACATCCGCTGAGTTTTGTTGTGTTCTTTTATTCATTTTCATAATATTTGATTATTTTGATTGCACACTGAATATTATCTTCACTTGCCAATATTTTCATAACGAAACAGTCGCCTCAATGTCAAAACTTTTACAAAACATGAACATATCATGTCTTGCCACATGAGAATACAGTGAGCACACAGCAGAGCAAAAGTTAATTCTAATGGGCTAAAATCCCGCAGAAACAACAAAGCCGGTTGGTACTCTGCATTTACATGACTCAAGACACCGTTGGGAAAGGTAAACCAACGTCTTGCTACTCTGATAAAACAACCAAAGATGCTGAGAACAACCTTTAAATCAAGTGAATGGATAAAAGTTTGAGAAAAGAAGAGTGCCAAGAAGGGTATAGGCTGCACAATATGACCATATCAAGTATCCCCATTTACTATGTTTAGGAGAAGCAATCAAATGAGATGCAAACCAGTAAAGAGGAGGGCTCGCTGACAAGAACCGTGTTGCAACCTGATATAATCAGAGCACACACATGAGGTCAGTGAACAACTACCTCACTAATAACTCAGATGTCATATTAACTTCTGTACATGTTTATCTATAAGATTTTGAGGATTGTAACCTGAACATGCATGATGAAGAACGCCGTGGCTGCCATTAAACCCAAGTGTATGACAAATGGGAAAACATCAGCAGAAAAGTATCCTGATGTTTCTGGCGATTTGGATTTCTCATCTGCATTGGTGACAGGCATATCCTTCTTTCTGATCGGTTTTCTCCGCCTAATGTCACGGTTTCCTACTCAGGAAAATAGAGAGGATCGATCAGAGTGTTCAATTTTGGAACTACTAGATCACATAATGAAGAAAATGATACCTTCATTTGATGAAGTTTTAACATCTGATTCAAGTGCATCCTTCAGAGAATAAAGCCTTGCAGAAGATCTCTTTCCTTTCTCGGTAGCTTGAAAGCCCAGCGAAATGAAGAGCTCAGGCCGAGTCTTCATGTAACTTACAATAGAACACACAGCTAGAGACAGAATTGGGGATGCAAGCAGAAAGTTTGGGAGCTGTTTAAACTGAAAGTATCTAAGGAAGCCTACTCCCCTGTTACAATTCATGTCTCAAAATCAAATAGATGAAAGAAAACTTGCAAGAACAAGAAAAAGGTTATTGTTCAAACTTACCAGTAATGACTTTGAATAAAGTTGTACAGCAAAGGTACCTTTGCTTTGCACCAAGGTCTCAATTCATCTAGCTTATGTCCATGGCATAGGTTATAGTATCCGTATGCTTGAAATGCGACAAAAGGAAGACAAATGCATACGCATCGAAGAAATCCAGTAACAAGAACCTGCACAGACAACTGGATAGAGAAACAAATCACTACGGTACTAGAACTCAAAAGAGCTTACACCAAAGTAAAGAGCTAGGCTGTAATCATTCAGATAATACATGATAGACTGACTTGATACCATAACTTGTGAAACTTGAATGAAGTTATGTATAACTCACACAAACACGTCTTCTCAGATATAAAGCTTCATATGCTCGATGCATAGTCTGGAAACAGATATAACCAGCATTAAGAATTCCATTGGACCTTGCACAACCAGAGAGAGCAAACCAGAGAACAGCTACATTGCTGGTGCCAGATAACAAGTAATACACGCCTCCAATTGAAAACAAAGCATACAAACTTTCTGAATATCTGAAAGTTAAATGCAAACAGTCCAATCTTCAGTTACTTACCATTCTCATAAGATTCAAACATTTTTTGACTTTTGGTTAATAAAAATGAAGAGACCATAGCTTGAATACACTTACATTGATGAATAGAATATGGACGCCGGATTGAAACAGAAAATAACAGAAGCTCTGAATGAAGCTTCAGTGTCCTTCAAGATAATAACTGAAACCCTGTTAGCAAAGACTAATGTAAGCCATTTCTAATAAGAATTCAAAACTGCTGAACTTGTAGAGCACAAATGACCAGTGAAAGATCGATTTTGGATGAGTGTAAAAGAAGTACCTGAATAGATAGATAGCAGCAAATACGAAGGCAAAGTTGCTGACAACATAACCAGACAACACCATTACAGCTCGAAGACCAATCAATGGAACCAAAGGCGCAAAAACTGAATCAAAGGACATATCTTTCTCATCATTTACAACTCGAAGATCCAAAAAGGCCAATCAGAAACTGGGGAAAGGTTACCTGTGCGAGAGAGAAGAGAGATGAAGAAGGGAAGGAGAGGCAAGAAGGCGTAAGTCTGCTCATACTCATACCCACACTCCGTGATCCTGAGGAAGTACACACTATCCCAAACAACGCTGTTTTCAAGTGTCTTCGAGACTGTTTTAGCTACTAGTGACGGATGAGAATCTTCGGCGACGTCTCTGTGATGCAAGCAAGGTGGGTTGAGTGCGGCGGATGTATCGTACGGTTGGAGGAAGCTCCGCCACAAAACGGTTAAGAAGAGAACGAGTAGACGCGAGAAGATGACGTATTTGATCAAGCTCCTTTCTTTCCTGGATTTCGAGCTTGATTCCATAGAGGATCGCATAGCAAAGACTCTCCCTTTCGTCGAAATTCGAAAAGGAATGAACTTTCGGTAATTCTCAGACAGTAATGGAGATCCAGCAGCAGATATGAAAAGACGAATCAAACTGAATAAACTAAAGGAATGTATCGAGATTTCTCATCTGAAAGAGACAGAACATTTAAGTGGAAGGAAGGTGATGAGAGACAATAACCGGCGACAGATTGTAGTAAAAGAAAGCTTGACGATTTGTGATTTTGAGGAGAGGAGACAGAGGCTTGACGACGATGGAGAAGAATAACGAATTTGAGTTAGTTTCAAACCCTCTAAAATAAGAAAGAGGTTTCGTGAACCGGCCGGTTTAATCAGAAGAGTATGTCGCTAGCTTTTAAGGCGAAATATTCCGGTTTTCTACGGGTCACAAAGGCTAGGGCTTTTTCTAATACCGGAAGTATCGGTCGATTCGGTCCAGTTTCAAATATTTTTATTACAAACGCTTAAAACGTTATGCGTTAAGAGCGTCGACCAAACACAAACGTAGCGTTTGTGAAGCTAAAATCAAACGCGCCACGTCACTGAAGACATGTCAATAAAACGCGTCACAAGCCTAATCACATGTCACTAAAACGCAGAACGTAGATCGTCATAAATAAAATTACGAACAACAAAAAATAATGATAATAAATAAATAAACCACTCCCTTGATAAACCCTTTATTAAAAAAGAAAAAATTAATTATCTATCCTTCCTTCGATCATCGTCTATCTCCTGGTTCTCAGATCCTCAAATCGAGAAGAACCATTCAGGTTAGTTCAAACCCATCTTCAAGTGTGTAATTTTCTCGTTATAGATGCATACATCATGTAGAGTTTCGTGTAAATTTGCGATTTTTACAATCATTGCTTCCGTTTTGGATCCAAAGTTTGGATTTTTTATATCAGATCTTTCGAATTTGATCTGTCTCTCGGTTGGTTGATGTATAGTTTCTCAAACAACATAGTACGAATGCGTAGCTCAATTGCCTTCTCTTACTTTGGAAAATTGTATGATAATTTGCAGTGAGTTTTGTGAATTGGAGAAGGAGGAGTTAGGCCAAGATGGTGAAGATGACATTGATAGCTCGTGTTACTGACGGTTTACCTCTAGCTGAGGGTCTTGATGATGGACGTGACTTGCCAGATTCCGACATGTATAAGCAACAGGTCAAGGCTTTGTTTAAGAATCTCTCCAGAGGTCATAACGAAGCTTCAAGAATGTCTGTTGAAACTGGCCCCTATGTTTTCCAGTATCCTTCCTTAACATCTCTTATTTATTCGCTTTGTTGATTGGTTGATTTAATGTTGATGTTTGATCAAGAGCTGCATCTGTGTATTGTCTCTCATTTGCGTAATCTGGTAGGTAGTTTAGTTACCTCAGAGGTATACTATCATTGTTATTGCAGGAAGTTACTCTTACCTTTTGTCTGCATATAATTTCGAAAAGGTTTTGCTTCACGCCTTTAGCTGTCTCGTAGATTATTTATATACCGCCTTTGTCATGTCGGTATGCTTATATCTTGATGCCAAGGTGAACCACATATCTATGCTATTTCCTTGATCAGAGAACTTTAGTTACATCATAGAAGGACGTGTTTGCTACTTGACAATGTGTGACCGCTCTTACCCTAAGAAACTCGCCTTCCAATACCTGGAAGACCTCAGGAATGAGTTCGAACGTGTCAATGGGCCTAACATTGAAACAGCTGCTCGACCTTATGCCTTTATTAAGTTTGGTATGTGTACTGTGAAGTCTCTTCTGTTTTCATTAACCGTGGAGACATACCTTCCTAGGTTTCTCACTCTTTTCTTTTGTAGATACTTTCATACAGAAAACGAAGAAGCTGTACCAAGACACTCGTACGCAACGAAATATTGCTAAGCTGAATGATGAACTCTATGAGGTCCATCAAATAATGACGCGGAATGTGCAGGAAGTCCTAGGTGTTGGTGAAAAGCTAGACCGTAAGCAGGCTCATCTATTCTTTATCCTATGATCATTCATTACGCTTTTCGAATCAGGAGAACAGAGCAATATGCTAATCATGTACCGTTTCCTCTTCTTGTCTTGTAATGCAGAGGTGAGCGAGATGTCAAGCCGGCTAACATCTGAATCTCGTATATATGCTGATAAGGCTAAAGATTTGAACCGTCAGGTGAGTCTATGATTGTATATTTCTTACAGTACACAATGCAACATTGGTCACACGTTATGAGACGCTCTCAGGTTTAGTCTGTAGCTCAAATTTGTTAGCATATGATTCTGAAACATTGAGTTTGGTAAAACAGGCTTTGATCAGGAAGTGGGCGCCAGTTGCGATCGTGCTTGGTGTTGTGTTCCTTCTTTTCTGGGTCAAGAACAAGGTATGGTAAAGAAGGGAGGAACCTCAGGCTAGACTTCTCCAGACATATATCGACCGGCACCAAAATATCTTCTTCTTTTTTTCAAAGTGAAACATTGACACATTTTGTACTTCTGTAGTATGCAAACTTTATGAGACTAGTCATATGAATCATCCATCAACTACACTTTTTCGAACCTTTTGATTTTCATTTCATCATGTTCTTCAAATCAAAACCAAACTCAAAATATAACCCAAACTGTGTTTTCAATTCATTACATATTCCTGCACCGAAGTAAAATACACAGCTGTTCAAAGCTCGAGGCTGTTTAGCGTCTATGTGGTCTCAAGTGTCGTTTGATGTTGAAGTGTAGTTATCACAACTTGTAAGCATGGAAGATGAAGGGGGGACGTAGGTTAGAGAATACAGTAGCAAAGATAGGTTTTGCTGCTTCACGATTTGAGTGTTGTTAGCTAAAATATAATCGATCTATTCTTTTAACTTGTCGTAACGTGTGTCCTTTCTGCAACGAAACCCAAATGTATATGGCAAAACGTTTTTACAAGATCATCCTCTGCGCTCAAGACAAATACTCACAAAGCATAATTAACAAAGATGGCTCCGGAGGCAGAATTTTTATTGTAGAAGCTTTCACCACCGAACTTGAGTAACAGAAATATTTACAAGCCAATGCCTTCAAAACTACAAAGGCCTTTTTCGTTAGGAAACCATAAAAGATAAAAGTAGCTGTGCCACCATTTCTACCACGACTCTGTTTTTAACACAAACCCTTCCGGAAACTCACAACACAACACTTGGAGACACAGATTGTTCACATAAACCCAACTAACAACCAACCGTGTGTTTAGGCTGCTTCTGCAAATCCAACCTGCTCTTTTCCAAAGTCAAACACGGTGTGGTATTTGCCCATGAACACATCTCCCAAGATCCTGTCATATTTTTACCATCAATGCTTCTGATTAGAGAAAGAAAGAAATAAAAGGGAACAACTTGTGCTGCAGTGTAGAATCATTTATTTACCAGAGAGGTCCACGGGGTGGAGCAACGTCGAGTGCAATAAAGCCACTGATGCACTGTGCTGCAGCGCCCTCACCAACCTTCAGAATATACTGTTCATACCACAACATCACCAAGATAATTAGAATGGGGATAATATTCAGGTGTCCACAACGAGATATGAATCCTGTTCTCACTCATACCTCCTCTGGAGCAAGATCAAAGACCTTGCCTCCAATGGTGAGCGAAACAGTTGGCATGGTCGACAGTTGTGCACAGTCCACTCCGGACTCTCCCATTGGGCTTGGAATACGCTCGCATAGCTGCTCCAAAAAAAATTATAGCAACAGGGTAGCAAACGAACAGGATCAGGAATGGTTCTACAGATTTTTATCGAATATGCTGTAATAAAAAGCTTGTTGTTGTACCTCGTTGACGTAGTCCAATATGCGCTCCTGAGTCATGTTCTGCCTCAACTGGCTCTGAATCCAAACAACTGCCATCTCACATGCAGAACACGCGGCATCTCCAACACCATTAGATAATTTGGCGTTTTCCTTGTCCACCACCGACTCAATGCCCATACTAAAATGGTAAAGGAAGAAATGTAGTAAATAAACCGCAGATCAATAAGAAAAAAAAAACCAAGATGAAGAAGATATTTGAGTCAATTGCAATCTCTCCATAGAATATAGCTTCTCTATACCATAAACGAACCAACTGGAAATTTACCTGACACCATGTTTACCATCGAAAGTGCACAGACCAATCTGCGAGCAGATTTTCTTCGGCTGGGTCTGCAATCCGAACAGTAAGTTAGTTTCATTTACATAACAAGAGTTTCAACATCTTATTTGTCGCACTAGATTTTACTAGCTAGGCAATTACGCATACTTACTTCAGACAACAGCAGATCCAAGATGGTCTGCCCGTACTGATCTACGACAGTCTTGCACTGCTGGCTAGCAATTCCAGCTGCTCCAATAGCATGGTTTATCATGGTGATTATAGTCTACACAAAGAAAAAGAAAAACAAGAGTGTATTACTACCAATACCATACTTAAGAACCCACTAGAACCCCTTCAGATTCATGCTTACTGTTGGACCCGCAAGCAAAGATGTTCCAGAATCTGCTATAGCAGAGCAGCCACTTTCGCAGAATCCTGTATAACAAAAACAGAACTTAGATCGTTGTTGCCAGTAAACATAAACAGTAAAGCATTTTCAAAGTTGTTATATATTACATAGAAAAAGCATAGTAATGTTGACATACCAGAGGGTGCACCACCAATGAGAACATCACCCATGTCAAACTATTACACACAAAAGGCTTGAGTTAGACTATTGGAAGGCATTTACGATAAACCAAGACAAGAAAGTCATATATATATATATATATATATATATAAAACAAACCTGCCAGTAACCCTTTTGTGTCACAGGTACGTAAGTATGCTGTCCCTTGAAATGTTTTGGATCAACACCTCCAAACACAAGTTCACCACCTTCTTCATCCTCAGCGTTACGGTTAAGCCAAAATGAAAACACCGGCTCCTTGATGAGGCCTTGCTTGAGCATGTTGTACCTGTAAGAACAAGACATTATGGCATGAGATTAACGCTACAAGAATGTAGTAAGCTCAACCCAATCAAGAGAAGAAAGCATACCAAACAGGAGCGGCTTTTCCAACAGAGATCTCTTGGAATCCAAGACCAAGGATACCATCAAACTTAGCTACAACAAATGTTAAACCAGGCTCCTTAGTTGCCTCGATAAATTCCTGATAAGATAGAGAATGATAAGGAAGAAGATCAGCGATGTAGAATAAATGAGTGGTAAGAGCTTTGAGTACGGTAGGATAGATAGTTAACCTGATCCTTGACAACTAAATTGCCGACGGTGACGGCATCATTACTAAAGAAACCAGCAATAGACCCAGTTCCGTAATGAATTGCGGCGGATTTTCCTGCATCAAAGACAAGCAACTTAGTTATAACTACACAGTATAAGTATCTACCGACTTGGATATCCAAAACTGCTAAGGAAACAGACATCATTAGAAACACATCCCACATTTTCAGAATACAGAAACCTAAGGAAGACTGCATAACTAATTCAGGAAAAGAGAGAGAGAACAAACCATTCTTCTCATATGTGCTTGAGCGCGAAGACTTGTATTTGGGATGCAAAAGACACGCAATCTACACAACGGACAGAACACAATAAATTTTCTCCTCAAATGTATCTCGACCACGGCTGGCAAGTATAGACCAAATGTTACTTACCGAGAAATAGCATTTTGATGATGGCACCCAGAGGTTAGAGCTTCCGGTATCAAACACCACGGTGAACTTCTGCGGTGGAGTACCAATAGCGATCTCACCGTAGTACTGAGCGTCTAAGTAATTCTTTAACGTGACAATGTCAGCATCTCCTGAGTCTCCAAGGTTGTAAGCTCTCAAGGGAGTTTCTTGGTGGGAACCAGCCGCCCGTGCTGCAAGACGGCTTTTGAGATCCACCTTGAGTTTCTTCAGACCAACCCTGAAGGTCCCATCATTGCTCTCAGCAGAGGCAGAAAAAAACAGCAGGAAGGACACAATGAGCGACAAGGCAACCGTTCTAGAGTATATTCCCATTTCACCTATTCATTGACAACAAAGTAAGAAATTTATAATAAGGCAACCATGCTGAAAATTAGAGGAATTAAAGTCCTATAAAAGTCAACTAGAATCTGTGGCAAGAAATAATGTTTATATTGAATGATTAGACTTTCACTTGGTCCGCCCCAAACAGTTAACGATGGACAAGGTAACACGCATTAAAATTGCTCTAACTATCATCTTACTTGGTCTCCCTCAAACAGCAACCAAGCAACACTAGCGTGGAAGAAATAAATAAAATTAAAAATAGAAACTTTATTGACTTTGCAAATGATAAAGACGTTTCCCTGCTAAGGAAAAATAAGACGATACTGAAATCAACTTTTCATGTTGTACGCCATACAGAGATTGCTATTCTGAAAACAAAACCCTAGAAAACCAGCATCCCAGAAAAGGAAAGATTGTTCAATCTAACAAAGAACTATAAAAGGAAACAATCCCAATCGCATCATAACTGAAAGGATTTACAAGAAACTTGAGATGGTAACAAACGATCAGATGAAAATACGAAGTACAGTACGATTGCATGATCAAACTCAGTCAAAAGCTCCTAATACAAACCGATCGAGCAAGAGTACTACTGAAAAGCAAAATCAATCAAATCTAATATACTAATCAGGCCATATACTAATAATACTGTTCAGATTCACATCGCTAAAACCCATACCTAACCGCGGGTAGATTCGTATATAGCTAACAGTAGAAGAGAAACGAAGAAATGCATGCAATTGAGAAGATGACTATAATACAAGAGAATCGATCAGATTCTAAGGAGAACTCACCGAAGCTATGGCACGAGAATCTCAGGAAATTGAGGGGAGAGTGTTACGATGAAGAAGAAAACGAGGAGAGGTAGTTACATTTATTGAAGAAAAAAAGATGACTGTGACGAGAGAATATGCTAATTTAACCGAGCTGTGCCCTAAATAACAATGACAGCTGGACCCACAGATGTAATCGCGTCAAAGGAGATATTTCTTGAAGAACCAGTTTTCGATTTTGGCCGTTAGATTAAGATATAATGAACGATCGGATTTTAGCCGTTTACGAGTGGATAGGAAGGCATAAACGTCTCAAGTAAAGTATTAAATTTAGCGAAGCCTAATCACGTGCTAACGAATTTAGAGAGTTACCTGTTCTTCTAGAATCTTAGCCGTTGATTGAGATGACCACGTGGCGATTCCAAGGGTTCTCTTGCTGTAATCTGCTCTAAAGCCCAATTAAATTAAGGCTTAATGTTTAATCGCATGGAGAATGGTCTATGTAATGTTTATTTGGGCCTGTTGTAAGCCCAATTTCGGATCTAGATTATACATTTCAAATCAAAGAAACGTAGAATAAACACATGACAAATGTTTATAAAAGATAGGGGGATCTTATCTTCAAATTTGAAATAAATATATTTGTAAATGTTTTTGACTTTTGACCTGATATGAACCGAACAACTTGTGGTTATCAGGATCGGTGACGGTGGTTTCATCGGCCAGAGCTATTGGCGTTGCGGGTGGAATCTTTTGGTACTTGAGGAGAGTGAGAGCCAAAGCTCCAGTCACCTGTGGAGTTCAAAGCAATGAGAACAGAGTTTTCTAAAAGCATGAGAACATGTTTTTTTAAAAAAAAAAAGCAAAAGCACGATCACACTCTTTTCTTCTCTTTCATTCCTTTTTTGTCTTTTTCTTTTTTATCTTTAAGCACGTTCATCTTTCTGTTACCGTTGTCGTGTAGCTGATGTGGGCTTGAGTTAATATTGTCGTCTGGGCCAAGGCCCATTGTATTTGTTGTCTCCATACTTACAGTGATAAAAGAAATTTGTATATCTTGTTTTTTCTTTTATAAGTACATTTTTCTTCGAAATATATCAGTAGATGAGATCTTTTGGTAGGTATCATTTACCAATCAAGAGAGCTTATTTATGTAAACATGATTCATTGCTCAAAAGATAGCTACACTGTAACACAAACGTTAAGCCTATAGAACATGGCTGTAATAGTGTCCCCGGTTCGACTCCGCGCAATGAAATTTTTCTCTTTTTTTCCTACATAAAACGCTGCGTATAACGCACGTCTCGTTTCTCTTCCACAAAAACAGTGACCAGAGAGAGAGAGTGTGATGATAAAAAAGCTATCAGCTTTCGATGAACAATCTCGAAAACGAAGAGAAGCCCACGAACGAGCAGTCAGGACACGTGGCGAAACCGGCTATGGCAGCAGCAGCGATGGATGGCGTAGCGGCTGCGGCGGCTTTACGATCGGTGTTTCAGCGGGTTAACAAGGCGGCGGAGAAAGCAGGTCGCGCGTCGGATCGGATACGGGTCGTAGCGGTAAGCAAGACGAAACCAGTTTCTCTGATTCGTCAAGTATACGACGCGGGTCACAGGTCTTTTGGAGAGAACTATGTGCAAGAGATCATTGAGAAGGCCCCTCAGGTTCGAAAGTTTGAAACTTTGAAACTGAAATTGCAGCTTTTGAAAAATTCTGATCCATTTGTTTCTAATTGCATTACAGCTTCCTGAAGATATAGAGTGGCATTTCATTGGGAATCTGCAGAGCAACAAAGTGAAGCCTTTGCTAAGTAAATTGTTGTTGTTTGGTTCATTAGTTTTGAGACTACTTGGCGTTGACATTGATATACTAAGCTGAGTTCTGTGATTGGTTTGAATATAAGCTGCTTTGTCTCTGAATCTCTTTCAATCTCGTTTGAGTGTAATACTGAGTTTCTAGATATGTCTTTGATATGTTCTGTTCTTGATTCTTTGATTTGTTTGCTTGTTTGATCAGCGGGAGTGCCTAACCTTGTGATGGTGGAAAGTGTGGACGATGAGAAGGTAAGTATTCTGGCTGTGTATATTGTAGGAGAAGAGTTTACTGGTTTGTAGCTGTGTTGTAGCGTCCTTTCGGAGTGTTGAAGAACAAATAAAAAACTTTAGGATCATTGGGTAACGGTACTTCAGATAGTGGAACCTGTAGAATGAGGTCAAACGTTTGTTGGATCTTTTTTAGTTATTGGGATGGCAATGTTGTGGGTTAATGGATGTGAGTATGAGTAGAGATGCATTGAGAGTTGGATAAATATTGGAACATATAACAATCTTCTAGAAATACAAATACATGTGCGGCCTTTTGATATTGGAGCTCCTCCAGTTGAAAACACGCTAGTCTTTAGAGTCTCGCATCATATGAGAGCTCTCTTTGAAAGCGACCTTGTTACTTGTTTCTTAATTGTTATGCCTCTCAAACTAGAGGAAACAATATTCATGTGACAGTCGCTTGTTATCTCATTTGCTTTCTAGATTGCAAATATGCTTGATCGTGTGGTTGGAAACATCGGAAGAAAGCCTTTGAAAGTCTTGGTCCAAGTGAATACCAGTGGCGAAGAGTGTAAGAATCTGAAGAATCTCCAACTCTTACTTCATCCAACTCAAATGTTTTCATTTCCACGTTTCTTTGCATAGTCATCTCACGGATATTTGCAGCGAAATTTGGCGTGGAACCCTCAGGATGCGTAGGACTAGCAAAGCACGTGAAGGAAGCCTGCTCGAATCTTGAGTTTGCTGGTTTGATGACGATAGGGATGGCTGATTACACTTCAACCCCAGAGAACTTCAAGGTTTATATAACCTGAATGGAATCTAAAGAAAAGTTTGGTAATATCATGGCAACAATAACAAGAGGCTCTCATTTGTTTCTTATTATATCTGTAGATGCTTGCGAAATGCAGAAGTGAAGTGTGTAAGGAGCTTGGAATACCTGAGGAGCAGTGTGAGCTATCAATGGGAATGTCTGGTGACTTTGAGTTAGCCGTAAGTGTCTGATCAGTCCATGTTGCTTAGTTAAGTACAGGACACTAAGTTCTGCTCAAAATGTTAAAAGAGTTTTCTTTGCTTTTTGATTTGCAGATTGAACTGGGAAGCACAAATGTGAGAATAGGTTCGACGATCTTCGGGGCGAGAGAGTATCCTAAGAAAAAATGAACTGCAAGAAAAAATGAACTGCTTGCAAACACTTTGAAACTGTGATTGAAAGCATCAAAACCTGTTTCCAGGAAGAATAAATAAAAACTGCTGTTTTATTATTTGGTGGAATGATGTTGTAAGACATAATAGGAGTATTAATCAAAGCCAGTTTCTTCATGCATATTAGTAGAAAATGTTTACACCATACAAGAGTCAAAAGTTAAGTAAATTTCAGAAAAAGGATCCTTAGTTGCTTGACCTCATTAGTGATGTATCAATGATACTCCCTACTCTATGTATACTCTCTGTTTCTTGACCTAAAGCAATTGCTTACACTGTTGCAGAGTTAACTTATAAGGTTATGTTTTTAGACGATCCTATTAGTCCTTCCTTCACAAGACGCATTGCAGCTGATTCAGTGAATTTCCTTGCAAAGAGAAAGCATGGGACGGGTTTTGAGTCCGCCTTGCACCATTCTGTTCGTGATTCAGTCTCGTAATAGACATGGTTTATGTTCTGTTTCCAAGAAAACGAAAAAGGAACCAGTGGTTACTCAAAGGACAAAGGTTCAATGTTGTGATTTAAATCATAAAAGAAGAAAGTGTACCTTTATCTCCTTCATTTCAGCAGGGCCGGAGTTTTCAAATGTGAAAGTGACGGGATGCCAAGTTTGGGTTTCATATTTTGAACCCGAAACGTTCCATACAGTGTATGTCAGTGTTCTTCGTTCCATCTCACTCTCTAGTCCACGCATCTGGATTAAAAAATCAGTTCGTATAACATAACTAGTATGAAACCTTTTTAGATGGAGAAAAGAAACAACAAACGAGAGAGATGTTTTTAAGATAGGATTACCGTAAGTAATGTTTGCACATAGTGTTCATCAGGGATGCAGTTGCGCCGGTTCTGTCTCTGAGTGCATATCAACGGAGAGAAATGTCATAGACTTTCAATATATACACACACCATTGGAACCTTTTTTTTTTCAAGCCAACACAGAGAAATAGAATCTACATGATACGATAATCCAAGCTGCTGCTAGCAATGAAAAATGCCAATGTGGAAGTATCACTTACAAAAAACAACCATGCCTCTTGGGAACCTAAAGGTGGAGCTCTCTGCAAATTGAAAGAGAAATCACCACATAGTTTGTTGTTTCTTCAGCAAAAAGGAATCAAGAATGACATTAAAAACAATAATAGATACTCTGAGGTTTCGATTAATGGTGATTGCAAGCAGTAACGAAACTGAATCCACATATAGCCTGATCTTTACCTTGCAAAATTTCTTAAAAACGGAGAATACGATACCATCATTAACAATGACCTCCGCATGACTTCTGATCACAGATATCCACTGCAATAGATACAACAAGGATGAGATTAAAATATTCATGAACTGCAAAGGAACCCTTGTCCCTCTCACCTGATGTTTGCATATCTAGAAGAAACTAGGCTTCAAAAATCTTAGTAAGAAATCAGTTCTCTAATGTTCGTTTCAAAAGCGAGATAATGAAGATACCTGCGATCCTTTTCGCCATTTCTCTTCAGGTATGACAGAAGACATATTCACACTGTACCGTGTCTCTTTAGTATGAAGAAAACTGCAAACAGAGAGAAACACAGTTATCAAAATCTAAGAAACTCCTCTTCTATACCACCTATCAGGCCATATAAGCCAAATGCTTCCACTAACATATTTACAAGTACTGAGAAATCTCAAAAAGTTCAGACTACCTATCCACAAAACTCCTCGGTGACGAGATAATATATCTGTATATATAGCCAAAGTCATATAACGGAGCACATCTGCAAAACAGAAAGTAGAAGCAAAGTGAAGAAAGAATTTCGTAATCACATATATGCTGAAAGTCAAATGCACTAAGTAAGGTATAAGCAAAAATGGTCAGAATGCGAGAACAAAAATGAGTATATATATGTGTGTTCTGTAACGCACAAGTCCGCTTCTTCATTTGCACTAGCAGTTCACAGCTAAAACCAAGAGATACCGTAATTGACTAACCATATGCAAAATAGAGTAAAGAGACCATTGGAATGGAATATCAAATCAGGGACGTGAATGAAAAATGCAATCCAGAAAGGGAAAGCATTGGGGATGAGTAATAATTCTCAGAGAAGCGCACCTGTCAGAGAGAAGAACAAATCTTTGATTTGACAGATCCTCTAAAGCAGAAGCAAACAACAATCTTTCAGCTGCAATCATGCTGGATTCACCCCATATTACCTATAACCATGACACCCTAAGTTTAGTTTAATCTACTATAATCCCTAGGAACTGTTAATAAAAGCCAAAAAGGCTTTTCTTTTACATCTCTACTTATACGTTCTCAGGCATACAATATAACTGATAATGAACACACTCACCTTGATGCTATTGTTCAACTGGCGATTAAAGAAATACTGTGATCTCGTGGTTTCCTCATTGAACACGAAACCGGGTACTGAATGTATATAAACAGAGAAGTTCCCCTGATCAACACCCTGCAAAATTGCCAAAAACAGTAACTTTCCACATTCAGAAAGCAGCCATTGAGAGTGACACGAGCTAATCAAAGAGGTAGTTCTAAGAATCCAAACCTTGAAGAAACTATCCCACAGAAAATCAAGCGGGAGATCACGCCGAGCTAAGAAAAGGAAAGCAACCTTCGGACGGTCGCCGGAGTAATTACGGAGCGTGATATCATGATGAGATCCCGCGACGGAGAGCGGAGTCAATGTCGTGACGGAACGGTACTGAAGGTGGATCCTGAGGAGAGCAAGAAGGCATAGGGAGACGGAGAAGGCGATAACGAGCTTCCACCCGAGCCACACGACGCCGCGACGTGACACCACCGATTTCCTCGTCATTGTACCTCCGGAGGAAGATTTGCGATCGGTCACCTTCGAGCGATCAACATCGTTTTAGGGTTTTGAAGTCAGGAGAAATCGAAACTGAAGAAATTTGAAATTAATTCATTTTGGAATTTGAGAGATAAGAAGAAGACAGCAGGTGACGATGATGGTAGACGTAGTCACGTATAATATTGTTTATACGTCGTCGTATGTGGTAGTCCACGTACTCGTTTAAAAGTTCTGTGGGACCCCTATATAATTCGAAGTCAATTACATTTTTTTTTTTTGTAACACCATATTATCGATGATATTAAATAGTATACGGATAATACAATAAATCAATTAACCAAACAGAGGGAATATTTGAATAAGAAAACAGGATTTCATCCTCCAAAACTTTCCGAGAAATTATATCCGCCGCATGATTTCTTTCCCGATTTACATGAGCAATAGAACAGAGAGGCAGTTTACTCATCCAGTGACGAATTTCCACCAGCAAGTTTCCAAGATCCATATGGTTTTTCATAGTATTTATAATCGTCACCAATTCCAGATTGTCACTCTCAAACCAAACCTGCCGCCACCCCTTAATCCAAACTTGTTGGAGTGCAAACAAAAATCCATAAGCCTCTCCAACAAAAGCATTTTTAACGTCAGTCCTTAATATTTTCATTGAAGCCGAAGCTAAGAAACTGCCATGCTCATCCCTCATCACCCAACCTAACCCCACGAAAGCATTATGTTGAGAATAGGTGCAGTCAAAGTTACATTTTAACCAACCAGCTGGAGGGGGATCCCATTGTGACGTTCGCAAAATACGTATCTGTTTACTGCACTTCCTGGTAACATTGCTAGACCACTCCTCATTTGCTTGTAAAGCTCGATTAGCCTCAACAATAGGTTGTACACTCCTTTTTGCAAATAAAAACTCATTTCTAGATTTCCATAGAATCCACAAGATCCAGAATGATAACATACCTTGTGCATTATCCTCTCCACAGTCTTGTAGGAATTGAAACAATACAGAGATATTAACCTCAATATCCTCCGTGAAATAAGATGTGATAGGCACATTCGAACATCTCCAAACAGCAATGGCATATGGACAGCAAAACAGAGCATGGTTAATAGTCTCCTCATCCCTACAACATCTTTGACAAATAGGATCAACCTTAACTCCTCTTTTACACAACTGAACATAAGTTGGTAGAGCCCCCGATACCAATCTCCATAAAAACAGTTTAATTTTGGGAACGATGTGAATCTTCCACAATTGTTTTTTCAAAAGAATTGATCCCACTGGTGGGATAATCGGTTCTCCCTCACGGAAATGGTGGGTAGCAGCCCAATACCCTGATTTCACCGAATACTCCATATTCTTTGTATATGGCCAAATATACCGATCCTGAGTAGCATATTGTGACAGTTTAATATGCTGAATATAGATCACATCTTCTGGCGAAAACAATTTTTGAAGCTGTGATCTATTCCATGAACGATCCTCCTGGTTTATGAGCTCGGATACTTTCATCCCCGGTCTCGTAGTCGGATACAATAGGCGCCGAGGAGGCAACGATGGAACCCAGTTATCCGACCACACATTAGTATTCGAACCGTCAGCAATAAGAGTACTCAAACCCTTACTTAATAACTCTTTGCCAACTTGGATAGATTTCCATCCATATGAGCCTAGAGTTGAATTCGACGACTGTAAGAATGTCGTCGAATGGTGATACCTTCCTTTGTAAAGTCTGCTCAATAAAGAATCCGGCCTAGTCACAATGCGCCAAGCTTGTTTCGCAAGCAAAGCCCTATTAAAAGAATAGAGATCACGGAAACCCATACCACCCTCTTTTTTTGGAAGACTCATACGTTTCCAAGATACCCAAGACATCTTTCTCCGGTCACCGTTTCGTCCCCACCAAAAATCAGACAAGACAGAGTGGATATCATCACAAGTGCTCTTAGGTAATAGAAAACAAGACATTGAAAAAATCGGTTTCGCTTGGAGTACTGACTTGATCATAATCTCCTTACCAGCTGGTGATAGAAATTGATTGTACCAACCCGCCACTTGAGATTTAACTTGATCGACAATACCGTGAAAATCATTCGTTTTACTTCTATTCAGCTGTTCAGGGAGACCCAAATATTTACCTCCACCACCGAGTTTATGAATTTGCAAAATCTGTTGGATACGTCTTTGTGTTTGGACCTGTACCTTCGAACCAAAGATAACTGATGATTTAGCTTGGTTCACCTTTTGTCCTGAAACACTCTCGTAATTTTTAAAAATCAGGGCCATGCTACGAGCGTTTTCTTCATCTGCTTTCACAAAGAAAAGAGAATCATCAGCAAACAAGAGATGGGAGACTGTAGGGTCATTCCTTGAAATAAGCTCATTTCTTGAGCTTTACATAGCATCTGACTTAACACTTCAGCACATAATAGGAACAGGTAGGGTGACAAAGAATCCCCTTGTCTGATCCCTCTCGATGGTATAATCCGACCATACGCACTTCCATTTACTAAAACTGAATAGGTTACCGTAGTTACACAAGTCATTATTAGTTGGATCCATCTATCATCAAACCCCAGCTTCCCCATCATACATTCCAAGAAATTCCACTCCACTCTGTCATAGGCCTTGTTAATATCAGTTTTGATCGCCATATACTTCTCAGAGCAGTCCTTTTTAGATTTGAGAGCATGAATTAGTTCATGGGCCACCAAGATGTTATCTGATATTTGCCTACCTGGGACAAAAGCTGCCTGAGATTCCGAGATTATAGATTCTAAACATCCTTGCATTCGCAAACAAAGCAGCTTAGAAATGACCTTATATGCAACAGTACATAGGCTAATTGGCCGATAATCACTCATTCCTAGAGCCTCTGAGGTTTTCGGGATTAGACAAATATTAGTATGGTTCACCTTTGGTTCCATTATTCCTGTCTCAAAAAATTTGCGAACCATTAAGCACACATCTGATCCTATTACGTTCCAAAATTGCTGATAAAAAGCAGCTGTGAATCCATCTGGTCCTGGTGCTCTGTCCGGCCCTATTAGTACCAATGCATTATAAATCTCCTCATCAGTAACCGAACGAAGCAGCATGAAGTTCATCTGCGAGGTTATTTTCACTTGGACTTGAGGTAGGAAATCTGAAAGAGGAGTTGTGGTAGATGAACTAAACATATCCGCGAAATAATCTTCGGCAATCTTTGCTATAGTTTCATCATGAGAATGGACCGTCCCATGCTTATCTTGCATACTGGAAATAAGGTTTTGCTTCTTTTTCATCTGTGTAACCCCATGATAGAAACGTGTATTACGATCTCCAAGGTTTAACCACCTATTCCTACTTTTTAATCTCCAGTATTCCTCTTCCTCAGCATAGGCATCATTTAGTTGTTGACGAAGTATATGGATATGCTCAGTTGAGACAGAAGTAGTACGGAGTCCTTGATCCAAAAGTGTCCTTAATCCCTGAATCTTTACAGCAGCATTTGTAATATTCCTTCTCTTCCAATTTGTCATAACCCCCCGGCAATAGTCTAATTTATCCATCCACCTGTCTAACGTAATCGTATCTCGCCAAGCTTCACTTACGGTATGAACAAAGTCCTCTTGTCCAAATAATCGTTTATCATAACAGAACCAACCTTTACGTTTCCTCTGCTGATAGTCAATATTAATAATCATCGGGCGATGATCAGATTCTGCAATCTCCAAATATTCATTCTCGGACGCTGGATATTGATGACACCATTCAGAGTTCACCAATACTCTATCCAAGCAACACTCTATAATCTCATTGCGTCTACGACCAACCCAACTGAAATGATTACCCTTAAATGGTAAATCTTTCATTCCACAGACTCGTATCATTGTGTTAAAATCATTAGAACTATTCTGAGTTCTTGTACGACCACCTTTTTTCTCCCCAGGATGCATAATCTCATTGCAGTCTCCACAAATCATCCAAGGACCCATTCGAGAAACAGCTAATCTTTGAATTCTTTCCCAAAGGTGATGGCGGTATTTAGGTATTGGATTACCATAAACACAAGATAAATAGAACTTAAAAGCCTTATATTCAACATGAAGGTCTATAAGACGAACATCACTAGAAATGCAAGAAACATTTACATAATTCTTCCAAAGAACAACCAGACCACCACTTAATCCTATCGGGGGGACCAGGACCATCTGATCATAACCAAGATAAACAGCAATATCTCGCACATAATCATTCTTGTTCTTAGTCTCAATAAGGAACAGCAAATCTGGGAGATACAACCTCTGTAACTCCTTTAGACGTCGAACTGTCAGGCGCTGTCCCAAGCCTCGACAGTTCCACACCTTAACTCTCATGGAACCTCTGGTGGTACCGGGCCCACCGCGCCTCTGTCTATAGTTATCTCAATCTCGTGTTCCAGATCCTCATCATAATCAACTTGCAGCTGTCTCAATCCGTTAACTTCCCCCCTTGTCTTCATACTACCCACTAAATGCTTATCAATGTAGTCTTCAGTTCCTCTTGATTTCTTCCCCGATGTACTACCTGACAATTGAAAATCCTCCGCATTTAACATCACAGTAGGGCTCTGAGAAATACCAGCACATACCTCCGGTGAAACATCCTGAAGGAAAGAACCATATTGATTGCAAAGGACCCCTGGACTCCACCTCTGTTCCCGTGAATCAGTAGCAACGCTAAGGATTTCCTCCGTGAATTTACGTTTTCTTGAACCACCCTCATGAACCCGACTACTAACATTCGCTGTAGACTCCATAGGGTCCCATGAATGTACTTGAGCCAGTAGTGCCAAATTCGAACCATGAGTATTATGAACCGAAATATCAATATCCCCACCATGAGATTCACTTCCCTCCATTCTTGCAAGTATGGCAGAAGGTTCATTTAAATGCCCATCTTCAGATAGACCATCATCCTCATCTTCATGTTCGTCTGTATTGCGATCTCTGTTTTCAGACTGAGACCCCATAGCAGGAAGACAATCCCCAGTATCATGAGTTAGCATTCCACAATCTTCACAGAATCCTCTCAAGCGTTCATAGCGAAACTTCAAAACCGTATTAACCCCAGGATAGAACTGAAAATTTCTCTGGAAACGTAGAGGTTTAGACACCTCCCAGTTGATCTGGACTCTCACAAACTCCACCTCACCAGAAACCTCCGGCTTAAAATCCACCACAATGACCTCACCAATTTTATCTCCAATGCTTCTGATCATATTTGCAGTTAGAAATTCCAGCGGGATCCCCCTTATCTGAACCCAAAACGGAATATGGTTTAATTGGGTATCCTCCATCTCAGGATTCCAACGGTTGATGATCAACATACGATCATGAAAAGCCCATGGACCACGATTTAACACCGATTGAAGCAACTCCTCCGTGGGGAAAACAAATTGAAATTTCCTTTTCTCCACAATCCTTCCAGAGATCACCCCAGTAAGTCCCCACATCTTAGGGAGGCCAGTCATCATCGCTCTGAGATTTTGTTTTCGGATTATCGTTGGACGACCCATCAACGAGAACTGGGTTGCACGTCTTGCCGCATGACATTCTTCAATTGGAAGAGCCACTAGTTCGTCTTCAATGCCCAAAGTTAGATCTTGGATTGCTCTACGCAAGTTATCAGCCATGTTTTTCAGATAGGGATCAAATCGAAAAAGAAATAAGCACTGAGAAGAGTATTTGATTGAATAATCCAAACCCAACTCGTGAAACTCATATATATAGCCAATCGATCGAATAACATCATAGTGGAAACTTCCCACTACGGGAAATGAAGACTCCACCAGTGGAACTGCCTGAAACCGCCCCATGATCAAGCCAAATCTGGAAGAAACCGCTCTGTAAGAGGCAGTTTCAATTGAAAAAATGGCGGAATAAAGTAACCGCCAAATCGCCTTTAGAATCGCCACAGACATCTCTTTCGAAGTCAATTACTTTTTCTTTGAGAAAAGGATTATTTTAAATTTAAAACATCAGTAAATTATTATTTAACACCTAATTAACTGCGAATGCGTCAGAAATGGTATAATACTCTTTAGTCAAATTTAAATACTGTACAAAAGCATAAAAAATCCTTTGCTATATTCATCACCAAATAAAAAAGTAAATACATAAGATAAAAATATTATTTAACATCAAAATCCAAAAAAAGAAAAGAGATTTTTAAATTTACCACTTTTATTGTACTATTTTTCATTTTTACCATCATTAAATAGATATTTTTAAAAATACTACTTTTTAAGAGGTAAATTTTTTTAAAATTAATTAAAATCATAAATTTTACCCTCTATCCAACCCTACTCCTACCCATTAACTTTAAACCCTAAATCTTACAGTAACTAACCCAAGGATTATAAGTATGTTTTTTCTCTTTTTAAAACAAAGATAAAAGTGATTAATATATTTTTGAAAAATGATACAAGAAAATTGGTATTTTGACAATTTCTCAGAAAAAATACATAAACATGTTTAATTTTCAAATAGTATATACATAAAAATTTACAACATTCCAACCAAAAGGCCCAAAACAATAACTTCATAACTCTTGTAAACCAACTGAAAGATGTCACCAACAGCACAAGTATCATATACTTAGAAATTGGTGTCTCTACCACGAAACAATGCAAGTACATTACTAGTAACTTTTCATTTTCATATGCCAAAAAAAAGAATGGCTTCCACTTCAAAAAGTTACACCCCAAAAAAGGGGGATCATTTTCATAACATCAAAAGAAAACTACAATCAATCCCCATGCCAAGCTTTACAATCTACAAAGCCTGCTATTACAAGGTTTGAGAACAACAAGTCACACACAAAAGTTAAACTTCTTTTAGCTTAAAAATCTGGCAATAATGTCTCCACTTCCTTCAAGGATTGTTCCACTGCGTAGATCACCATCTTCTTTATCTGTTTCACATGACAAAGAAAGAAACGAACGAGTAAAACACCAGTAAGTGAGAACATAGACAACCACAGATAAAATTACCTCAAGTTTGTCTTCTCTGGCTTTATGGTTCTTGGGGAGTTGTCTAAACTCTTCAGTCAAACGTAGACACTCATGTATGTTCTCTGGTGATACAAAATCCACAGCTACCTTTGTGCAGGACTGTTGCAACAACAACAACAAAGTCAGTTTCATTAGTAAAAATAAAGAGAAAACAGTGTCAGGTAATAAAACAATAACCATGCAAAATAACCTTGAGATTCCGAACTTGATGAGGACAACCAGCAGGTATAAACACAGCCTCTCCTAGCTTTTGCACAAATGTCCATGGCTCAATCCCTTAAACACAAACAAACATACTAAACAAATGTCCATAACAACTCACAAGTGACTAGTTATTACAGTTACAAACATCATACCAAACTCAGCCTTGAGTTTTCTCTTATGCTCCACGGTTAAGAACAACGTTTGGTCATGAATCGGATGATAAACCTGAACAAAAACATTCCTCATCACTCCAGTAAATAAACTTAAGACTTTGTAAGAAAAAAGAAAAACGTTTATTATTATTACCTTAGTCACAGGAGAACAATAAGTATGTCTGAACTCTCTGCAATGCTTCCTTAAATACTCTTCAAGCTTTGGAACATCTTCTCTTCTAAATATGTCCCAAAGCGCACTCGCTGTTTCATCATGATGAAACCCATTTTCATCATTTACAATCTCTCCTCTGTCTAGATCATTTTCATCTGGACGCTCCTTTTCATCTTGTTCCTTGTGCTTCTTCTTCAGAGCTTCTATTGCAGACATCTGCTCCTTAGTTACTGTTACTTCAGCCGTATGCATCAGAATATTAACCTACAAAACAAAAACCTTAAGACAAGACCACATTTTTAGTTAGTGTGTGAACAGTTCATGAAGCTTACTGCATCTGACATATCACAATGAAGCTTAGTAACTGAATCGCCTCTTCCAAGCTCATCTGAGTTTCCATACGCAATGTAAGTCTTTGGACCAAGATCTGGTTTAAGAACTCCTTCAGGAAGCTTAGTAGCAATGTTGAGAACTCCTGATCTAGGATCACTGTATTCTTGAAAAGGCAACGCTGAGATGAACTCATCGCAGTGACGAGGTAAAAGGTTATCAAACTTGTCTGAAGGAGGCCAGTCTTTCAGCTTCAGCATCTCAGGCCACAAGTTACCGTATGATCTTCCTTTGCTGTATCCTTCAAAGAAGTCTCGAGTTTTGATCTTTACCTCACAGTTAGCTAAAGAATCGATTGCTTTGACGTCACACATCTTGGAGCTAGTTTCTGAATCAACATTCTCGCATAAAGCTCTCCACATTACCTTTGGCTCCCAGCTTAAACCTGCTGTGTTGTTAAGAGCGTTTCTAACAATCACTGGCTCGCCTTTGCACCAGTGATCTTGAAAATGCAGAAGCTCCTCTTGCTTCAGGACGTCAAAAGAATCAGGACAGTAGAGGTTATTGTCTTTAGAACCGCCGTTCCTCGAAGCTGCTTTCCTCATCATACTCATCTCCAGATCCTCAGAACATCTGCAGTTTGAAACTGTCAGAGAATTGATGCTACAAGATGCTAAGAACGTCTCGGCCTTCTTCTCCAAATCTGACATCCAAGTTAAAGGTAGGATACGCTTCAGCTCCAAAACACAATCACCACAACCTCCAAGCTCTTTTGAAGCACACGTTATGCTCCCATTTTCATCAGCAGTCCATTTAATGGACGGTTTATTATCATTAGCTTCATCCTCAAGAACAGAAGAGGAGCTTGGTTCTGCATCTTCACCATGTATATATCTGCTGCCTCTGTAAACAAAATCTAACTTCATCTCCGGACGTTCTGAAAACAACCCTCCACGGATCTCTTGGCAACAGTTGAGACAAAGCTCATAAGAGCATTTTGGACAGCTTCGATGCAAGTCAACAATTGAAGTTGCACAGTGGTTACTGCACCACAAATGATATACTTCAGTAAGCAGCATATAGATTGTCACATAACTCGTCAACATATATAGAAGATGTTACTTACCAAAAGACACGCTCTTCATTTGAGCATAGCGTCTCTGATATATCAGCTTGGGAAGTCACTAATCCTATATAGAACATAACACCATGTTAACTTGTACCAAAGATAATGTCTTGTTTTAGCATATAGTAGCATAAGATCTATATATACCTTGAATCTTTGCCTCGGTTTCAATCTCTTCCTCTTGCGCTTTGCATAGCTTTTTCAGGAAAGGAAGCATTGATCCAATCAAGTACTGGAGATGATGAAATCTTTCGTGATCACCGAGCTTCCTCTTTGATGTCTGTAAGGCACAAGGAGATACATATCAATCTTGTGAATCTTAATAAGAAGAAGAAAAGAACATATCTTTTGTTGATAATACAATCATCATACCTCGATTAATCCACTTGACTGCAAACATATGTCACAGTTGCAAGTTCCGCGGCAAAAAGGACATTTCTCAATGACATCATCATGGGACAAGTGAGGATACCATTTCTTGATACATGGGAAACAATAAATTTTCTCTTCACAGAAAGTGCATATGAAAAGAAATCTTCTTTCTCCTTTAAAGCATTGATGGCAAATCGCAAGCTCTCCCAAAGCTGCCTGTGTAAAGAAAAAAAAACAGTGAAATTCAGACAAGAAGTTGAGTATGTTATCACATAATGTAAGAACAATGTTGTTACCCTTAAACTCCTAGTCATGCTTCTGCAATCCTTGAAGTTATCGTTTTTAACATGAGAATCTGACTCAGAATGTGAACATGAACTGTTAACATCATCTGTTGGCTCGATGAAAGGAACTAGTTTCAGTTCTTGTTCCCGTTCCTTGTCTTCTTTATTAGCTCTTCTTTTCACAGAGCTTCTCTGCTTCAGTTTCTCTTCAGGTTTCTTCTCATCATCATCACCATTTGTTTTTTCTTTGCGTTTCTTTGGAGCTCTCTTCTCTCTTGAAGATTTGGTTTCAGCCACTCTACTACCTTCATCAGCAATAGACCGCTTCCGTTTCTTATTAGACACTCGCTTCGGTGATCCCACACTGCTCAAACTTGTTGGCTTAACCGGTTTCTCCTTCTCCGGTTTACTCTCCATTAGACCGTTATTCTTGAGATTGACTCCATTAGCAGCAACAACAGCTTCCATTTCCATCAAATTCCACCTGCCTAATCTATTATCAATAACCAAAAGCTTCAAAAAATCAAACTTTTAATGTTTCTTCAACTTCTAATATCAAAACGAGTATGATTCCCACAGGTTACAGTTTATTAAGAATCCTAATATCAGAGAAACAACAAACCAAACAGAGGAGTAAACAGATAAAAGAACTAAACAGGTTAGAGAGAGAGCAGCATCACCTTTCTCTGATAATAATACAAAAAAAAAAACAGCTCAAAGACGAATCCTGGACTCAGCTACACGTTTAACAGACATGACTCAACCAAACATTGAAGAAGAAGAATAAAAAAAAGATTTTTTTTTCATTCAAAGAAGAAAGAGTTTAATGGTAAGGAAGAGTTACAGAATCTTTAAAATAAACAGTCAAAAGAAAACTATTAAAGGGCCGCTTCTAATGTTATAGCGACTGACTCGTTACGAGTCACACTTACCGTACGTTTTGATTAGCTACGTGGCTACTTCTAATTGGTACAGGTAAACCGAAGCACCGATTCGGCGTCGGACACAACCACCAAAGCTATATGATTCTTTGAGTCTAAATGTTGTTAAAAAAAAAAAAAATACTTACGGAGTCTCACACGAAAGGGATGATGACTGCGCGTGAGAGTCACGCTTCACTCGTTCTACAGAAGAAAGCAGAAGATATTTTACGCATGGATGCATGTTTTTATAATGATATGTTTTATTGGGTGCATGTTTATTTTGGTCAGTAGAAAAGGGTCCAAGAGGATAAGTTCTTTTCTATACTTAGGTGGAAACAAACTGTATGTTACAGCGTATCTAAATTCAATATACATTTATTGAATTTACCAGTCTTTTTGAGTGGTCAGATTATTATTTTTGATTTGGGAAAATCGCATAAAAAACATTGAAAGTGGCATTCACTGACACTTTAAACCTTGAACTTTTTCGACTATCACTTTAAACCTCTAAAGTGGCAATTGTATCACAATAAACCTTCAACTTGGCTAACTTGTACATCAAGCAAAAAGTTGACCTGTCAAACAGGTAAACCTGATGATGTGTCAGTTTTTTTCGAAAATAATTATTATTTAATTAATAAAATAAACAAAAATTAAATAAAAATCAGAAAATTAAATAAAAAATCATATAACTAAAATTAAAAATCAGAAAAAAATTAAATATGTCAAAGATGAAACTATCGTTAGGAATATGTTAAAAACGTCATTGATAATGATTATGTGAGAAACCACCATCGTCATCACTGATATATTTGAATTGTTATTGTCAAAGATGATATATTTAAAAAAAATCTTGTGATTTTAAAAGAGAATATTATGATTTTTTAATTTTTAATTTTGTGATTTTTTTGTTTAATTTTCTATTTTTCTAATTTTCTCTATTTTAATTATTATTTTTTGATTTTTAAAATATTTTTTTTTAATTTTATGATTTTTAATTTATTTTATAATACTTATTTAATTTTTTCTGATTTTTTAATTTTAGTTATGTGATTTTTTATTTAATTTTCTGATTTTTATTTAATTTTTGTTTATTTTATTAATTAAATAATAATTATTTTCGAAAAAAAACTGACACATAATCACGGTTACCTGTTTGATACGTCAACTTTTTGTTTGATGTACAAGTTAGCCAAGTTGAAGGTTTATTGTGATACAATTGCCACTCTAGAGGTTTAAAGTGATAGTCGAAAAAATTCAAGATTTAAAGTGTCAGTGAGCGCCACTTTGAAGGTTTTTTATGCGATTTTCCTTTTTGATTTGTTAGCATTTACGGAGACAGTCAATATTAATTTTTAAGAAACTGCCATAAAGTGTAGTGACTGTTTCTCCGATAATGTAATTAAAAGGCCCAATAGTTTATATGGGCCGAACATAGTCGAGACCGTAAGATTCGACGTCAAGATTTAGGCCTTGAGCTTTAATGAGTCAATACGGATCAGCTAGAGGGTTAATATTAGTTGGGCTCATAACCTAAAGGCCCATAACAATATTCTTTTCTTTTTATTAGGGCATCACTCTTCTATCTTATATACTATAAATACACCTCTGGTAAGTAGACCTTTTACCAAGCCGCACCGACGATAATAATGATCTTTAGGGTTTCTTCTTCTTTTCTTCTGTTTTGATTAGTATTGATCTTTTAAAAAATATTCAAAACCTCGTGGTTCTTAAGATCGGGCAAGAGAGAGTACGGTGTCTCTGAGTCCTTGAATGAATCTTGGCGAGGGAAATAGATCTGGCCGTGATATATCGTTTCAGTCGTCCTTTTATTTGGTTGACGATCTGATTGTTGCTCGTCCACATTCTTTCTTTTTTTTATTAAAATATTTTTTACTTTGGATTTATAGAACTGGAAGATGCGAATGATGAATATAAATTTAATTATTTCTTCACTTTGATCCGACTGGATAATTATTTATCCTTGTGGACAACATTCTGATTCCTGACGCATTTACTACTTTTAGAAGGTTGCAGTTTAATAGAGCGTACGTATTTTTATTCGAGTTTACAAATGGGGATTGCAAATTATTTACTTTTTTTTTGTGATCAAATCAAATTATTTACTTAAATTGCATAATATATAAGGGCAAAATCACATTCTTATTAGAATTTCATTAATCATGTTATGGTGATAACTAATTGGCTGGTATTTGATTGAGCTAATGAATTGCTAACGTGGATTAATAAAAACAAAAATCTGGTACAATAACAAATTGATCAGCATAACGAATTGGAAAAAAAATAGTTTTGACTGGTGAATGATGAGATTAATTATGAAATTTATTGTAAACAACTTAGGTCAACTATAACTTAGCTCATAAACTCGAAACATATAACTTAGAACTTGAACTCGAAATATTGGTAAGCGAGCTATATGCGATGAGATTATTGCACCGAGTGGAGACATTAAGTGATGTAACGTTGAAGTGTTATCTCTTTGGGCCGGGTGCACATAGCAGTTTCCAACTATCCACCTTCGAAATTCACTATGGGCCCAATAAGATACTCAAACTCGGCTATCGCCTTTATAGAATAAAACTTCAACTTGACCCATGTTTAAATCAAAAGTAATTTATACACAATTCAGTTTTTGTGTTCTTAAAACGAAGGCCCAATCTGAATCAAAGGATTCTGAACACAACGGACAACGGCCCGTCTAATTTTTGTATTGCCATGTTTTATTTGTTGTAGTGTAATACTTCAAAGAAAAATGAAATGTTGTACAAAGAAATGGAAAATCAAAATCAGAAATCTACTAAAATGAAACACTAAAGGCGAAAGGAAAGTGAAATTCGAGAAAATTTGCATTGGTATAATCGTTCAAACAACCAAAAAAAAAAAACAATTTTTGGTTCAATCATTTTATGTTTGGTGATGAAGGCGAAACTAAAAAGTGTGAACGAAGGGAGAGTACTAGTAAAAGAATACTTGCTTAAATGGCTTTAGGTTTTAACTTTGCGCAAAAGTTGAAACAAAAATTCAAACTAGTGTGTCCTTGACACACAGAACGAGTAAAAGACGTTGCCTTGACCTTTGAGTCCAAACTATTGAGACTGAGCATTTCAAACACGCATCCACCAAAGTCGTGATGACTGATGACATCTTTTCCTCTGACATTTTCTTTTCGTAAAAAAAGTACTAAAGCTGCATCAATATGACTAATATCAGTCTTTCATCTGACATATTTCAGTTCAAACAAATATACTCCCTCGGTTCCAAAATAAATGATGTTTTGGAAACTTTCTGATGTTTCAAAATAGACGATGTTTTGATATTTATATTAATTTTAGTTTTATTGAAAACTGTGTGACCAATGATATCTAATATATTAAAACAGAGTACTATTTGAAAATTACCTTGGCATGTTTTTTTTGGACTTATTGAAAAATGTTGTGACTTATCTATTAACTAACATCTATATTATTAAAAATCAAGTACAAAATTGAAATGTTTGGAAAGATAGATAGTAGACTAAAGGAATAATGTTTGGAAACATGGATAGCAGATTAAATATTTTCTTCTATTTACATATTTAGTCATCCTATTTATTTCTTATTTACAGATTCTTCCAATATCATTTAAAATAATATATTTAAATTAATTAATTTCAATAGGTTGTTATTTCTTTGTCATAAAAAAACAATCTCGAAATATATAGTGTATGTTATATAAAACTATCTATAAATATAGTATTAATTTATTTATTTTAGTAAAATATAAAAGTTTTGAGAGTTTAATTTTCTGAAAACATGTATTAAATATCGATCTCCGCTTAGAATAATAATTAAAAATCTAAAAATATGCAGATACACGAATATAAAAAATATTGTGATCAGTTGCACCTATTTCAGTTGGAAAATAGAAATACCAAATATTTTTATACTCAAATCTACGCAATATTGTAAACAGTTGAACAAATATTTATGATTTCCATATATTTTTAATGCATATCTTCCTAAATTTTTTGTAACAATTTATTGATAATACATATTCGTCCTTTATTTTAATCATTTCCCCCTACGATATAAGAAATACTTGATTTCTAAATGATATTAACATAAATATATAAATTATATTTGATTTATAAAATGTCGGAATACACAATTTTTGAAGTTCAAATAGTCTATTTTTGAACCTATAAGATTTTGAATTTAAATATATTAGATATTAGATATAATAGATTTTTTAAACAATCACGATTTTGATAATCAATCAATTAGGAACCAAATTTTTTTCCAGAATATTCCTCAATTCATTATACCATATTTATAATTTGATAACATAATTTTTAATCCTTCTAAAACGTGTGCAACAACCACCAAATATTTTGGGTATATAAATTTGAAGAAGAAATATAAAAATTTGTATAGCACTAAATTAAAAATTATATAATT
Organism: Moricandia arvensis; assembly: GCA_905132765.1. NCBI lineage: Eukaryota > Viridiplantae > Streptophyta > Magnoliopsida > Brassicales > Brassicaceae > Moricandia > Moricandia arvensis. The sequence goes on along the minus strand of CAJHQP010000002.1, from coordinate 377,482 downwards.
AAAATATTTGTAATAATATCAAATACATTTATAAAATAGAAAAATATCCGCACGGATGTGTGGGTGAAAATCTAGTTTTATACTTATTTTTAAGGATTGGTTTAATTAATTTTGATTTATATTTTTTAGTATTACTTTTTAGGAAATAATGAATACTTTAATTCTTGTGCATACACCAAAATATCAAGTATTTTGGAACAGAGGGAATACTTTTTTTTCTTGTGCGGGGAAGTGTGCGAGTAAAAAGTGTCACACCGAGACCAGAGTCATCGTGTCTCCACTTTTTCTATTTACTTTGTTAAACCCTATGTACGAATATCCCGCATTTTTAGGATTTTAGTTCCCTCGTTTTGTCTGAAAAACAATAGTTGAATTATTTTATTTTATCGATCAGTTCTAGTTACTTGAGGTAGTTTCAAGTTTTAAGCTTCTGCATTATGTATTATCTTTCTGCGGATGGTAGTATCCTAGCTACATAACAAACATATTCACTGCACGGTTTAATGTCTTGCATGGTTCACAAGTTTACTTTCTCACTCATTTGGACTATACTTGAATAAGTATACGATTTGATAATGGAGAAGCGAGGAGCTGTACTCGATTGACATGTCTGTGAAAGCAACAGTTCATGTAAAGCATATGAAATGGCTGTGGTGGTGGGCAGCACAAAAGATATTGTTGAACCTCAAATAGCCATACTCTTTATTAAAAAAAACATTCTTACAGTAAAAGTCTATATCACTATAGCTAGTCAATTAAGTATGTCCAGCTAGTATCTATGAAGTCACAATTCTACTTCGTACTCTGGTCATTTGAATACTCCATAATTCAATTTTGGCGGTATGAAAACAATTAATTTTAATGCAGATTTGAGCATTTTATGTTTTTTTTTATCACACAATGTGTATACATACAAACGTATTAAATACATGCAATAATAATACCAACTTTTGGATATCATCAGAAGGTTATATTACACATGAAAACTTTCGGTAATCAAACATTTTGGCCTACAAAGATCCAAGTGAATAAACAAAGAAACAAACATTTATAGCTTTTTTTTTATTTCTTGTAAATCGTTTTTTATCCCCAAACACCAAAAACTTTCTCACCAATGAAACTCACAAATCTCCTTACGGACCCTTTCTCTTCCTCCTGCTCCACCGTCTCTTCTCCGGTAAGGAGCTCCTCCACACTACCGTTGCAACCACCAGTATCATCAACCAGCTCACTCGAACTCGAACATGCACAAGAACTCGCAAGATACTCAGTAACTTGACTTAGACTCTCTGAACCATTCGTACCAAAGTTAGTACTAGCGAGAGCTGAAGTCTTCCCTGAACGCTTTCTCCGATCTTTCTTCCCAGTTACGCTCTTCTTCTTCTTGGTTTGTTTCTTCTTCTCCAAACTATCCTCAAAAGCGTCGATGATTTCATGAATCACCTGGCTACTTGGTGAAGAGTCCCATCTGACCCAGTAACACGTGTAGCAGCTAAAACAGTCGCAGTGAAAAACAGGCGAATGATTGTCTAAACGAGACTTCTCGTGTGGTTTGGTCTTATTCATGCGAGATGTATAGTTTCGGTCGCTGGAACAAGAGACAGTAGATATAAGGTAAGACAAGACTTCACGGTCTTCTTGAGAAAGAACCGTCGCGAGTGAGAAGATGGAAACTGGAAGAAGTTGGAGAAGGTGGTCGTCGTGTTTTATCTGCGGCGAGGGGTGTACGGTTCCTTTGCTGTAGAGCTTCTTCATTGCTTTGTATGTGAGAGAGAGAGAGAGAGACAGAGGGACCAGACATTTATTAAAGAAGGTGTTATTGAGACTTTTAAATACCGAAAGTCATTAGGTTTCTGTTTTTTTCATTCCGTTTTGTTATTTTTAGTTAGTAGTACTATACTACAATGAAATTAGGCTACATGCAAATAATACTCGACAGCCTTATTAAATGGTCTTGTTAAAATGTATAATGCGCATAATTAATACGTCAAATTTGTTAAATTGAATCCCATATAAACAATTTTTTTTATTTTTAGAATTTTTAAATTAAATATTTTCGTTTTGTACGAGTTCACTGTTAAGTGTCACAAACGTCCTCCTTGGGATTTGGATGAATTATTTTGTTTATGAAAGTTTCGTGAAATTTTTTGAGTACTTTAATTTAAAGTTATACAGTGCATAATAAATTAGTTGACGGAAAAGTGCTCGATATTATCACCGTCCAACACTTGTAAAATATAATTTGTATCATTTGTTTATATCCAATAATTGTATATTTTAAAATTTCTGAATAATTCCTAGAGACGGTCCAGTAAAATAACAGGCTGCATCTTCCTCTCCACCTCCTTATAGCCGTTAAACGTCGCCGTTTTAACTAACCCCTCAAACCCAACGCGTGGTCCACAGCCACAGCTCTTAACCCTAGTTACCACTTCATTAGAGGTTCGTTTATAGTGACCGAACCACTTGGCTTGCATGTAAGCGTTCCTCCTCCACGGAGGCAGGTTAATCTCCGCTCGCTTCATCGACCGTCTTATCTCAAAGCACATGATTCTCACTAACCGTTTCAGCTCTTCAGGTGTTCCCACAAAGACACGTGGCAGTTGAGCTAAGAGAGAAAGGTATCTTGTCGTAGGCTTAGCAATCTCGAATTCTCCGGCAAGATTTGTCTCGACGATGAAGCGATTCTTATCTCCTTGAACGTCAACGTACTCGTACTTCCCGGCCGTGTTCTTACCAAATCTCTCCCACTTAGACTTGCAAAGACCTACATAATATATATTTATCTTTTCATTTTTAGTATATAATCATGTGATCACAACGCATATCCATTAGTTATTGTATCAGACGTTTATACATACAAGTACAAAAACTTCATAATATTATAAGAAAATTTAAATCAAGCATAGCCATTTTTATGGTTGTATGGATCAAACCTAGTCATTTTCTAAAACGTAATTACTACTTGCGTATACATGGATCATCTTTTCATTTCAGTATTTGCACATCTAAATCCTAAAGTCCACTATGGTATTACATGCAAATCTTTTATCTGCTACACATGAGATGCAACCTATTAACTTTTTTTCTTTAAACAAACTAAATAATAAGGATAAGCAACAAAATCCATCAATATCACTCAAGTCTCAAATACTACTGAACTAGTTAATTAAGTTATAGTAACCCATCAATCTTGAAGCTCAGATGTTTCTCTTGACAAAAGCATTTTCCAATCACTAGAGCAAACTTAATTTTCGATAAAAGGAGCTAAGCGGATTTTTTTTTTTTTTGAACTTAATTTCATATTAAAAGGCAGAAGAAATAAAATTTTACAAGCCCTAAAGCTAGTGTTTTTGGCTCAGCCAAGCCTAGTTAACAGCCCAATACAAGATTAAGAAACCAAATCAAAGATCCTAATAGCCCTTTGAATAATATATGGCGTGAGCCCAAGGTAAAAGGCAAAACCCAATTCTTCTTTTACGGTGAAAGTGAGCAACAATTTTTTCCGTCGATGAAACCAAAGATGTTGACGAAACTTCACGCAATCCATTGTTGCAGCATCCTTGAAGACAGACGAGGGTTCTTTTCTCTGTAACTCAGAACTCGGTCCTTAATTTGTCGATCAATCAGCCTAGTAAGCACATCAACCGATCGGAAAGTATTTCGGTGAAGACGACTGTTCCTTTCTTGCCAAGTCCAGAAGATACAGCTTTGCCAGGTAAGAAGAATCAGTCTTCCTTTCCAGTTACGGCTGTGATACGATTGAAGTTGCGATGTGATATCGTTCCATTGTTGTTGAGGGTCTAGACCGCAGCGACGAGCTAATGGAGACCACAAGCTCCACGAGTATGGACAAAGGAAAAAGAGATGATCACGCGACTCTGGTGACGAGTTACAGAGCAAGCAAGTTGGTATTGTTTGGAGCCCCCAGCTCAGTAATCTGTCTTTTGTAGGACACCGATTCAAGATGAAAAGCCAACTGAGGAATGAATGCTTTGGAATACCTCCCACGATCCAGACAATATGATCCCAGGGGACCAGGACACCTTGGCCAGATAAGTTTGTATATACTTGTCCCGTTGAGAATTTAGTATAAATAGTGCCCTCAAGTTCCCATTCATAGTAGTCCTCTTCTCTTGTCAGTTCGATCGTTGTTAGGAAAGCATGGAGCTGTAGCTGTTTTTCAGAACGAGGGTGTGGCAGTGTCCAACGATTATCCCTGAAAAGCGAAGAGACTGTAGCATCCTCTTGTATTCCCAATGACAAGTTGGAGTCAATAAGAAATTTTTCCAGGGAACCAAAAGGTGACCAATTATCAGTCCAAAAGCGGCAAGTAGCTCCATTCCTTATCCTTAATTTAATCCAACCGTAGATCTCACCTCTCAATTTGAGCAATTTATTTACTAACCAAGAGTTTCTCGTGCTTGGCTTTACCGTCCAGAAAGAGCTTAGATCACCGTTGAGCACCGTATCCGTGAACCATGCAACCCATATCGAACCAGCTTGGAAGAAAATGAGCCAAATCAGCTTCAACATACAAGCTTTATTCCATATAGACAGGTTTCTAACTCCTAATCCTCCTTCACTTTTCGGTTTTGTCACCACTTCCCAACTCACCCTTGCTGCGTGATGATCTTCAGTATTTCCTTTCCACAGAAAAACTCCACAGAGCGAATTGATACGTTTGATACAAGCTTTTGGGAGCACAAAGGATGAACACCAGAAGTTTGTAATTCCAGCAATTACTGTCTTGATGAGCAAAAGACGTCCCGCAAAAGATAAGGCTCTAACACTCCATGAGTTGAATTTTCTTTTCACTTGATGAATTAAAACTTCGCAGTTCTGTAATGTAAGCTTTCTTGTGCATAGTGGTACTCCAAGATACCGAACCGGAAGGGATCCTTGCGGCATGCCAGTGGTGAATTGAATAAGATCACGTTCTGCGTCCGAAATACCTGAAGAGAAGAATGAAGACTTTTGGACACTTACTGCTAAGCCAGATCGAAGCTCGAACTCTTTAAGGACTTGTAGAACAACTTGGAGAGACTGGATTGAGCCATCCATGAAGATTAGAAGGTCATCGGCAAAGCAGAGATGGGTCATTCTAGCTGAGTCACAACGAAGGTGATACTTGAATTTCAAGTCACGAGCAGCTTGGTTTAGCATGAGTGATAGGTTGTTAAGAGCGATGACAAACAAATAGGGTGAAAGAGGATCCCCTTGACGCAGACCCCTTCGACCCTTGAAGAAACCATGGACTGCTCCATTGTAGCCAAGAGTGAAACTGGTAGTGCAAATACATGATCTCAGCCAACCTCTAAACTTATCTGGTAAGCTCATACCTTCTAAGCAGTTAAATAAGAAATCCCAAGATAAAGTATCAAAAGCTTTTGCGATATCCACTTTGACAGTAATTCTGGGCGTGCCTGACTTTTTATGGTATCCATTTATCAGCTCTGAAGCCAAGACCGTATTCTCAACCAGGAGTCTCCCTTTCACAAAGGCGGTTTGATTGGGAACGATGAGGGATGACAAGATTGGTTTCAGCCGCTTCACAAGTAATCTGGAGATAGTTTTATAAATTGTGTTCAGACAAGCGATAGGCCTGAAGTCAGTGATGAGCGAAGCACCAGGTCGTTTAGGAACCAGTGAGAGAATCGTGGAGTTGGCAGCAGTTGGCAGGTAGGATGAAGCGAAGAACTGAGAAATAGAGGTGACAACTTCAAGACCCAGGATATCCCACGCAGCTTTATAGAATCCAGAGGTTAACCCATCTGGTCCTGGAGCCTTATTTGGGTTTAGCTTCAGTAGGATTCTTGAGATCTCATCGCTGGAAGGAAGAGTAAGCATATTCTGGACTTCCTGATCAGGGCACTCAAAACGTGAGAGAGACTTAAACCAAGTCGGAGAAGAGGCCAGAGTAGTTGGAGGAAGCAATAAGGGACCAAGGATTGATTGAAAGTAATGGATAGCATGAGATGACATTTGCAGAGGGTCTGAAATCACCACACCCGAAGGAAGATGAAATGATCTGATGGCATTATAGTTCAATCTTACTTGGACCACTCTAAAGAAGTAAGTTGTATTCTGATCACCCTCTTTCAACCAATTTATTCTTGATCTTTGTTTGAAATAGCTCTCTTCTATACTCCTAAGAAAATGCCACTTTTGTAGCAGATCTTTCTCCAGTTCAAACAACAGCGTGGAAGGTGATTGGAGTGATTGTACCTGCACATCTTGCAACAACCGGTTAGCTTCACTCACTCTCTTTTGAATTTGTGAAAAGTTTTCTTTGTTTAATCGTTTTAACTCCCTTTTGATTTGTTTTTGCTTCCAGCACAGGTCCGAGAGATTAGTCACTAGGCTTCCAGCCTCAGTCCACGCTTGAAGGACCAATTGGTGAAAGTCTGGGTGTTTAGTGAGGTAGTTGTAGAATCTAAAAGGCTTAGTTCCAGAGGAGGGGATTTTGAAGGCTAGGTCGACAAGACATGGGCTATGGTCAGAAAATAGAGGAGGCAGGAAAAAAGTAGAGCAGTGAGGGAAGAGGTGAAGGATAGGGCTGTTGATGAGGAAACGGTCTAGTTTTTTCGCAACAGGGGTAACTGGTTGGTGATTGCTCCAAGTGAAGGTAGGCCCTTGATATCTTAAGTCAAACAGCTCCAATTGAATTAAGCAATCTCTTAACTCAATCATTTGTGGTGATAGGGAATTCACTGCTAGGACTGAGTGTTCAGCAGGATGCAAAATCTGATTGAAATCTCCACCGAGCATCCAAGGAGTGGCATGAAGGTCTAGGGACTGGTACAAGTTCAGTAATTCTACCCAAAGGTCAGAACGTTCACTTCTTGTATTCGCAGCATATATGGCAGTATAGACAAACATTGGTGAACCTGGGATCTTGACTTCACAGGTTAAGGATTGGTTGGACTGATGCAAAACCTGGACTGCGACAGAAGGCCTCCAAATCAGAACAATTCTGCCATCTTCATCAAACGAATGATTGGAGGTAAAGTGCCAACCATTACAGAGTTTTCCCATTAAGTGACTTAAATTTGGATCTTTGATGTGAGTCTCCAAAATAGAACCAAAAATAGGCTGATGGCTCCTAAGCCAATCACAAAAAGGTTGATGCTTATCCGGGTCATTTAGACCACGGACATTCCAAAAAAATAACTTGCTATACATAGTTAAAGATTTTGAGGCCCCTCTGAATGAAGAGCATCCTTAGTAACCAAAATATCAAAAGAGTTAGAAGTGGGAATATGGGTAGGCAAAGGGGGAATCGGTTTTTTTATGAGCGAGAGAGGGGTCAAGGGGGGAAGGGAAGAGAAATAGGCTAACTGACTTAAAAAAGAAGGGAATTTATGGAGGTTAGGGTTGGAGATTGATCTTTTTAAAGTGGCTTTTTCTGTGGTTGTAGGTGAGGTAAAAGGGAAGACAAAACCTTCTGATGAAGAAGAGGTAATGGGAGGAGAGGGGAAATCAGTTGATTTAGAGGCTAAAGAGGATGAAGAAGGCAAGGTTTCAGAAGGTAAAACAGTGGTTTTTGGGGGGTCAGAAAGAGGTATAATAGGCAAAGATTGGGAAAAAGGTTTTGTGGACTGAGAAGATGAATCAAGGATAGGAGGTTTAGAGGATGAGGCAAGGGCAATAGGCACATAGGTTGAAGCAGGAACATTAGATTTAGTGTGATATGAACCAACAACAGGAACAAATTCTTTCACACTGGAAGATTTTGAGACTGCCTTTGGAGCAACTTTAGGAGCTGGAGGGGTAACTTTCTTTGAAGGAGCAGGCAAGAGAAGGCAGTTCCGAGAAATATGACCTAGTTCTTTACAGTGAGCACATGTAGGAGGCACCCAAGGGTAATCTACTTGTACCTCCACAACTTCTCCACTTTGCCTAACAAACTCAACAACACGAGGCAGAGGTTGAGAGAGCTTTACTTCAACTTTCACATGAGACAGGGTTAAGCTCACGAGGTTTAAGGTAAATTCATCAGTCTCCTTTGGTTCTCCTACGAGGCCAGCAACTAGACTGAGACCTTCCTTGTGACGTAGATCCAAAGGAACACCCGTTAGATGAGCCCAGATTTGAATTGCCTCCCTTGGCGCAGAAACTCCTGAGCTTGATGACCACTGAGAAGCATGGAACATTGAGTCCCCGACATACCAGACATTTTTCTCTAAGATCTTTTGTCGAAGGTACTCACTTGGGATCCTGACTAGCATTGATCGATTTAATGGGTTATTGTGTATCTCAACCTTTTTGCCTTTTCCCCACATGTGGTTCAACACACTTTGGATTTGGTTGAAAGGAGGAGGTCTACCATTGAAGTGGCAGAAAATGAAGTCTTTGTGCATTTCTGCACCTTTTTGAAAGACACTATCGGGAATTAAGACCCTAGGCCTACCAGTATCTGAATGAGAGAGTGGAGCTAGCCTGGTAAGAGTTTTATCTTCTGATTTCCTCAATTTTTCGACCAGGGAGGGGCCCTGCGGGATTGAATGGTTGAAAGGTTTTTGAAAGCTTGAAGATAACGGGAGTGATGGGGTGGGTTCGGGGGAAGAAAAGAGAGGGCTTTGGTTAGAGATTTGAGTGGTCTCTTGCGGGACAAAGCCTACAACAGGCATGGAAGTAACAAGGGGAGATTTATTTTTGCTGGGGGGAAGGTTTTGGATTAGGGAGGGTGAGTTAGAAGCTTTGTTTGTTACAGTGGGTGAAGAATCATAACCAATCCCCCCCCTGAAAATCAAATGCATACAAATGTAAAGAGTAAAGAGAGCATGAGTGTTATAATAGTACCTGCATCAAAACCTTTGTTACGTAAATAAGCCATCAATATGCGTTTATCTCCCACGAACTCACTTGCATTTACTACCTCCTCAAGTATGCTCTGCCTCTCTCTGTCGCCACAGAGATTTTCACGAATCTCCCGTAACCTCTCCTTCACATCTTCAGAGTCATCATCATCTTCAGCGTCAGACTTATCATCGTTTTGTTCACCAGGAACATCCTTGGGGAAAGCTTTCACTTCCCTGTCCATAAAAGACTCGACCAGTTCCCAAAGATCAGCTGTCTCATCCGGAAAGTGATCACTCCCGCTGGTGCTATAGCACGGCCGACGTGCACGCGCCGCCTCAACGTCAAACGCCGCAGCTAATCTGTTGAATCTTCTCGGAATCTCTACCATTTTTATGCCCTTTCCCTGGTTTCTCCTCACTTCTGCGAACTGTTGTTATATATATGAACATGAATATCAGATGTACTATTTAGTGATGTTTTCATTGTGATGACAAATCCTTTTGACTTTTTGACTGAGTAAACGACAAAATGGTAAAAAAATGAATAACTGGTTATTAGAACCTCAATTGTTACAGCCATAGCGTCCAGATACATTCCCTTCAAAGCGAATAACTTTCATCAAATCTGAATAATTGAACATCAACTAGTCGATAAACAGCATAGTAAATTGTGTTAGTTTGGGAAAACGATATTTTTTAACTTTTAAAAAAAGAAGAAGAATTTTTTGCAAGTTTCTCATTTATTAAGGTCTACCAACATTTCTAGTCGGCCATTAAAAGGACGTTTAAACCATTATTAAAGTTAAAAACAAAAACCATTATCGCCATTATTTTTGCAAATTTTTCATAATTAAAATATTACAAAAATACTGAAAAATGTTCTTATTTGAAAAACTTCCAATTATTTTTTACGTACTTTTCTTGGTTTATTTTTTCTATTTTAAAATTGAATAACAAGTTTCATTTATATTAATATTATATGGAAGACACTAGAAGATTTTTCAACAATAGTGTTGTTTTAATAACTTCTAACATCTACTCCTTCTGTTTCTAAATAAATGTCATTTTAGCTTTTTATTTTTGCTTCAAAAAATGTTACTTTGCATTTTCAATGTAACTTTTCACATAAAATCTCTTTTTTACTCTTTTAAATGACTAATAAATATTTTTAAAATTATTTTTATTCAAATAATTGAAATTAAATGAGGGTATATTAGTATATTTTTCATTTTCCTAATTTTCGTGAGTTCATTTTGACTAGGGTCAACGAAATATTTTAAAAAAAAAATTATAGGATCAACACTAGATATGAATACTGGTTTTAGAGGATTCAACAGATAAATTTAATCAAAAATGCTGGTTATCCTTTAAAGATTTTACGTACACTTATAAATTTATGTGGTGTCATATGAACCCATATATCTTTGAATGGGCCCGCCATTGACCAGTTGCTGAGGTGGAGTAACAAGACAGTATACCTGAATCAAGTTAAACCGTGGTTAGATCATTCCATCTTCCACTTATTTCACTTCAGTAGATTTGTTCCCTTCTTCTGACGCGGAAACTAGAAGTAGAGTAACCCAAAATACGTACGCGTTCAATGAATCTGAGAATTTGACTAGGTTCAACGTATCTGAGGTTATCTTTGTTCATTTGTTTCTTTTTCCTACTTTACAACTGGTCATGGAATAATTGGGTGAATATATTAAATGATCACTGGCAATGCTTGATGCGGATATAGGCTTATCCATTACACGTGATGGCACTAGTCTTTCTTATAGAAATCTTTAAGTAGTAATTTAGTATCATGAACGGTCATCAAAAAATAGTTTCGCCACGTTTGGAGATTGTAGAAACATGTTTTCTGGGCCTATATTGATTGGTTAGTACAATTTGGGCTGAGTTTTCTGGGCCTGTATTGGTTGGTTAGTACATCTTGGGCTGAGCTTCAAAGCCACAAATCATCTTCATTTGCAAACTCTAAAACCTATATTGCTCAATTGGCCTAAGGCTCTGGCCTGGCCTGGGCTTCTAATATAGCATGTAACCTTTGACTCAGGACAATGACAATTGATCATGACAATCTTGCACCGGTCCCGAATAATCTGTATCATTTTTTTTTTGGTTTCTTCTTTAAATTAATCAAGCATTCAAGTTTGGCTGAATTTTAAAAATGTTTGATGTTATAGGCTTATAGCTATGGAGATTCAAGGGTGATCCATATTGGACATTGTTTGCTCTGTCTTTTGTTCTATGCCATCACCTTGGATCAATTCCAGAACATGCAAAGTACGTATAAACAGAAACATGTGCTTAGCCTTACTTAACAACTATCCCGCTACATTATTTGAAAGTGAGGTGTCTAGGAACACCTCAGTTTAAGAAGAAGGTATCTTTTGATTTTATGTATTATTGGTTTGATCAGACGAATGGACAAGTTATTCCTATGATTTTATATTCCATGCTTGATGTTGCGTCTCTCAGCTGGCTGAACTCATACCAGACAGTCTTTTTCGGGTGTCTCTTGTACCAGACAGTCTTTTTGAACTCATACCAGACATGCTTGTTCGTATATTAAAGATCTATGTCACCTTCCAAACACCATAAGGATCATAATTGATATTCTGATTATTATTATACTATATCGATTTTGAGTGTATGCTTATTGCTCACAGTTGGAAGGCTTAACAACTGGTGAACAACTCATAATCATAATCATAGGAATAAACTTGGTATATTTGTTCGTTGAAAGATCTAAGGAATGGTAATAGATATATACACGTTTTTGTGACAGACATGCGTTCACATTTTGTTCCCACTTGGTCGTGCGAGCATGTTTGTCTTCCCTTTTTTTTTTTTTTTTTTGAAAATGTTTGTCTTCCCTTGACCGCTTCTAGTTCATAGATCGTGCACTCATGTCATTTTGAGCTATAAAGTATTTTATATGATCATCAAACGTTGACGGCTAACTATTTTATTCTTCAAGCATCAGAACGTGCATACAAGTTTGTGCAAACCAGTGACGATGGTTTCATCTCTGCGCAAAGGTCAGCTCTTTTTAGTCTCCTCTACGTTTCCATAAAACGTGTAAACATGTCACTAATTGAAAAATTCAGTAAAAAAAATTATAGAAAATTAGAGAGATGGAAGGAGTTACGAAACTTACGACTTTGAGTTTCTAAACTGTTTTATAAAGATGGAGCACATAGAGATAATTGATGTTCATAATAGGTAAAAAGTGGGTTTCTTGACCCATACCAAAAAAATGCGGTTCCATCCTCTTCGTATCTTCTTCTTTCTTTTTCTCTTTTCCATTTGTTTACAACAGATCAAAGCAGCTGGTGAAAGCCGCTTGGGGGGTCATATCAAAGTAGACCCGAAGCTCAAGTTCGAGAACCCGAAGCTACGTGAAGCCTACATTGCTCTCCAGTCATGGAAACAAGCAATATTCTCTGACCCTTTCAACTTCACAGCTAATTGGAATGGTTCAGATGTTTGTTCCTACAATGGAATCTACTGCGCTCCTCTTCCTGGCTCATACAACAAAACCAAAGTCGTTGCAGGCATTGACCTTAACCACGCTGACATAGCTGGTTACTTGCCTTCCGAGCTTGGTCTCCTTTGTGATCTTGCTCTTTTCCACCTTAACTCAAACCGTTTCTGCGGTGAAGTCCCTCTTACTTTCAACCACATGAAGCTTCTCTACGAGCTTGATCTTAGCAACAACCGATTCGTCGGTAAGTTCCCTAAGGTTGTCCTCTCTTTGCCGTCTCTTAAGTTCTTGGATCTCCGCTACAACGAGTTTGAAGGCAAGATCCCGTGGAAGCTATTTGATAAAAAACTCGACGCTATATTCTTGAACCATAACAGGTTCCGGTTTGGGATCCCCAAGAACATGGGGAACTCTCCGGTCTCTGCTCTGGTTCTTGCGGACAACGATCTTGGAGGATGCATACCGGGAAGTATCGGTCAAATGGGGAAAACACTCAATGAGATCATCCTCTCCAACGATAACTTAACCGGTTGTGTACCTCCTCAGATAGGTAACCTCAAGAAAGTGACGGTCTTCGACATCAGTTCAAACCGTGTACGTGGTCCGTTACCGTCTAGCGTCGGTAACATGAAGAGCTTAGAAGAGCTTCACGTGGCTAACAATGGCTTCACAGGAATCATCCCTCCAAGTATCTGCCAGCTTCCTAAACTTGAGAACTTCACTTACTCTTCCAACTTCTTCACCGGTCGTGCTCCTATATGCGCGGCTAAATCGGTGGCCGATGCTATTGTGAACGGTTCCATGAATTGTATTACCGGTATGGCTCGTCAGAGATCGGTTAAGGAGTGTTTATCTCCGTTGGCTCGTCCTGTTGATTGTAGTAAGTTTGGTTGTTATAATATATACTCTCCACCACCACCGGTGTTCAAGATGTCACCTGTTGTTAGGAGACTCCCTCCACCGGTTTACGTTTACAAGTCGCCTCCACCACCGTCGTCTAAGATGTCTCCCACCTTCAGAGCTTACTCTCCGCCGCCACCGCCGTTGTCTAAGATGTCGCCTACCGTGAGAGCATACTCTCCGCCTCCACCACCGTTGTCCAAGATGTCGCCTACTGTTCGTGCTTACCCTCCGCCACCACCACCATCACCATCTCCACCACCGCCTTACGTATACTCGCCTCCTCCTCCACCACCTTACGTGTACTCATCCCCACCTCCGCCTCCTCCAAGTCCACCACCACCTTACGTGTACTCGCCTCCTCCACCACCACCTTACGTGTACTCGCCTCCTCCTCCACCACCTTACGTGTACTCATCCCCACCTCCGCCTTCTCCAAGTCCACCACCACCTTATGTATACTCATCTCCACCACCACCTCCACCAAGTCCACCGCCGCCTTACGTATACTCATCTCCACCACCGCCGTGTCCTGAATCATCTCCTCCACCGCCTGTTGTATACTATGCACCTGTGACACAAAGCCCCCCACCTCCATCACCAGTATACTATGCACCGGAAACACAAAGCCCTCCACCACCAACACCAGTATACTATGCACCAGAAAAACAAAGCCCTCCACCGCCAACACCAGTATACTATCCACCACCAAGTCCTCCACCGCCAACACCAGTATACTATCCAGCTGAAACACAAAGCCCTCCACCACCAACACCAGTGTACTATGCACCGGAAACACAAAGCCCTCCACCGCCGACACCAGTATACTATGCACCGGAAACACAAAGTCCTCCACCACCAACACCAGTAGTATACTATACACCGGAAAAACAAAGCCCTCCACCGCCAACACCGGAATACTATCCACAGGAAACACAAAGTCCACCACCACCAACACCAGTTTACTATGCACCCGAAACACAAAGTCCTCCACCACCAACACCAGTTTACTATCCACCTAAAACACAAAGTCCACCGCCACCATCACCAGTTTACTATCCACCTAAAACACAAAGTCCACCGCCACCATCACCAGTATACTATCCATCTGAAACACCAAGTCCTCCACCAGCAAAGGCTTGTACGGAAAGCCATCCTCCACCAACACCTACGTACGAACCAACGCCTGAAAATTCATACACATCGCCACCACCACCGCTTCCTTCCTACTCCGACAAGTCTCTTCCACCGATTCCAAGTGTCTCGTATGCTTTGTCTCCTCCTCCGTCTTACTAGTAGTTTCAAATAATTGAGAAAAATGCATTGCCTTATGATAACAACTACTCACAACTATATTCTTTTGGCTGCAAGACTTTGATTACTTTGATTTGTGTGTTTGGTTGATTTACAACAAAAAAAAAAAAACATTCCAGTTATTATTTTTATTTCCATATTTTTCTTTTGGATATTATTTTTTCCCACTAACACAGAGCTGCATTAGCAGCAATGGAGTATATAATTTCAGTTTATAATCTTCTGCACTAACAATAAAACATATACACCATATTTCAAAAAATTAAATTATTCATAAGATTACATAACTGTAATTTTGCAAATAAAAATACGACGTCAGCTTAAAAAGAATATTCCATACATCGTCGTTTTAAACTCTTTATCGTCGAAATAACTGCTTATCGTCCATGGCGTCGTCTTTGTGAAACTTTGCCGGAGAATGATACGTCGTCGTTTATAGTCTCTGTATCAGCGATCTCCGAAGCTAGGCTTTTCGATGGTCTGATCCTCAAGGACGCAGGTTGCTTCCTTCAGGTTCGTTTTTACTATGTAATGCCTTTGGAACTTAGCCCTATAGATAATCCCCAAAGTGATGGTGTTTGAATCTGATCTTTTCTATTTTTTTGAAATTACGTACAAGACTACTTCAGTTCTGTATAGCAACATATAAGGTTCTGTTTTTATGTTTTCTGGTGTGTTTGATTTGCTGTTAATGTTTGGTTTCTGTGCTCTGTTTTTACAGCCTAATCTGAAGAAGTTCTTGACCATGGGAGGTAACGTTCGATATTTACCCATGGAGTTTTAACTTGTTTGCTATCAAATACAGTTTATGGTTGATTGAACTGAAACAAACATCATGTTGTTTCCTCTTATAAGTTCAACAAAAACCTTCTAGCAAAGATGATTCTTCTGAAATACTCCATCCAGTTTATTTGTCGTTGTAGAAAAAAATTTTTGTTTCAAAATAAGTATCGTTTTATAATTTCAATGCAGAATTTATTAACTTTACATGTTATTCTATTTTTTTATTGGTTGAAATATGGTTAGGTGTATATGTAATTATGTTTTTAAGAAAATATGTAAAACTAAATGTTTTTTTAATTTGTGTGTATAAAACTAAAACGACAAGTAAAGTGTAACGAAGGTAATAACAAAGAGCAACTTCCAAAACTTGTGAGTTTCCTTCACAAATTATTCTTGTGACGGTTAATTATGATTAAACCGGTGTAGGAGATGGCTATACTGTCTGGTTTAGAACATGCACAGGGAAATTTGTACCTTCACTACCTTGATGCTTCGCAAGTAATGTAACCTTTGATGTGATCACCATTTAAAAATCTACTTCTATCAATCATTACTTTACTTTCTTTATTTGCAGGAAAAAATCATTTAAAGAAAGATTATACTATATGTTATTGAATCTTTTTTTTTTTAAGTCATCTGTATTATAATATTAAACATCATTACAAAGGCCCATCAAAGAGGCCAGAAACAGTACAGCGAAAGGCCCAGAAGATGAGCAATAACAAAGGAAAAAACAAAACACGGCCCAACCAGGCCCGAACAATAAAAAACCCTAAAAGAAAACGGCTGGCACTTGCTCACCACGCGTTGTTCATTAACGTGAGTGTATCAACACGTGGACACCATTCACAAAGGAAGCCCAGGTGTCACACGAAACGGCCACCGTTTTCACAGGAAGAAAGTCATCACCGGAGCGACTTCCGGACGGCCACCGGAACACACCGGAAACAGGACGCCATAGAAGAAGAAACCGTCGGACAACTTTAGCCAATTAAGAGCCACAACACCATCGGACGACTTCACCGAAAAGAACGTCTCCGATAACCTCCAAACGTCTCCGAGAATCCATAGTCAACACCACTAAGGAGAAGGGAGACAAGGATCCAAGAGCCGACGGCAACATCAAAGAAGATGATGTGCCTCGGAGCCAAAAGCCGATGGCAACATCGAAGAAACTGATGTGCCTCGGAGTCAAAAGCCGGCCGACCACCGAAGGGAAGATGCGACGCCGGAAAGGGGAGTCCAACCATGGGCGATAGAACGCCGGAAGAAAATGGTCTAGAATTTCTCTTCATCACTTTTCCTCTGTGAAAGATCTAGATAGGGAACAGAGGAAAAGGAGAGAGAGGCGACTAACCCAACATCGTTTTTATTGAATCTTTTATAAAGAAGACAACGGAATATTAATAACTTTCTATATAAAAGCTTATCATCGAGTTTGAATGGGTCCATTAGTAACGGTCGGTCGCTTTGACAAAACTCCCAATAATTAGTCTTTAAAAAATTAACTGCGAGTGAAAAACATTTACATATACTATATATGAATCAATACCATCGTCAGAAAAAAAAGCTGTAAAAAGAAAAAATGAAACGTTCAAGGAAGTTCTCATCGTCGGCAACAACCACCACCGTTATCCACACTTTCTATAATGACCATATTACCCCTCCAGCAACCAAAGAGATCCCGATCGAAACCCCACCTCCGCCTGCGAAGACTAACACCTCCGCCGACACAGCCGCAGCACGAATCCAGACTGGTTACCGTTCTCACAAGATCCGAAGTCTCTACAAAACGATCTCATCCGTCCGTCGAGAAGCCAACCGTGTACAGAGCACGATCCAACGGCAGGAAACAGTAGACGCCATCAGAACCGACGAGAAGGAACGGCTGAGGATGAACGAGACTCTGATGTCTCTGCTTCTGAAACTCGACTCTGTTCCTGGTTTGGATCCGGCGATCAGAGAAGCTAGGAGGAAGGTGAGCCGTCAGATCGTAGGGATGCAGGAGATACTCGACGCGATATCGGAGAGTAAAGATGAGAATCAGTGGTGGTCTAACTACGATCATCAAGGACAAGGCGGCGCGTGGCCTATGTACTGGGAAGAAGCGGTGGAGGAAGAGATGTGTAGAGAGAGAGGCGGTGATGAGATGGAGAGGTTCTGTGCTCAGTATTTGGGTTTCAGATGTTTCCAGAGATTTCTCAGAGAATGACGGCGGTAAATTATCCGGCGTACGTTAGATTTTATCTTCTTTTTTTTTTCCGACAACTCCGTACGGTAGATTTATCTCTCTTTTGTCTTTTTTTTCTTTAAATCCCTGTTCTGTTAAATTTACTAACGTCGTTTTGTGAATATGTAAATGAACTACGCGTCGTCTTGTGCTCATGTAAACGTCACGTAGTGTTTTGTGTACTTTGTGGACCTTACAAATAGGGCCCTAAATAATAGTTTCCAAAGTCCAAACTCAACATTAAATCTTTATATATGTTTACTGTTGCTTTTAAATACTGATTGCTGTCAAAGAAAAAACAAAAATTTATCAAAATTAATATACATATTTACACAAAATATACATGGTTTGTTGCTTTTTCCAGTGAAGTTGCAATAATGTTTCTTACAAGACAGTTTTGATTTTTCCCCTCATTAAGTTAGTTTCTAATCGAACCACTGACAATAAAAAAGAAAGAAAGATAGTAGAGTTACTAACACTGAGTATGTCTCTTAGATATGTGATTATATGTATTTAATATAGGTAGCATTCAGCATATATAACAAAAAAGTTAAACGACAATTGTAGATAAATATTGACGACAATAGAGTTTTTGGTAAAATTGTTTATGTCAAACTGAATTTAATTCATTTTTTAAGTATTCCGAAGACTACAAGATATTTGTCTAAGAACTTCATAGATATGTTTCCTAGAATTATTTGTTCCGACCCAAACACTTTATGAAATTTTCTTGAGCTTTTCTTTTCTTTTGAATTTAATATTTTTTGAACCATATACATATATGAACATACATATATTAGTTAAGAACAAGTTTAAATTAAAGCGAAAATAATTAATAACAGAATAATGAAACAATATGAATAATATAGTAATATGTTTCTCTTCTTCGGATAACTTATGTGATGGGTCACAGCCAATTCTTGCGAATGTCAAAGGTGTAGTTGTTCTCCAAGTAGCACTTATTATCGTCATCGACGAACTGAAATACATTTACAAGACAAAAAGAGTTAACTAGTGAGAATATTCTATAAACGTCATTTCAGAGTTTGGATAGATAAATATGTGTGCATGATGAAAAAATAGGTTAAACTATTTTGATTTTTGGTACCTTAGATTTAACGGAATAGGAGCCTCGAACAAGCATACCAGACGGTGTAGATTCTTCAAACATGACATGGACATACGGTTCAGCCTGTGGACTGAACGTTCCTAACATCTGCTTTCTACTATACACTGCTTTCAGTAAAAGAGTAAAAGCAAAATTAGAGAAAAAAGTTTCAAAAATGATTGTAAACTGATATTGTAAGTATGAGAATACCCTTGATTCCGGTTTTCCAAACCGTATTGCTGTACCGGAGACCGGACACAATGTTGTTGGTCACACGGAAAGTAAATACGAGAGTGTACTTAGAGCCTTCTTTGAGAGTAAACCATGGTCCTTTTGATGCCGGTTTTCCGTTTTCAGGAATGGTCAGTACCATGTCTTCTCTATCCGGTGACCTAATTGTTAAGTTCATTATCTTTACCACCGGATCCGGAGTTTCTGCATTTACATTTTGTTATTGGTTCAAAAAGTTACAAATATAAATCTAAAATTATAAGAAAAAAGTTCAATGTGGGCTAGTTAGTGAATTACAACATATCAATTACTCTTATTTATCTAATAAGTCTAAATAGTTCTCTTTTGTGCCTTGGTCGTATCTTATGAGGTGTTACTATTAAGCATTATTGAGAGTAATCAATGGGATATCTCTTTAGCCTGGTTTTGTTTGCTATTAAACCGTATATATAAACCGGGTATTGGAATTGGGTTTACCTCCAACCTCCTCAAGATCCACGATGCCAAGAAGTTGTTCTTTCCATCTCCTCAAGCTTTCATCATCCTAAACATTTTTTTCCAATGGTAAAAAAAGTGACTTATTGTCGTGTAGATTTTGGAAACCATATTAATTCACCCATTACTATAGGTCAGTTATATAGCATTATAAGCACACAAACAAAAAACACAAATATATAACATTTGTGGATTAACTTAGCGGCATAGCCATGAGAGATCAAATTCAAACCTTGTCTTTCTCGAGCTGTTCTTTGAGAGCGATCATGGGACCAAGCTCAAGATTCTTGTCTTCGTCTTCTTCATCATCTTCTGTTGGAGACAAAGAACTGTGGCTGTTATTTCTGCTTAGCATCTCATGTCCCTTTGGCTCTTCTGAAGACATTACTGCTTTCTTGTCCTCGTCTTTAAAACCCATGTTTGTTTTCCTGAACTCTATTGGTTGATCTGATTTAAATCGGATCCTATATATTCAACCGTTGGGTTTGATTCGATATGATTTCCTGGAGATGGTTATATGTGCAACCTGGTTTAATGAGATGACAACAAATAAATCTTCAAAATAAACAAAAGCCAGAAAGAATAAAGAGATCAGTCGTTTAATTAAAGGGTTTGTTTGTTATAATGAGAAGAAAATAACAAGATGTAGAAAAAAGAGAATTAAAAGATAGACAATGAAAGAGATAAACTTTTTGTTGTTGTTGAGGAATGTTTAAGTATAGGGTTTGTACAATAGGTCATGGGGTGATCCTTAATTAAGACTTTTAGTCTTCTCGTTCACATGATTTGTTCTTTAGAATCGAATGCTACAACATAACTAACTCTGCATACGTACATGCATGCAAGTACATCTCAGCAGTGCCGGTCCTGAGTTTTTAAAGACCAGAAGCGAAGGAAAAAAAAAAGGCCGTCTTTCGTATTAAAAAAAAAGCTTGAGCGTATATATAAAAAAATCTAACGTCAAACAAAAACATAAATAGTCAAAAGTAACAAAAACATGAAAAAAACACTATTCTTCAAAAATTATTCTTCTTGCAGTTTTATTAGCAAACTCATTCATCAAACTTGTGTAATCCAACTTTTTAGCCATCCTCCTTTCAATCGATATGATCGCCAGACCATTTAATCTCTCCTGTGACATACTCGACCGTAGATAAGATTTTATGAGTTTTAACTTCGAAAAACTTCTTTCTGCCGATGCTACTGAAACAGGAATTGTCATCATAATGCGATATGCAGTCCATGTATTTGGATAACAAGTATCCACCTTCTTAAGAAAATCTAATACCTCAGCCGCCTTCTGAATATTTGTTGGTAAACTCCCTCTTAAAAGCTTCAACTCCATAAATAATTCGTTACCATCAATATCAGAACAATTACCATGCTTGAGAAAAACTTCTAGATTGACACAAGCAACCATCAACTCATCATCATTTGTCAACTTAAGCTTCTTTAGATCAAACAAAAATCCAAAAGTTTTTTCATAACCTTGGAGCTGATCAAACCTTTTCTCGAAAGAAACCAAACTCTGATCCACAATTTTTATGAAGTAATTGATTCTGAAGTTTTCTTCTGCAGTAAATATCACATCTTCATCATCTTTTCTAGGTTCTTCATCATGGTATTGCTTCTTTTTAATGAACCGTTTTGCTTTCATAGAGAACACAGGATCAATTTCCATAGTAGTAGCAATCTTTTCAGCTTCTAGTTTTGCTGCTTGGAAACCTGTTTCTCTATACTCTTTAAAAAAAGAAATAAGGCCTTTCACTTGAGCAATAGCAATATCAATATCCATATCTTCAGACTGTAGGAGTTTGCTTACTTTGTTAACAGCAAACAAAAGCTCATACCAAATAATCATTCCAGTCAAAAACTCAAAGCTTCCCATTCCATAATTTTCACTCATTGCAAGAGACTCAGCATCTCTTCTTGTTTCTGGATTTGCACTGTTTTCAGCCAAGTAAATCAAAGCCTCTCGTATTTGTGGAGCCTGAAATCGTATTGCTTTAACACTTTTTATGCGGCTTTCCCAACGAGTTTGTGATATTGGTTTTACTGTAACCCCATTCACAATATCTCTGAAAACTTCACAGTTGTTTGTAGAAGAAGAAAACAAACGATAGATGCGCTGAATAATTCCAAAAAATGATACTGCTATCAATGATGAGGAAGCGATATCAGAAAGTACAAGATTCAGACTATGACAACCACATGGTGTGTAGACAGCCCTGTGATTAATTTCAAGCAACCTGTTTTGTACTCCTTTAACTTTCCCTTTCATGTTTGATCCATTATCATAACCTTGCCCTCTAATGTCATCTATACTCAACCCAAGATTATGCAATGCATCTTGAAGGGTGTCAAAAAGCCCTTCTCCTGTTTTGTCTTTAACTTCCAAGAATGTCAAAAAAAATTCTTCAATCTTTGGAGAAGTCTCAGAAATATCCACACATCGAATAACCATCGACATTTGTTCCCGATGACTGATATCAGGAGTAGTATCAAGAATAACTGAAAAATACTTTGCATCTCGAATCTTCTTTAAGATCATTTGTTTGATCTCATTCCCAAGCATCTCTATCAACTCATTCTGAATCCTGTGACTGAGATAATGATAATGAGTTTCACGCTTCTCGATCCGTCTAATGTGTTCTTTCATCACTGGATCAAAATCTGCAAATACTTCAATCATGCCCAAGAAATTCCCATTACCATCTACATGGATCTTATCACTACTTCCACGAAAGGCGACATTTTGTTTAGCAAGACCTTTTACCAATGCAATTATCCTTAGCAACACATCTCTCCAGTGTTTTTTCTCTTTGTTGATCTCTTCTTGAATATCCTTATCAATAGTCTGATTCTTCTTTAATCTCTCTTCTAACTCCATCCACTGAATCATGCATGTGATATGCTTATGACCTTTTTCATGTTCCTTAAGAAGTTTCGAGACATTTCTCCAATCATCAGACCCAGTAGTTGCCAACAAATTTATAGGTTTGTCTTGCATAAACAACTTACAGCAAAAACAAAAGATTTTGTCTTTCACTTTTGAGTAAAGTAACCAACGCCTATCTTGCTTCTCTCCATTCCTTATTTTTCTGGTATAAGACGAATGAGAAAAACATCTGCCTAAATAATCTTTTGGAAAAAAATAATCAATTGAAGGTCTTGCCATTGGACCTTTTTCAACCATAAAATCTCTCATTCTCTTATCAACTTTTCCCCAACTTCCAGGATCATTTATATCTCCATCTATCTGATACTCTTTAGCATCATATGCTTTATCCTCTTCATTCCCATTCTCATCAAGCTCATGTTCATTCTCATGTTTACCATTGTTCTCAGCTTGATCATGATCAGACCCACTAGTTTCTTCGCTACTTTTATTATTCTCTTCTTCCATAGATTCATCAGGTGTAGTAGCTTTAGATTTTATTACATACCTTAACATGGAACCAGCCATTGAATTTGTTAGTGCTTCTTGCCTCTTTTTTTTTCTTATTTTTGCTGCACCTCCCAACTCATTTTTTATTCTCTTTGAAGACATTGAACTACAAAAAAAATTGTAAATATATAGTTATGCAGACGTAATATACAGGCTACTGTAGAACAAAATATAACACATAATATGATTATATTTGTTTGGTTAACAGTTAACAAACCTGAGTTGGTGATTGAACTTTTTCAAATCACAATTCCAAAAACCTAAGGATTTAAAGGTGTGTTTTTTTTAAGAAGAGAAAGATGAATTTCTGTTTTTTTTTCTGAACAAGAGGAAGAAGATGAATGATGATGACGGTAATTAGGTTTCAATTTGTGTTATTTTTTTTTCTCTTTTAGATTATTTAATAGATAATTACTCTTTGTTAATTAATTGCTAAGTAAAAATATTTTTGTTTCTTTCTTTACATGAAAGAATAAAAGGAATATTGCTTAAACATATAATTTTCGTTATTGTAAATTTTTTTTTAAAAAAAAAGGAAAAAAGATGTTTACAGCAGGGTTTGAACCCGGATGGCCGGATTCACAAAAACCACTCCAAACCACTACACCACAGACGCATTACGATATATGTAGGCCGATATTTTGTTTATAAATCTAGCGGCCGGAAGCTAGTGCTTCTATTGCTTCCCCTCAGGGCCGCTACTGCATCTCAGTATACACATTCACGTCATGAGGTTGGTCTAGTTGGAACAAATTAGAAAAACTAATGAAGTTATCAAACTAATTAATGAAGTAAAAATATGTCAAACTAAATCCACATATTTAAACTAATGAAGTAAATTTTCCTAGTCATCATGAGATTTAACAACCAAATTCGAAAAAAAATCCGCAAGTTTCTATCCATTTTTCAAAACTAAAACAGAATACTTGATAAAATCGATCCTCGCAGCAGATGATTGTTCTCAGGAATTGTCCAACCAATTGCTAAAAATAAAGAAAATCATTTTCAACGTACCACTAATTGATCAATTAAACAACTAATAGTGAATACAGTTATGGTCATCTTCGGCCCAGTCTGTTTTGAGCTCAGCCTTATTAAACCTAGCCTATTATTTATCCGATGCATTTTTGCCTTTACTCCTTTACTTTAAAGCTTGGTCCCGTCCACAAATTGAACATGCGCGATTAACCTATAAAATAGGGCTTTGTTGGATGGGATAATTTAAAATATCTTTTACATGTGTTATGTTATGATGCATCGTAATTTTCGTTAATAAAGTTTACTTAGCGATTTTTTTTTGTTTTACTTAGGGGTGTGGGCTTTTATATTTTGGGCCTAATTTAGTCAGTCTGCTGGTGACCAGTTTATTTAAAACTAGGCTAAACAATGTCACCAAAACCCACCTTGCAATTCTCAAAAAAAAAAAAAGTTAACTATTAATCTATTTTCTTAAGGAATTTTATTAACCAGAGAAACATCTACCTATATATCCACATATGTAAGGCTGCAAATGGATTGTTAATTTTTGGAATGGAATGATGTGGAATGACTTATTCCATTAATTTTAGAATTTTTTTCACCATTTGACATGAATGGAATGGAATACTCATTCCATTAATTTCACGAGCATTCCAAAAAATTACAAAGAAAAACATTTTAAAACATTCCTCTACAAATTTTTTCATGAATAATTGGAATGGAATCAATTCCAATTTTTTTCTGTATTCCAATTCATATCATTCCATTTATTTGTATTCCATTAATTCTTTATTAAGGTACCAGTTACAGCCTAAATCAGAATAAAAACTATTTAGTATAGTTTTTATTAATTTAGTAGCACATAAAATTCAAGCCGGTCGACCTGCTAATTCTGACCAGACTACAGTCGTCAACTGTTGCAACTTCTCTAACGAAAGTGAAAAAACATGTTGCAATACCCACTAGTTGGTTATTTTGGATTTTAACCGCCGTCGTACTAGAAGTTCGCTTCAAAATCGACAAATGGAATCGGTACACACGTGATATGTAATATAGAAGATTTTTTATTGAACGAAAGAAAACAAAAGAGAGTTCACGGGAGCCATATATACATAATGCATCCATCTAATTTATAATTGCTCACAAGGGACCATCCAGCTCTGAATTGACACGATGACAGAAATATATGATGACACAGATTGTGACTTCTTTTTCATCTAATGAAGGCCAACTTCATTCTGAAATTGGAACCTCAAAACATTCTTAACATTTTTTACAATAAATTTACAAATTAACTAGGTATGAGCTAGGTATTGATTATATATATATATATATATATATATATGAGCAACACTCCACCCAACATTATTATCAAGTGTTATATAAGTAATAACTTTGTAACCAATCATATATATATAGATAAATTTCTCATTCGAATGCATGTGGTTTGAGACCATACGTGGTTTGGAATCTTTCAACTTTATTGAACCTAGTGGTGACTACTTTCCACAAAAGAATAAACAAAACAAAAACACACCTTTTTGTTCTTCCACTCGCTTCCTTCATAGTCGCATGTGACGATCGAAAGATATCTTAGAACTTACTCTTAGTTATCCTTCACTAGATTCTTCATTCATGGGAAAGAATCGTATTTTTGTACTGTTCGATCGCTTAGATCTTATATTTGATCATCATACAGAAATTACTGAATGTGTCCATAATTGAAGGAATCTCCTTTTGTTTTTAGAATAATGTAAATGATTAAACGCCATATATGCATGTACTCCTTGGCGTAATTACGTAAGAGCATCATTATCCCTAAAAACTCTTAAAGGATTTTTAGTTTTTTTTTTTTTCTTTTTGGTTTGTTTTTAGAAAAAAAAAAAAGGAAAAACCAATTGCGGGCCGCCACATGTCAGTGGAGCCCGCGAACAGTGCAAGAATTTTTTAAGAACTGGCTCTTGTAGAAGAACTTTAAGAGCTGAGTTCTTAAGAAAACAGTGAGCTCCACGCTAAGAACTCTGGCTAAGAGCCAGGGATAATGATGCTCTAAGAGCTTGTCATTTTGTTCACAGTCGGTAGCTTTATTTCCAGTTTCTTAAGACTACATATCATATCATCTTCAATTCATATAAATATAAACACTTTTAATTTTAGTTGAAATATTTAATTTAAAAGTAAAAAACAAATTGGACAATTTATAGTAAACACAATCTTACAAATATCTAAAACGTTCTAAAAATTTCTCAAATGAAAAACTTACCTCATTCTCTTTTTATTATTTTCAATTTATATACATTAAATATTACCCATGTTCTTTTTTTTTGAACACAGAAAAAAACATGTGTACTAATAATATTTAGTGTATATAAATTGAAAAGCTTGGCTGGATGAGTTTTAGGTTGTGATTGATAATTTTAGAGTAAATATGAAAAATATGAAAAAGTGAAAAAACGAAAAGGTAAAAGCAAAAGAGAGAGAAAAGTTAAGTAAATAAATTTACACATATGTATGCTAGAGTAAATATGTGAGATTTTTCTCTATTTTAACAGTAACTAGAGAGAATAAAATAATATTTCATTTGATTGGTATATTTGAAAATAATTAGAAGTAACCAAATTTTCAGCTCGAATATATATTTTACAAGTGATTTCAGTCAAAGCCGTCGTCATACATAGTAGAACGTCAGAATGATGATGTTTTTTATCTATATAATGACACCTATAATAAGGACGCAACATTTTGAAGACCGATCGAAACGTCGTCAGGCCCACCCGACCACAGTTTGATAAGACAGGGTGTCTTGGCCTTTAATTTTACTATAAACAGAGTACTTTTTGTGAAAAAGGTAAATTTAATAAATTACAGTTTTCTTTTCTTTGTTTCGAAACTGCAAAATTTATAGAATTTGATGCTCCCGAAGTGATATCCTTATTTTTATGTTCATCATGATTCATCTAAGAAATTGATACTTAAAAAAGGAAGTATCTTAAGTTAGCTATGTAAATTTTGTTTTCAAATGATTGTTTTGCAGAGCTGACACATGCCTCTTTAGCCTTCAGGTATATATCTCCATGATGTAGCGTCACTGTTTTTTATCTCTTCTGAAAGATCCATGCACTAAGTATAAAACTTAGTGCATTGAGGCTTATATATCAAACTAAGGGCGACATTATATACCCGACAACTGATTATTTTTATTTTATCTTGGTGAACAAATATGTGCATGAGTGTAGTCAAATGAATATTTTTTTTGTAGTACTGGTATACAACTTTGAAACTGTAGTATTCACTAAAACGCATACCATAAAAATATTTGCTTTATTAATTCATAGGAGCGTGATACAATCAATACAACAATACCCCCAGTATAAGAGTAATGGGAAAATAATGGAACTGTGAACTTAAAGAATTTTACGGATCATCCAGACAGAAACAATTGGAGTCCAATGAACCCCATAACAAGAAGACTTAAATAAGAACACAAATATAGAGGGACACAATAACAAGAGTAAATAGATTCACCTTGTCTATCCAAAACAAGAAGATAAATATACACATTTGTGTATAAATATACACATTTGTGTATTTAAATTACATATGATACGGTTGCTTAGCACTGGAAGCCAGGAGGAAGTTGTTTGCTGCACACATTGAGGAGAAGACTTAGAGAGATTGGGAGGTTCAAGTTTATTCCAAGAACGTTAGCCTTAAGAGCGGTGCAGAGACAAACGGCTGCTTCAACATCAGCGAGTCCTTGGATGAGGCTGCAACATGGCTCGACCGGTGGCTTGCCAAGGGTCAAGTCGAGGAGGCCGTTGAGCACATTGGCGCAGACACCAAGCTTGAGGGTATCTTTAGGGCACATTCCCATGCCAGAGCTAGGGCTTGGTTTAGGAGTTGGCTTCGGCTTGGGAGAGGGGCAACCTCCTCCGCAAGGAGTGCAGCTACCGCATGCGGAGATTGTTGTGAAGAAGAGAAGGTTGAGAGCCAAGAAAAGGGCTATGGAGCTTGAAGCCATTTTTTGTTTGTTTAGAAGACACTGTTCCACTAGCTATGTTGTGGGTGAATTGAGTGTGGAGGAAACGAAGGAATTGAGGTTTTTATAATGGTTTAAGGAAAGCCCAAGAGTGTCCATAATATATATTATGGGATTGATATTTTTATAAAAAGAAAGTGAATGATTGCTTACAATTATTCAAAAAAATAATAGAGTAAATTAACTAAATAAAATTGAATGACTTAAAACGTAAAAAGAAGTTGTACATATTTTCCTCCCCAACTTCAGAAGTATATGAATATATGAAATTTATTTTAAGCAATCGTTTCCATGTTAATTGATCGCAAAAGTGTCCTGAGTTCCAATTAATTTTAAATTTCATCTACCGTTCAAATATCCAAACAATGGAAAACCTAACAATAAATTTATAAATTATAATGCATGGTTGCCATAGAAACCATGTGATGCTGACAATGCTGGTTCTCTTGTGCCCTTCACAAACAAATGTAAAACAAGATAAGATCGATCATGAGTGTATAACGAGGCGCCTTACTGGACACATATATACCAAAGACATCATCTACAATCGTCTAGCTGTCGCTGAATGATTTCCATTTTTAATATAGTAAGATTTTGTATATACAGATCGATTACTTGATAGGAATATCGATCATTTTATTATTATTTTATTATTATGTTGGTCAAATTAAAATCGATCATTTAAAAACTGTTTTTGGGGAGTTTTTGGTCGAGGGTAAAACATAAATTAACTGTACAGAGAAGAGGGATTGTTTTTGCTTTTACAAAAGAGACAGCCTGTTGCAGCGTGTTATTGTCTTAATCGCTTTTACCACATTAGTTACTAAATATTCGTTTGGTGATCCAAGTGTTTAGCGAGCAATAGGATTAGGTTGATTAAACTCACAAATTCTCATAACTTCATTTATCATTGGCTAGGCTAATAAGTTTACTATATTAAAGTTGATATGCATGTTAGCAAACATTGTAAAATTAGGTGGCCAAACTATAAAGTGAAACATTCTACGACAGAAATGCAACCCTAAATAATCTTGAATCAAGCATAATTCCATGAATTTCACGTGCATTATCTATCTTATATCCAAGTTAGGTATGATTGAGGTGATGAATAGTCTTCATCTTCGTCATCCGCAGTCACTAGTATTATTGCAAAGATGATTTTGGAAAATATAAAATCTGAAGGAAAATCAAAACTAGTTTTTAAAAGGCTAAAATGAGTTTAAAATACAAAAGTTCACGGAACCGGACAAATTTTAATCTGAGACATAATTCTAGGTCATATTGTCCTTTGTAATATCCAAAATAAGTGCCTATGACTGTTTTTTTTTAACAAAGGGTTTTCTACCAATGACTGAAGTTAAGAAGTAGCCATTTTATCTAGACTGCGACCAGAGACTTCCTTCACTTTATTTATATATTTTTTTCACAGGCCTTCACTTTATTATAACGTATAATTTAGTTTTATTTCCAGTTCAACGTACCCACTTGGTCGTGGCCTATGTAGCTAGCTATCAGATCTATTAGATGTTAACTTTTTTTTTTTTTTTTTTTTTAACTTAATCAAATAACCTAAAAATTGTGGGGCTGACTGCTAAAAACATAAACCTCGTAGCAATTTTTTTTAGCTACTAGCAGTTTTGGGGATGCGAATAATATAATGTGAGATAGTGGTAAATTTAGCCCTTAATAACATACTTTTTTGATCGCCAATGGTTTTTAGCATATGAGTTACGGTATTTTATAGCCCGACAAAATAAAAAATCAATGGAAACTGTAGTTTTAAAACATTGCAACTTGATCGTCTGCCCACACACACATGATCTTATTATTGTTCACTTCACGGGAATGCATAAGAATTCTAAATCGCCCTACTTCGTCCTGTGATCCATACAACAACAAAATTTTGATATTAAATTATGTTTATTCAAAGGGCTAAAATTAGGTCGACGATAAGCAAAGTCTTGTTGAAACGAAAAATACTATTTAAACACGTTACATGTCTAAGTCTAATAACATCGACAATTAAAAAAAAACATCGACATTTCAATTGTATGTTCCTTTGTGTGTGTTTAAGCAGTTTGTAGGTGCGCACATAGCAACATGTTTCAAGTATATGCATTACTCTCTCCGTTTCGTTTTACTTGTCGTTCTAGGTTTTTACACGCTGATTAAGAAATCATTTAATTTTACATATTTTCTAGATAAAAATACAATTACCTATACAGCTAACCACATTTCAACCAATAGAAAAATAGAATAACAAATAAAGGTAATAAATTTTGCATTGAAATTATAAAACGACACTTATTTTGAAACAAAAAAATTTCTCTACAACGACAACTAAATCGAAACGGAGGTAGTATTATTTTATTTTTTTGAATGAATGTTAAATTATATTCAGATAAAAAAACTGTTTTACAATAACTAATAAAAATAACGGAACGTAGCTCACAAAAGCTAATTCATATAGATTACTAAGATTAATTGTTTTAGCATCTCCTAATTACTCGAAAAGCGCATCTCCTAATTATAAGAATATCAACTTGGTAAATTAATAATAACACTTCCACACTATAATTTTCTATATAAGTAAAACTGTGTCTCACACTTATTAGTCCCAAAGATAATCACATTCTTAGCTCTATAATCACACATTTAAACAACATCGATTAGGGTTTATAAACTTGGAGATCAATGGAATCCCACAAATCTTTTTCGGCAGCCCTCTTCCTATCTCTTAATCTCATGATTTTTGCGTGTGTAACTGGCTGCTACACTTGCTTGCCACCTAAGTCAATCCCAAACCCTCACCCTAACCCTAACCCTAACCCTATCAGCAATCCTACAAAACATAGCTGCCCAAGAGACGCCCTAAAACTCGGAGTTTGCGCCAAAATACTAGACGGTGCGGTCGGAACTGTCATCGGAAACCCACCAGACACACCTTGCTGCTCATTCCTTCAAGGGCTCGTCGACCTTGAAGCTGCCGTTTGTCTTTGCACCGCCATTAAAGCTAACATTCTTGGGATAGACATTGATATTCCCATCTCCTTGAGTTTGCTCATCAATACCTGCGGCAAAAAGCTTCCCTCTGATTTCATTTGCGCCTGATATGAGTGTAACGGATAGATCCACTACTTTGATTTGTTTGTTTGTACCTTTTTGCTTCTGTTTGTTTGGTCGGTCCTCGTCTAATTCAGTCCGCAAGTTCTTTTTGGTTTTAGTCTAAGTGTTTCGTACTTTGGTTGATGTAAGAGTCTATATGTTTCTTGCTATTATTTCACATGTGTTAACGGCGTGCAACTAGGTATTCAGATAGCTTAAATTTCCGACTAAATATCATATTCCATCTTCACAATATATGATTATTGGATAATTTCAAACAATATCGAACTGGATTTGTGATAATCACCAAACATTCATACGAAGATTTCAATCATCCTCCGTTTTAAATGCATTTGGTTCAGGATCTACACCAATTGGAACAGAACAGACTTGTTTAGTTATGAAAATCATCAAAGTCAGTCAAGATTCTGAGACGATTACTTGTATTAATCTTGGGCCGGGAGTTATATATAGTACTTGTAGATTTTAGAATTAGCTTGAGTTGTGCGTATTATATCTATTTACCAAATGACAGCCATACATATACTTTTTACATTAACAATCAAACAATGTATATATGTATAGACTATAGTGGAGATTAAAATTATTGCAACTATCGGTATAAAAATAGGCAATGGGAACCCGTGACACGACCCATCTGCGTATGTCACCACCTAAAGAAGTAAATGATAATGAAGTATATTGTACGTACATGCATGGCTAGATTTGTAATCGCCCCTTGTTGCATTATATTATGTTATATATATATATTTTAAAGGCTCCTAGTTGCATTATAAAAAATCGACAAATAGTAAAATAAGTGAAATTCTGATAACTTAAAAATGATGATAACAAAAGTTGCACATCATTTTGAAAAAAAAAAATCATGTTTCGTAATTCGT
Source organism: Moricandia arvensis (assembly GCA_905132765.1). Taxonomy (NCBI): domain Eukaryota; kingdom Viridiplantae; phylum Streptophyta; class Magnoliopsida; order Brassicales; family Brassicaceae; genus Moricandia; species Moricandia arvensis. Next base: position 345,652 of record CAJHQP010000002.1, on the reverse strand, counting down.
ATAAATCCAACCTTTTTTACTTTCAAAATGTCTATCATGCATGTATTAATGTATACTGCACCTATGAATGGCTACATTATAAATGAACAACAACAAAAAATCTGTAAGTAAGAGAATTTTTAATTTAAATTTTAAAATTGTATTTTGGCTCACGATCATATATTTGGTGGATTAGAGCTGTTATTATCATTTGATCCAGCAAAGAAATATAAAACCACTTTAAACGTAATTAATTTCAGAGATTCATATGCACAGACTGGATGGCATCACAATAATTTATGGGATAAAAATATCAAATTCTAAAGATATTTTCAAAAAGAAAAGAATATCAAATTCTCTTCAAAAAATATTAATTAAACTCTTCCGCAGACTTCAGAATTTATTTTAGGTTAAGTTTAATTGTATTAAATTGCAGTTTTTATACAAAACGCGAAGATGGATATGGCCCATTAATAAATATTTGGCCCATGAACAGCTTGCTTTATTTGGCCCATAAATAAAAGGATTCGGTCAGTTTTATAAATACAATTCACAACCGCAAACGGAATTTGAGATGCGAAAACTCGATCGAGATTTTACGTTGAAACATTAAAAGATTACGAAACTAATACCTTTTCACATATAAATTCCAACGTTATTTGCTAAAATAATATATCCACATATGTATATATCAAGTTCATGTTTCATTGACGACATTTATTTTCCTGGGCGTCATTGTGAAATGTAATCTTATATTTCAACGACATTGAAATGCTTATGTAATTGAAGAAACTTTTAATAAATGTTATAACGTTGAAATGTCTATGTAATGTGAGCTTCTGGCTAATGTCTCTTCGATAACTCCTCGAAGCGTAAATGGGGATACGCGACGCGGAAGCTTGGGATTTCTATGAAAATTTGACTCATAACTTTGATGTATTTCAACGCTATTATATGAATGGTAATAGTTGCTGAATGTTTAGTGTTTAAATAATGTTCTTAATTATATTGTTTCTCGGACGAACAACTTAATATCGGAGTGTAAATTTCGGATCTGATAAGATTATGAGATAAAAGTTCAATACTTCTTGATTATAACAAAACATAAAGTAAATGGTATCTATTATATAAAATACGTACGATTATCAATATATTGGAATTAATAAGATGTTTCGCTCTCCATAACTATACATTTAAAAATATGAAAATTAAGCTTTTGATTCATCATATGTCTATATATAGGTTTAATGGTTAGATATACATTATCTTTTTCTACAACACCATATTTTTTTTTCTTCAAAATCTGGTTATTTTACAGTTAGCACCATGCATCTGCGCGTCTGTTCCTGTGAAGTGTGAAGTGAGGAACTCGGATTCTGTAGTTTTCAGTTTGATAAATGGAAGATCGACGAATCTACTAAGCATCAACGTAATATCTTCCTAAACTTTTAATTAGTGATCTAATATCCAAGACGTGGATACTTCATTGCAAGCTAGTCCACATGAAATCCAGCTATATAGGCTGTTATGTCTCCTTTGTTTAGGTTGGCTCTAGGTTATATCTAATGCACAGATTTTGATTAACAAACATATCAACCTCAAGATTCTTAAGATATAACTGTTCATACAGCTAATTTTTATATTAAAAGTTATGTCAAAATTTAAATTAACTACGTACAAAATGTGTAGAAAATCAGGTCCATTTAATAAGTATACCTTGACCATACAGGAAAAATAGATATCTATAATATTTACCTTGTTTTATAAAAAAATATTATTTTGATATTTTTTACACTAAAATATCATTCTAAAATTTCAAAGTGTAAATTTATTTTAAATTTAATTAATTACAAAATTCATTGATCTTATAAATAATTTATTTATCTAAAATACTATTGGATACATATATATAATTACTAAAAATATAAATACATTTTTTTGTTAATTTGTGTGAAAGTGTCAAATTAACACTCTTAGTAAAACAAATTGAGTAACTTATTATAATAACAGTGGCTCAAAAATGTAGTTTCTCAACCACTAAATTATATTTGTTGGTTTATTTGGTCACACTGTTACAAGGTTACAGTAACTAGACATCTGTGATAACCAACATATAAATATAATAGAGTGCTGATGTATTCTTTTAGAAATTTCTTGAAAGTTGACGAGCGACAGAATAGTTTGCCTAAAAAGCTCATTTTCTCAGAAAACGTAAATTAAAAAATAATGCATATTCAGAAGTTCACACGATAGGCAATTACGTTTTGAAAAGGGTAAGAATCTGTAAGATCCAACTTTTCAGATTTAAATAATAAAATGTTTAAAAGAGGATCTCTTTTGGTAGAATGTGTTGGCCACATATTAAGGTGTTTCCTGCCTGGTGATATCTGGACACCTATAGAGAATCGTCTATACCAGTTAAGGTGTTATTCTCTTCCTTTTTTATAAGCAACCCCTGAATTTAAGCATTTTGTCCCTCCATAAATTAGAAAATTATGAAATATCTTTTCAGTCTAATACACTTCATCTACTACTACCACATGTTTATAAACGACGATATAATAGAAATATATATTTATTATTTCGAAGACAATAATTGGAGAATGGGGGGGCATACACATTCGGATAATAAATTCTGAAACTCAACCAATATGTGTCCACCCCTAAAGTTTTCATATGCTTCTACAAAAGATAAAGTTTGATATTATTAAATTAGAAATTACAAAACCAGTTTCCAAAAATCATAGCAAAAAAAAACTATTTTCATTCGAGGCTTTAGCTTTATCTTCCTTGTTATATTAATTGATTGAGTAATAGCTAATAATTAACCTTATAAACAAACAGGAAATTCAAAGTTCCATAAGGTGAACAAAATAATCTCAACAGTATCATCATAATATTGTAAAAAATACAAAATATTATGAAGTATTCTTAAGTCAACCAATAGAAGTGGTACTTCCAACTTTTAAATCATTTAATGTGACATGTCGACATTTACAAACAAAACAATAATAAACATTAACATTATCTTATTATTTAAAATTTTTAAAAAAAATATTCTTTCTGCTTAGAAAAACATGTTATTTTGGAAGTTATTTTACGTTTTTCAAAGGAGTGTTATTCTATTTTAATGTCTTTTCCTACTTAATTCATATTCTACCTTTGACCAAAAAATAGTAACCATATATATTTAGTTTGTGGTATGTTAATTGAATAAGAATATACATGTGTTAAAAGAAGTTCGTATGTCAAAACAATTGCTACAAAAAAAATGGGATACCAAACTATCACATTTAGTATGCTTGTTTCTTTTTATAAAACATTTTTCCTTCTTTCCCGAAAGGGATACCATTTTACAAAGTGTTTTGGGTTAAAGAAGAAAACTAATAATGGAAAACATGTGTGAAGCAACAATTTTTTTTAGTTTGCTTGTTTACATTTTAGATTCTAAAATTAATACTTGAAAATAATTAAATCTGAATTATATTAATGAAACTGAAATGCTGTTGAAATATCAGAAATCTTGTGTATGTGATTATTGGATTGATTTTTAATTTTCGAAAAAAATGACGATCATGTTTTTTTCGTTTTAGGACATTGTAAACGTTTAGACATACGACCCCAATCAAGTTGTCTTTGCCTAATATAAACCAGGTATAATTAGATATAAATATATGTGCCGAAAAAAATAGATATCAATTTGTCTTTTGAGAACATCAAAAGACCATGCTTTAAAATTGTTAATTTGGTTAGTTTCCAAAAAGTACGACGTACATAACAATTTCATTTATCTTTTGCAGCGATGTAAGGCATCTTTCACTTTCGATTCCCCTCTTCGCATTATCTATCCATAATCTTTCTTTATGTTATAAACCTTCATTCATTTTTAGTTGTATATATATATGCACAAACATAATTTCAATAGTTCTCATCTGCAAATGTGTGTTCACTAGGTTTCAACAAACAATTGCAATATTAGAATGTGAAACATGAAAACAGATACCATGTAATTCATTAATTCTTGTGGAGTAAGAAGAACAATTTATTACTAAGTCACTTCTTACACCTTAACCAATCGTTAAACATTTACAAATCATAAAATTTCCTGAAATCACCTAATGATCTTCATAAAATCTACGTTCTTATCTAGAATGGATGTACTATTCTCATTTCTTCAGTGACCAACTGTCGTTATGGAGCCATTTAGTTGGTATAACTTTCTTTTCGTATATATGTATCAATACATCTAACCCTAATACATGTATCACGTATCATGTATCATCTATGTACCCATGAAATACATCTATGATTTTGCCCCCCAAAGTCAAAAATGCGTGGTAATATGGTTTTGTCCCCCAAAGTCAAAAACAATTGTTAATTATTTTCCTCATTTAGGATTTTTGACTTTTAATTTTAAAAAGTATGAGAGAGCTTGTGCCGCCCATTGATCATCATCTATCCTTTGTTTTTTTCCCTTCGTCATTTTAAACATTGAGTGCGACTTTCTGATTAAAAAACATTGAGTGAGACTAGAGACACGTATGTTATTGAATAACTTAAGTCCGGTTAACTTAACTAGATGAGTATCGTTTTGCTATTGTTAAATCTGAGTTCGAAACTGGTTCTATTTGCGTTATTTGAAAATCACAGCCGAATTATTTTAATACTTCAGATGTGATTAATTTAACTATAGTTAGATAAATTGGTATTTTGGCCTTCTAGGGTTGGACAAATTGACAAACAAAAGTTTTATTTTTAGTTTTCCTAAGTTATGATTTATCTATAAAAGCAAAATACGTCACACAGAAAAATATAGTAATTGTTTCACCGTTTTGTGACAAGTGGATGTCTTTATTACCATCTAATTGAGTCATATATGTCTCATAAACACGTTAATTAATTTCATAGTGATGAAATCGAGACGCCCGAACCGATAATTCTAACATAATCCTCTCTATAATTAGAAGACATCTTAAGAAGACATATATTTAAAATACAATTGTTTAGCATTCTATTATTGATCAAGTTGTCATTCCTCTGTTTGGTCAACCATGGCCTTTGGGATCCTCCGAAGGATTCATACCCAATTATTTAACTTGATACTCTTCTTCATGATTCAATCAATCCCTTAAAAATGAATCTGTATTTTTTTTCCATTTGTCACCTGCTGGAATATAAGACCATGTTTATTAGCGTCTCTTAGAATGAGGTTCTTAACATAATTTGACTTTTTTTCTTTTTTTTTTAAATTTTTTTTGTTAAGAGACGGCTCTTAAGACTCTTATTTAAGAGACGTTTCTTAGGTTTTCTTAGTTAAAAGTTAAAAAACGTATTTTAGAAAAGTTAAGAAACTCTGCTAAGAAACCCCCAATAAACCTGCTCTAAGTATCATATAGCTATTATTAAATCATTAAGTTTGTCAATGTTAATAACTTACTATTATACATTAGACCCTACAGCTTCATTTATTCTCACCTGTCAAGCTAATGCAACTAAATCAAGTTTAATACCATGGTTGACTTTGCCTCAAGGTTGCAGAATCCAATCATACAAAGTGTTGGTAAAATTATGCAAATCATACCAGAGCAGCTATTGTAATCTATTTGGGTAGTAACGAGTCATTTGGCGAGAATTTGAGTTTTTTTTTCTCCCAAACTTGAGTCTCATATGAAGAATAGTAATTTATGCTTTGACAAATATTATACATTTTTTTTCTCAAAAAAAAAAATTATACATTTTGTTGCTTATTTTTAAAAGAATTAAGAAACCATTCGTCTTATATATCTGAATACTGACTGAACTACACGACTGTTATTAAATTTAAAGTCTTCAGTTTTAAGTTTCAAAAATATAAATTTTTGTATTGTATAGATAACTTTTTTTATCATTTACAGTAACAAGTTAAACTAAATTAACTAAAACTTAAGCAAAAGTTATAGTTTCGTTTTAAAAAAAGGTATTGTTGTTCGTGCTAATAATAATATGGATTCATCCTCTTCAAATGACTGAGTCAACGCTGTGGTAGAATCTCTGGTGGTCCTACAACTGTCACGTGCCAAAAATATACCTATAAGCTAAGCCAGCTCCGCCCAAAAATTATGAACCGTCCATTTTATCTATGATTATCTTATGCTGACAAAAAGAGCTATGATTATCTATCTTATATTGTATTTATAATAATTATTCTACAGATTATTTACCAATTTAATTACGTAGAAGATAATAAATTTGGTTCACCACTCGTTCTCCTCTTCTTTTTTGATGGGACTCCTCGTTGTCACCTTTGTTTGGTCTTCCGCAATCTTTGGATGGTATATTTACGTAAATATGTCTTGGGTGAAATTTCATGGATCTGTCTATCGATAATGGGAGACCTAGAGACATATCATGACGAAAAATTTGCAATAGTTTTTCTGAGTTTTATACTAAATTTTATTAATTAATTTTAGAAATTAATATAAGATACATGTTGCTGAGAAAGAAGTAAAGTAGATGTATATTTAGCATTATTCTTAACATATTTTTTGCAATTTCTTAGAGATTGTTTTTATTTTGGTATTGGATATATTACATCGACTTTGAGACTGATGAACTGAACTAGTTAACTTACTTCATTTATATATAAAAATAACATTTTTCTTACATAAAAAACATTCTATAAAAATATATTTTAAAACTAGAAAATGTGTTGTTCTCGGTTGTTTCTTTTCTCTTCTCGTATTTTCTCAAGAAAGAAAGAGAACCACCAATTTGAACAAAATAAAAAGAAAGAACCAGAACCATTAAAGTTTCAAGGCTCCTAACTAAAAGAGTAAATTAAACTATATAGTTCATGCAATTCATGTGACTATTATCAGACACTTAACACTTTAGATTAATTTATTTCACTTTAATGATAAATAACTAAAAAGTTCATTTACAAAAAAAAAAAACTAAAAAGTATAATATTAATCATATTGCAGCACGACTCATTTTAGTGGCGTCTAAGAAGCATGCATTTTGAGCCATTAGATCCCAAGGTAGACTTTCCCATTAACACAAAAGAAGAAAGTTGATACATAAATGTAATCATACCAACTCCACCAATCTTTAGTTTCAATTTTGTACAAATACTTAAGTTTTAGCACACAAAAAACAAGTACGTATGATTTGACACATTTTCATACGATTTTATAGAATTCTTAAATACCATTTGATATACTTATAAATTGGATGTATAAACATTTCTGAAATTTTGGTGCATGTCATTCTGATCTTTGGTTTAGAAGCTTCTACTTACATGTGAAAGTGCATGCACATGACTCTCAAATTAGATCCAACAGAAAAAGATTTATAATGAAAACATACAAATTAGTATTCTTTTACAGAATGCAAACTATATATATAACATACACTATCTAGACTTTACTTTTTAGCAAACTCTACCACCAGTTTATGTTAAAAGAATAACATATAATATATTATTGCAATTGAAAATTGAAAATGCATTTGTAAACTCCTCAACCAATTACTTTTAGTTATAATTCATAGCTTAGACACTAAAAATAAAATATATCATTTCCACGAAAAATAAGTAATAATCGAACAACGCCTTTTCTCCTTTTCACATATTTTTCTCTCCATTTTTTTGTTTGCTCAAAAATAATTTCTCCCATTTTTTAAGAAACATAATAATAGCTCATGATGGTGTGTAAAATTGATGCGCCTGATGCCATTGAGCCACTGACAAAATGACCAATGACTTTTCACCTAAAAGTTCACACCCACAGTTCCAAAGTAGGAGGAACTGGTAAGGTGGTAATATTTCTCACATACACACAATTTTTTCTTTCTACATATGAATATAGTATTTACTAATTGTATATGATCATTCTCTCTCCAATCAAACAACACTCATCAGAGTCACCTTTTCTTCAATTTTTTTATTTTTATGTATAAAACTCCAAAAAGAATTAAAATCTGGGAAGTTTCCCAATATAAATAGAGGTAGCAAGACACCGCAGATGATCGCACTCGATAGCACAAAAGAAACCAAAAGCTTTAAAACAAAACAGCCTTTTCTATTTGCTTGTATCTGACCAAAACCACTGCAAAAAAAAAAATCTTCCGTCCATCCTCAAGATATGTCTCTTCCTGAAACTAAATCTCAAACCCTTCTAGATGCTTGGGACTTCCAAGGCCGCCCCGCTGATCGCTCTAAAACCGGTGGATGGGCCAGCGCCGCCATGATTCTTTGTAAGTATAATCCACATACAATTAAAGTTCTATAGAAAAAAAAACTACAAGGGTATATATGCAGATGACAAAACTGATTATCTTATGGCCGTTTAGTACGTTCTAAGTTTATTCGAAATGGGTTGGAGTTCTTTTCTTTTTTTGTATCAATTATCTATAACTTCTTTAATTAATTATTTGAAGGTATTGAGGCGGTGGAGAGGCTGACGACGTTAGGCATAGGTGTTAATCTGGTGACGTATTTGACGGGAACTATGCATCTAGGCAATGCAACGGCAGCTAACACCGTCACTAACTTCCTCGGAACTTCATTCATGCTCTGTCTCCTCGGTGGCTTCATAGCTGACACCTTTCTCGGAAGGTTTGTCTATAGTTTAAGTGAAATCATCACTTATTTTTTGCACATATTAATTCAGTTAATTAATTTTGTTTCATATAGGTACCTTACTATTGCCATATTCGCAGCAATCCAAGCCACGGTAAGGACCTTAGAAGTCCCTTTCACCTTGCCCAAAACTATAGCCGAATTTTTTTTATTGACTAGTCTAATAAACAGAACAAAATAGTAAACGACATAAGTCTTTATTTTTGTTTAATTCCCAAAATATTAATATATTTTATGACTATGGTTTATTAGGGTGTTTCGATCTTAACCCTCTCAACGATCATACCGGGACTTAGACCACCAACATGCAACCCAACGACGTCGTCTCATTGCGTACAAGCAAGTGGAATACAGCTGACGGTCCTATACTTAGCGTTATACCTCACGGCCCTAGGCACCGGAGGCGTGAAGGCAAGCGTATCCGGTTTCGGTTCAGACCAGTTCGATGAGACCGAACCGAAAGAACAATCACAAATGACATATTTCTTCAACCGTTTCTTTTTTTGTATCAACGTTGGCTCTCTTTGTGCCGTGACGGTCCTTGTCTACATACAAGACGATGTTGGACGCAAATGGGGATATGGTATATGCGCGTTGGCTATCGTGCTTGCACTAAGTGTTTTCTTGGCCGGTACAAACCGCTACCGTTTCAAGAAGTTGATCGGTAGCCCCATGACGCAAGTTGCGACGGTTATTGTGGCGGCGTGGAGGAATAGACGGCTCGAGTTGCCGGCTGATCCGTCGTTTCTATACGACTTGGACGATGTTATATCCGCGGAAGGCTCGATGAAGAGTAAACAAAAGCTGCCGCATACCAAACAGTTCCGGTATGATTTCTATTAACTTCTTTTTCCAATAAATATTTAACAGTTTACTAACAAAAAAAAATATCCCACCTACGATTCCCCAAGGTTTTTTTCTAAAAAGATTCAAATTTATCAATTTCTATATTTAATTACAACTTTATTTCAAATAATTGAGAGTGGCCTATGGGTTAATTGAATGTGATGGAATAGACATGAGAAATGTGAAATTAAAAAGTGGGGCTATCTGGGTGAGAAATAACTCAAAAAGCTCGTGTCCTTTTACTAAAATGGGACCACAAATATTTTCATCATATGCCTACTTGGAATTAGAATCCAATTATAAAGGCTTGAATATATTCACTTGTCTCTTGTTATGGGAAAATAAATTATTATCACAAAAATATTATTACTCGACCATACAACGAAACTGGTCCAGGACGTGAAGTTTACAGCTAATGACAATATTTAGGATTTTTATTTTCATGTGTGTACTTACGTTAGATATAACACGTCAAGTTCAATACATATATAACAGGTGAGAAAAAAGAGACGTTTCTCATAAAGATTTGCACGTCAAATTTTACCTATAAATAATATTTCTACTTCGAAAATTTCTCACCCTCTGTTGGTTTATTTGGTCATTACAAAAGAGAGTATAGTAGCTTTAGCCACAAGCTGTGGTAAAAATCAAATACTAACATATTTCAATTTGTTTGGTTTTATTTAGTTTAGTAGTTTTTCTTTTTGAACACCATATAGTTTATTAGTTTAGTATTATTATTATCAAGAGATTCTCTAGCTATAAAACTTATATATGCACATATACCTGCGTGATGTCCCCTTTAAGTACAGTATGTCAGTATCTTTTTATCTTCTTTGCCAATAAAGGCACAGTATCTTTTATGCATCAATCCCTATGTATACCTAGATAGACACAGGAATCCAAAGGAATCAAATTACTTGTAGTTCCATATAGAGAAATCTTTTTTACCATCTCTAGATATTTTATTTTCTCCTAATTATAAAATTAAATATATAAGAAGAAAGAAACGATAAGTTAGGGAGACAGTTGTTTTGTCTTGTAGCCAGAACGATCACGTTTCTTGTCTTAAGACCTCCGCTACTTTACACCTCCACCAGGCCAGACCCAAAGTTAGACTTTAGAACCCCCCCCCCCGGTCACGTGCTTTGCGTGCTTTTTGATTCATTCAGTTTTGTCTATTTTGGGATATTTAGTTTACTCAAAACTTTAGAAAAATCTCCTGCCTTTTATACTTTTATAAGTTAATTTATTTTTACAACACTTTAATAGTTTAATTAAAAACAACTTTATGTGTATGTTTTTTTGCCATGTGTGAAGGGTATACAATCTTGAAAATATTTCACGTAACCCTTTCCACAGAATGTTAACAAGAACACATAAAATAAATAAAATAGTAATAATCATCAATGAATTCCAGTAAATTATCTTTTGTAGACCTATCCTACTACAACAATACATTCGATATCTATTATATTCTAATAATAATTCCTTATGTCATTTTTGATGCCACAGTTCGTTAGACAAAGCAGCAATAAAGAACCAAGAAACGGCAATGACCCAAAACGTATTCAACAAATGGACACTTTCAACACTAACCGATGTTGAGGAAGTGAAACAAATAGTGCGGATGTTACCAATTTGGGCAACATGCATTCTCTTTTGGACCGTCCATGCTCAATTGACAACACTATCAGTAGCACAATCCGAGACGATGGACCGTCACATTGGGAGCTTTGAGATCCCTCCAGCCGCAATGGCCGTCTTCTATGTCGGTGGCCTCCTCTTAACCACCGCGGTTTACGACCGTGTCGCCATTCCCCTATGCAAAAAGCTATTCAACTACCCACAAGGTCTAAGACCACTTCAACGCATTGGTCTAGGTCTTATACTAGCAGCCATGGGTATGGCCGTGGCTGCTTTGGTAGAGATCAAACGTCTTAGAACCGCACATTCACATGGTCCAACAGTTAAAACACTTCCTCTAGGGTTTTATCTACTCATCCCACAGTACCTTATCGTTGGTATTGGAGAGGCGTTGATCTACACAGGACAACTAGATTTCTTCTTGAGAGAATGTCCTAAAGGTATGAAAACAATGAGCACGGGTCTGTTACTGAGCACATTGGCGTTAGGGTTCTTCTTCAGCTCGGTTCTCGTGACTATCGTTGAGAAATTCACCGATAAAGCTAATCCGTGGATCGCTGATGATCTCAACAAGGGTCGTCTATACAATTTCTATTGGCTTGTGGCTGTAGTTGTTTTCTTGAACTTTCTTATTTTCCTCGTTTTCTCCAAGTGGTACGTTTACAAGGACAAGAGACTAGCTGATCTCGGGATTGAGTTGGAAGATGAGCCGGATATTCCAATGGGTCATGCATGATCATGATCTGATGATCATGAATATTGTGAACATGTTGATATGTATGCATTTGATTTTGATTATTTTTTGAATTTTGTGATATATTTTATGATGATTTTCTTGGTTACCTCTTGTTTCCGAGTCGATAAATAATGAACCGATCGATAAAGGATAAAGGTTATAGTTTTCCATTTGGGTATGTATAAAAGCCAAAAAAATGTAAAATTTCTAAATTTAATGCAATTAATTAAAGTCTTTAGTTTCTAATTGTCTGATTATCACTATTTGTTCAGTATAACTGAACAAATATGAACTTATGAATGAGAAACAGAAGTTTCTAATATTCATAGGAATTAATGAAATAATCTCAAATTATCGTCAAATATACTATATACTTCTTTGAAACTAATTATCGTCGAAATATTACTTTCTTAATAAAACAAAAATATTAGTTTTGCTCACTAAGTCGAGGTTAATCCAGTTTAGTCCCCAAGATTTGTTAACATATATGATCAAGAAAAAAAATTAAAAATCAATGAATGAAATAAAAGTACACATAAAATACATAAACCATTTATTATTGAAATATGCGTGAAGAAAGCAAACACAAAATGTCAGAATCAACACGGTCGGTCAGAACACTTCACTAACTTCAAAAGTCAAACAGAGACTAATCCACATTGATGTGAAGATGGCAACAAGTGTATAACTACGATAACCACAATTTCAAAGTAATGATAAAACAATTGAGGCCTTTAATCTAAATGGGCCACGGCCCACAAAAATCAGTTGAGGTTGTTGGATACGAACTGTGGCCTTTAATCTAAATGGGCCACGGCCCACAAAAATCAGTTGAAGTTGTTGAATACGAACTGTGATCCAAGATTCCAACAAGACCAACATTTCAGTTTAACCCTAACAAATCGTTAATGCACAACACCAGTAGCAACTTAAGTAAACATCATTCATGTTTTCGCATTCTTTTACCAACGTACCTCTGTGACACTGAACGTTTGTTTCTCAGGTTGGCTCCTACTTTGACATCTTTAGTTTTCCCCTTCATCTTCTTGTACTCTCTTGATCTCAAAACCGCTTCCAAGATGTTAATGTCTTCACGTATCTCGTGCCTAGAGAGAGACGTTAAGCTCGGGAGTATCTCCTTCTGGAAGTTCTTCATTCTCCTCCCTCTTCTCAGCTTGAGTCCAAACTCTTTGTTGTTATCTCTTGTGATGTTATTAAGCTCATCTAGAGCCATTGATGACACACATAACTCTTCTTCTGTGTTGGTTTCACTTAAACCTAGCGTGTGTAGCTCATATGAATCGCAGGAACAACATCTCGGTTCAGCATTACCCACCTCAGGTTTATCTGGAAAGTCTTGATAACTGTTGGTTCTGTCTTGATATGAAACCGTTGACATGTGGAGTAGTGATTCAGCTGCCATTTGAATAACGTCAGACAACTCTTCCCGCTCGTTACAACATTCATTCTCTGGTAAGACAGGAAACTCAAGCCTGGTACGGCAAGAAGGATCCAGTGCTCGAGGAGAGGAGCCTCTTCTTAAGTTGTTTTCAGTGGTGCAGCAAGAAGTATATGAAGCTGGAGATGCTGTACCCTCTTTTTCTTGGACGTTTTGGCTTTTAGGAGAACAAAGAGGCGTAGGACCATCATCTATTCCACTATTCTCATAGCTAGTTTCTGTCTCTTCGATGTATGGACAGTTAAGGTCTTGTAAGAAAGAGTAATGAGGCTCGGAGACAACCTCATCAGCCGGTGGGGCTCTGTTAAGATCCAGTAAACCTGAATCCATATTATTTGTTCTATCACTACCATCCTTCACTAAGTTTGAGTAGCTAATAGAATCTGCATGCTCTGTTGTGGGAAGCTCCTTAAGATCAATAATTATTTTTGGGTTTCTCTTGCCACTCCAGTTTGTGGCTAATGCTGCTTCCTTCTCCTTGTTAGCTTCAAACTTTGAATGAAACCCCATCTCCACGGTGGTGTTATAAGCAGCGTAGTGATCTGCAGGAGGAAGACAAAGATCGATATCTCTCATTGGCAGCTTAGGCGAGCTTTTCACCGGAAACACCTGAACAGAAAACATCATCAAACACTGTTTCTTAACAAGAAACATTAAAAGGTCAAAGACTTGGACAACACTAGAATCTGAATAACAAACAGAGTGACTATTCACAATCTTCACCTGTCTCCCAAACAGAGTGACTGTTCTCATTGGATTCTGCTTTAACGTCTCTTTATGTGATATAACATGTCTCTGTGACAACACTTCTTCTTTGGACAAACCGAAGAAGTACATGACGCCTTATAGGAGTCGTCCCTATCAAAATGCTAACACCACATATATAAATGGAGATGATCAGTACGTCAAAATCAAAACTGTTAGTAGGATCAACATTGACCTTCTTACCCATATAGAAACCAACAAGAAAACTAGCTACATGAAAGCTAGCTATACGTTTATGGATTTGCAAGATTGTAGTATATGATATAGGTATTGATCTAAAACATGCAAGTAAGTAATGCTATAGTGGAAGCTTCCATAAACGCTTAGATTCGTTATTTGCATTAACATAGACATACAAAGTAAGTAAATATATATATTCCTAAATCCGAACTCAACACTTGAGAAAACTATAAGGGAGAAAAGTAAAAGCAACAACTTCATGACGAACAAAAACATAGTACTACAGCTTTGACTTTTGATAATAAAAACTATATATATATATAAATCTAATAATTCAGTGAATGAACGAATGAATTGTTTTTCTTAAAATAAAGAATTACCCAGAAAAAATAATCTGAATAAGGTTGACGAACAGATCTGGGAGACGGGAAAAAAGAAAGAGAGGGAGAGAGAAGTATCTCTAAGAAGAAATGAGATTCATGAGGTCAGTTTGTAATGGTTATTGTCTCCATCAATATAGATAGATTATATATACACACATATAACGTGTATTTGTAACTCTCACATACAACTTATATTAAAATAAGAAAAATTCCATCGTGAGGAGGTAGAGAAATAGATAGAGAGAGAGAGAGAGAGGAGAGACTCTTTCAATAGAGAGATAAAGGGAGTTTCAGAATATTTCCATTCCGTATACTCTTAACACATGACATATCTAACTATAAAATAGTAAAAAAAAAAAAGTTTATTTGATATCTATAAGATATTTATGTTATTTTATGAGTAATTTGTTTTAAGAAAATGATTATATATTTAATTTATAACCAAATATTACAATTTTGTTGAGAAAACTAAAATGAATATTTTATGGATGAGATTGCTTTTAGTGGTTAACTTTTTCTGAGATTTATTTTAACTTTTATGCTTTTAGTGGTTATTATTGACAAAGATTTTTAGTTGTGTTTAGGATTCCTCTCTTTTTCCCCTAATTATTATCCAATGGGTTTTGTTTAGTCATTTAATGACAACAGACCGTCCGTAATAGTAGTCATTTTAATAAGAGAATTTAATTATATTTAAATAAACTGAAATGAGAAGAGAATTTAAAATATAGTTTTTGTTGCAGCTGTCGTGTAGTGGTCAGAACTGTGTGGGTTGAGGAAAAGAGGACCAAACATAGTTTTGAGAGACAGTATAGAGGCTTTGTGGCCCAGCTTCCAGCTTTTGCCATCTATAGATTCTTTACTGCAAATCTCCCACAGTGTAATTGATATCTTACCTAACCTATTATTATATATCTCGTACGATCATTTTAGTAAATCAAGCCCGTGGAAGAGACATTATCAAGGAGGACATAGCAGCCATGGCAAAAGAAGTCCATGTTGCATCTAAAACTTCTTGTTTTTATCAGATCTACAGATTCATCCCACGGTATTAAAACTGAGGAAACACAATTTGAGCACAGAGAGTCATGTCATCATCACTCCACAAAATTTTGAACTTAACAAAATTTTGAATAATTGTGGTTTTTTGAATTTTAATTTCATAGTGTAAACGTTTGGTTTAGATTTAGACCGAGTCGGTTAAATCCAAATTGAGGACGGTCCCCTATAAACACAATTTGAGCAGTCATTACAGTATCCTACTAGAACCTAAGACCATGTCCATTGGGGGTTACTTAAGGGGGTCCTTAGCAAAAAGTGGTGGTGGGCCCACCACTTTTGTTAAGGACCACTCTTAAAACTCTCTATTTAAGGACCGGTCTTTGCACTGTTTCGTGGGCCCCACTGACACGTGGCGGCCCACGATTAGTTGAATTTAATTTTTTTTTTTTTTAAAAAAAATCAAAAAAAAAGAAAAAAAAAAGTTAAGGACCCATAGGGGTCTTTAACCAATGGAGATGCTCTAACAAAATTTTGAACAAATGTGGTTTTTTGTTGAATTTTAATTTCATTATGTAAACGTTTGGTTTAGATTTAAACCGAATTGGTTTAATCCAAACTGAAGACGGTCCTATATATAAACCCAATTTGAGCACAGAGACTCATCATCATCACTCCACCAACAACAAAAATAATGGCACCTGCATGCAGCAGAATCAACTCACTCCACGTGGCAGTGATCGGAGCAGGAGCCGCGGGACTCGCAGCTGCACGTGAGCTACGCCGAGAATCCCACTCCGTCGTAATCTTCGAACGCGGCACACAAGTCGGAGGTCTCTGGGTATACACACCACAAACCGAACCCGACCCGCTTAGCCTCGACCCGAACCGAACCATAGTCCACTCAAGCGTCTACAACTCTCTCCGTACCAACCTCCCAAGAGAGTGCATGGGTTACAAAGACTTCCCTTTCGTGCCCCGAGACGACCAAACCAGAGACCCGAGAAGGTATCCTAGTCACAGAGAAGTCCTCGCTTACCTTCAAGACTTCGCGAGAGAGTTTAATCTCGAGGAGATGGTTCGGTTCGAGACTGAAGTGGTTTGCGTTGAGCCTCAAGGTCGGAAGTGGAAGATCCGGTCAAGAAGCTCCGGTGGGATGTTTAAAGATGAGATCTTTGATTCTGTTGTCGTGTGTAATGGACACTATACAGAGCCTAGAGTTGCTCATGTTCCTGGTAATGATTTGATTTAAAGTCTCAATCTTTCTTTGACTTTTGATGATTTTGAAGTAAGACATGTGAATCTTTAGGCATAGATTCATGGCCAGGCAAGCAGGTTCATAGTCACAACTATAGAGTTCCTGATCCTTTCAAAGACCAGGTTAGGTTCTTACACAACTGATAGAACTTTATTTCTCTTGTCTTTTTCAACAATTATCTTCTTTTTTTTTCGTTACACACGAGGACATATCTATTAAACTCTCTACTTCTTATCTTGTACTGATGATTTATACATCAGGTAGATTGATTTATGTTGCATTCTTGGTAAAATCTTTGAAAGGTGGTAGTAGTGATAGGAAACTTTGCGAGTGGATCAGATATAAGCAGGGACATAACAGGAGTGGCCAAAGAAGTCCATATCGCGTCTAGATCCAATCCTTCTGAGACATACGAGAAGCTTCCTGGGTCCAACAATCTATGGCTTCACTCTATGGTATTATAACAGAAACAAAATGAAAGATAGATAGATCAGAGAGTGATGTGATAATATCAGAAGGGATATGTTTTTGCAGATAGAAAGTGCACGCAAAGATGGGTGCATTGTTTTCCAGAATGGTAAGGTTGTACAAGCTGATACTATTGTGCATTGCACCGGTTACAAATACCACTTCCCGTTTCTCAATACCAATGGGTATATCACTGTCGAGGATAACTGTGTTGGACCGCTTTACAAACATGTGTTTCCTCCTGCTCTTGCTCCAGGGCTTTCCTTCATCGGTTTACCATGGATGGTTAAGTCTCTCATTCATTCTACCTCCTTTGCAGGATTCATCATCTCTTAATCAGATTCTTTTAATCAGACATTGCAGTTCTTTATGTTTGAGCTACAAAGCAAGTGGGTGGCTGCAGTTTTGTCTGGTCGAGTCACGCTTCCTTCACAAGACAAAATGATGGAAGATGTCACCGCCTTCTATGCAAAGCGTGATGCTAAAGGGCTTCCCAAGAGATACACACATCGGCTTGGTGAGTGTCAGGTTGATTACCTCAATTGGATAGCCGAGCAAGTTGGTGCACCACCTGTTGAACAGTGGAGAGCTGAGGAAGTACATGGCGGTTATCTAAGACTTGCCACACAATCAGACACTTTTCGAGATAAGTGGGACGATGATCATCTCATTCTTGAGGCTTATGAGGATTTCTTGAGACAGAAGCTGATTAGTGTTCTTCCTGATAAATAGTTTATTGTCTTTATACTTTTAGTTTGGAACAAAACAATGTTTTATACAGTACTGAATCAAGACCTAAGCATGTTGTACATTTTCTTGTTGACGCCATCTGTTTAGTTCACTTTCCACCATGCTCTTAGCTGCTTCTGCAGATTCTGCTGACTTCTGAGCTAACTCTGTTGCGTGGTTCAACTCCTCTATAGCTTTCAGGTTTGCTCCTAGTTTAGTATCTGCCTCAGTTTTTCTTGCGTTGATCTCTTCAAGCTCAGCTGCTATATCTGCTAACTTCTTTTCCATTGCAGTCTCTGTTTCCCCTGTTCCTCGTTTCAAAGATTCAAACTCTAGTACTGTGATCTTTATCTTTGAAGATGATTCATCATGTTTCTTGCTCTCTTGCTTCTGAGATATCATCTTCATCTCCTCGCGCACTTTCTCTTCAGCTGCTTTGGCCTGTTCAACTTCTCTTATAACAAGCTCTAATCTCTTTTCAGCTTCTTCTGCAGCTATCATCGCGGAATCAGTTTCTTTCTTCAAACTCTCGATCTTTCTGTTCATCTCTCCAGCTTCATTTTTTGCTCCTACAGCTTCTAACTTCATCTGCTCAAGTTTCAAGCTCTCTACCTTGAGAGCTTCCATCTTCTTCGTCTCCTCAATCTCTAACCTCTCGGCTTCTTTCTTCTGCAGCTCTTCGCGTTCTCTTCTCATGTCTTCAAGTTCCATCCTTATGGAATTCACCAAGCTACGAAGAGAGCATTCTTCATCAGAAGCTTCTTGTAGTCTCGTAGTAGCATCATTTAGCTCGTTTGTAATAACTTTAACCGTGTTCATCTCAGATTCATGAGCTTTCTTCATCTCTTCCCTTAAACTCTCAATCTCTGAGGTTGTCTCAATAAGTTTTCCTTCAAGAGTTCTTGACAGCTCAGGCTCATATTCTTTCCTCAAGACTAGTAGCTTCTTCTCTGCCTCCTCAACAGCAGTCTTGTAACACTCTCTCAAATCATCTTTCTCCTTCACAATATTGCCATACTCTTGCTGGTTCTGAGTGGTAGCTAGCTTGAGCTGATGAATCGCATCTTTCATATCAGTAATCTCTTTGGAAAGCTCGTTAACCTTAGCAGAGTTCACTTGTAACGCACGTTTGGCTTCTGCAGCCTGGTTTAGAGCCGTGGCTTTGAAGTCCAAAGCAGAATCAAAGCTTTGTCTGATTTTGTTGAGCTGCTGTTTTGCAGCGTCAAGTTCAATGGTGGTGGATAGATACTGTTCTCTAGCAACGTCAAGCTCGTGATGGTGAGGAGGAGAGCCATGAGACTTGTCATGTTCAAGCTGTTCTTCTCTCTGTTGGACGGTTTGTTTGGTGTCAAGAGCGGATTGTTTAGACTTGTTAACAGTCTCTAGCTTGTTGCTAAGCTCCTCCATTGTCTTCTTTGCTTTTGAGAGATCAGAGAGAGCACGAGATCTTGTGATCTCAGCGTTGTCCAGCTTTTGTTTGATCTTGATGAATTGCTTGTGGGCTAGCATTAGCTGTGTTTCTTTGTCGCAAACGCTCTGAAACATCAAAAAAAGGTTTCTTGCTAAACAAGGGATCTACAAAGATGATACAACCTGTTCTTGATTAAGCTATAATGATTGTTCTTGGATTAGTTACCTCAGAGGAAAGACGAGACCTTCTTGGAGTACTTCTTTGCCTTGAGACGACTTCACCAAACAAGCTCACCGCAGCTTTCACAGACTGGAACGGTGCTCTGGTGTCTATCTCTCCGACCTCTGACGTCCTCGGAGATTCCGGGCCTTTTTGTTGTACTCTAATGTTCACCATTCTTTACACCCACCTGCAAAAACATTCTCATTCGATAAAAGAATCCAAAACAAAGGACATAACAATCCTAACATGATCAGCATGTTCTTACGTAAACGATGCAAAGTACATGCAGGTTGCTGCATTGCATAGAATGAAATAGAGAAAACTAGATAGAAGGAAAGGAGTCACGTACCTTGATTAGTCTCTCTTTCTTCGTGGTCCTTGTTATTTTTTTTTGTTTAGTTTATAACGACTTCTTCTTATATAACCCTTGTTCTCTATAATTACGGGACTTTTGATTGGTTAGTTTTTTTTTTGTCGCTTGGATCTATATTTAGAAGCTTCGTTACTGGCACGACAACTTTTCTGTCTGGCACAGAAACCTAATAAAGACCATCATCAAAATGCTATTTCTCGGTAAGCAACATTTGATCTATAATTTGCTTGCTGTGGTCAAGATACATTTGAGAAGACATTTTAGTTTGTTTTGTCTGCTGTGTAGATTGCGTGTCACTTCTATGTGCAGAGTGTTTGGAGGTGTTGATCCAAAACATTTCAAGGGACAACACACTCTTGTCCCTGTGACACAAAAGGGTTACTGGCAGGTTTTTACTTCCTTGTCTTGGTTTCTCTAAACGTCTTCTAATGGTCTAACTCAAGCCTTTGTGTGTGTATTAGTTTGACATGGGTGATGTTCTCATTGGGGGTGCACCCACTGGTATGTTAACAGTACTATAGTTTTTTCTGTATGATATTTATAGCTGTCCCTAACAAACGTTTTTCTGTTTATGTATTTTATTTCTTGTTTCCTTTCGCTTGTTCAACCCAATGCTTTTTTTAAATATAAATTAACGGAATGGTGTTTTTTTTTCGATTTATAGAATTTCTTAAACAACTGAATAAATAATTACTTAAATGTTTTTTAGATTCAAAAACATAAATGGTCTTGGGATTTGTGGCCGAAGTAAAAAATAAAATAAAAACACACTGATGATAATAGTTCACATGCCTTTGTCTCATATTATGCTTAATGTTTTCAGATCGGTGTAGACAACTTTGGCGATTATTTCATTCTGATCAATTTTTTTTCTTTTTTGGAACGGGTAACTAGTTATTTGTTTTTATGGTCGACAATAGTAAGAAATATTTGTTATATCCAAGCTTCTCTGCTGGACCGTGTTTGTCAAACTTAAAGAGCACGCCCAAATCATGATGTTCCTTGCACCAAAATAAATGCCGAAGATTTTCGATCGTTTTAAAGATTTTAAAATGATCTTAGGTCGACAAATGAAATAATATTCGTCGCTTTTCCATTGGACTACCTTTCAGCATTGGGATATAGTGTTCCTGTGTACGCAATGAAATTTCGTAGGGAGTGTTTGAGTGTTATAAATTTATAATTACTATCGTGTCGGATAGAATTGGCTACAAAGTTTACAATTTCTTTTTTGTTAAAGAGTTTACAACAATGTAAAAAAAATTAATATCACATGTATATGTTCAAACCCACACTGGTTCGAATCAACGTTGCATGTTGTAAAAAAAGATTCATGCATGTTGTAACTACTAATATTAGTCACAAATTATATTCATTGAATTGCAGTAAAAATGTACTAAGAACATCGAAGTAAATTGTACTATATATACGGTTTCTTTTTGTGCCGACCTTAAAAAAAACATAATAATTGTTAAATTCTTCATGAGATAAAAGAAAAAAAAAAGTAAATGCTTCAACTTCTTCTTTTGAGACCAGAAGAAACAAAAAAAAAGAAGTTATTCCTTCTTTCTCCCCGGCCTGTCTCTATATAACATAATCTTGACTCGAGCCAACATGTAAATAATTTCTTTTGTATCTCCTTTAAAACCACATTCTTCTCCATCTTCTTACACTATTTATATGGTTGTACATGCCCATCAAGCTTTCTTGGAGTTATTGTCCCTATGAACACAACTCTGGTAAGTGGTCAGACTACATGGGTCATTTGAATATTCTTCTGAATTTGTTGTATATGACTTGTGTAGATTAATGTGGTATGCTATTGTTGTAAAGATTCAAATTAAATATAAACATAATTAAGGCATAATTTTCAGAATATCAAATTCAAAAATCTTGAATTTTAAGAACAAACTGAGATGTGATTATAGTACAGTGAGAATCTGAGACAAAAAAAAATTGAAATAGCTCCTTTTGTGAGTATATGTGTATATATATATATATAACTAGCAGATTATTTAAAAACTATTAAAAATGATAAGAAGAGACAATTGTCTTTAAAAAAAATAGGGGAGTTACATTTAGATTAGAATTTATATGGTTAATATTATAAAGTACAAGTATATGTATGCATATAACAAGTTCAATAATGTAGTAATTAAGAATCAATCAAAGCAGATATAAATCTGTACCATCATCATCATCTACATTTGATTAGTGTTCGTGTGTACGTATATATATATGGATATATGCATTTATATGATATATATTATTTCTGCTCACTTCCATAGATCAATCTGACAACTCGAAGAAGTAGAAGCAGCATATTCTTCTCCCATGTCGGAAACCCTTTCCTGATCTTTTTCTTCATCAACTTGGTACTCCACGTTGCTTGTATCCTTGGCATTGTTCTGTAAAGAAGCAGAAGCTGTGGCGGCCTCTTCATTGCTTAGCTGAGACGCCACAAATTTATCAAGAACTCTCCAGTCCGTGACCTGGTCCATCCCTTGCTCGTTCTCGCTATTCATGTATAGAGAGCTGAAACTCTGATTCCCTTGATTCAATTGTTCCTCATGCGCGAGATTAGACTGCTGCAAGTTAGCAATATGTCTCGCGTTATTATCTTTGTTGCTTGAGATGCAATTACTATTATCTTGTTGGATCTTAGGGCTTTCAAGCTGAGGAAGTTGGGGGAATGATAAAGGAGATTCATGAAGAAGAAGATGATGCTGTTGTACCAGGTGGTTGTATTGTAGCTCTTGCTTGCATTGCAAGTTAGGGTTGTTGAGAGTGTAAGCAGATGCATTGAAGCCATATGGATAATGTTGTTGGTGCTGGTGCTGGTGCTGATGATGATGGTTGGGGAGAATCCGCCGTGGACCGTTTGTCTCGAGCTCAGAGGCCATAAAAGAGAGCTGATCATCATACCAATGTGAAGGCGATGAGTCGTAATCTCCCATTCGTCTAACTGCAGCCAATCTCTTCTTGAAAACCCTACAAACAACCCATCCTTCTTCCTACAACCAAACATCATATAATGGGATTAACTCAAATGGTTTAGGAGATCATAGATTGTGTGAAGAGAAGTTATGGTTTAGGGTTTGATATAATACATGAGGAGTTCCATTTTCATCGGTTTCTAAGCGGTATTCATGCATGATCCAATCAGATTTTTGACCATTTGGGGCTCTTCCCTTGTAAAACACAAGTGTTTTCCTCATACCAATAAGACTATGCCTCAAGTATATAGCCTTATCTCTTCCAGTGGCTTTCCAAAACCCTGCTTTGGTTGCTCTGTTGGTTCGAGTCCCTGTGGGATACTTCTTGTCTTTATGGCTAAAGAAGTACCAATCACTCTGCTCTTCATGCCCAATTTTGCACAACTCTATTTTTACAAAGAAATGAAATCAGTTTTTTTTTAACAAACTTTTATTAGGGAATTAGAATAAAGAATAAAGGCTATATATAGAGGCCATGTGATGTGGCAAACCTTGAAGATCCCATGGCTCAATCTTGTAAAGATCAATGTCCTTTATGAAATCGATTTCTATTCTCTTGGATGCAACTTTTTTCCTCAGGTAGTAGTCTACAAGTTCCTCGTCTGTTGGGTGAAATCTAAAACCCGGAGGGACGTGTGAAAATGAATTCATACTCTTGTCTTCGTGATCGGTTAATAACCTGCTTATAAAAAAATTACCAAACAATAGGAAACACATAAGATATAATGCTCAGAAAGTTACGTTGATTAACATAATATGTGATTTTGATTGTAATTGTTACGTCTTAATTAGCATCTAGTTTTGTTATAACTACGATATATGAAGACCAGTCACATGGTAAACTATATTTCGTAGAAAATGATTAAGTTCATTTTTGTTAGATTCATGGTATATAAATCAGTAAATTTAGCGAACAATAATTCCCAATTTTCCATTTGATGATACTTAAATTTATAGAACTAGATGCATATGCAGTTCATATATATATATATATATATGTACAAGATCGATTAATTAAAGTAAAATTATCTGCTTAATTCTTGATTCATTTGTATAACATCATCTTGGATATTTTATTGCATTTAAGTTAATGTAACCAAACAAGTAAAGTTCAGAAGATGAAGAGGAGAAGAACCTTAAATAGATGATGAGGTTGATTTTCTAGATTCTTGTATAAAATCATATAACAAATTCTGATAAACTCAACAAGATGGACTGATTTTCTCTCTTAAATCAATAGTTAAGATTTAAATAATATATTGCTTTGCTTGTAATATCAGCAAGATTAAGTATGATGAGATGAATATGATGATGATATCAAGGTTATAACTAAGATGACGATAATGGATTAAAGTTGATTCAAAAGCAAAAACTTTTACCTAAAGAAGAAAGAAAAACAAAGTATTTGTGAAGGTGAGGATCGGAGTAAGAATATAAAGTTGATAGTGAATTAGGGTTTTACCTGAAGAAACTCTAGATAGAAGATGATTCAGCTGAAACAAATTTTTGTGTGTTTTGGCTATTGTATGCTTCTCATCAGAAGTTTGAACACTTCAACACAAGACTGGGGAGAGAGAAGGGTCCCCGAAAGAAGAGGGGACAAGATTTGACAGTGCTCCTCGGGAATAGGTTACCGGAAGTAGATATCAGATCCCGAGAGAGAAAGAAGGAATGATAAAAAGAATGGGAAAAGGAGAAAGAGAGTAGGGTTTAATATAAAGAGAAGATCAATCGATGAAGAAAAGAAGGAGAGCTCACAAAAGACACAAAAAAGAAGATGACAACCGTGTCCTAATAATCTATATTATATTTTAGTTTCTTTCTCTCTCTCTTTCACTATCAATCATACTTTTCTTTTCTCTCTAAGTCCTCTTGCACCTAGAGAGAGAAAGAGAGAGGGAGGCTTTATTTGTTGCAAAAGCTTCGGGGAGTAGAGAGAGGAGGATAAGGGGGTAAAGTAAGATTTCGAGAGAGAGAGAGGTGGCAACATCTATTACCACCCACCAGCTCTTGATGGATATGCTTGATCATCACTATTAAGGTTCTTTCTTTTGTTTGTCCTCATATTAAGCTTACTTTCTTGGTCTCAGTTATGTCCAAACTCTTAGATCACCTCCATTGGAGGTTTTTAAGTGAGATTTTAAAAAAAAAAATAGGGGTAGACCTCACCACTTTTTTTAACAATCGGTTTCAAAAATCTCAATTTAAGAACCAATTCTTACACTGTTTTATGGGCCCCACTAACACGTGGCGGTCCACGATTAGTTTACTTTTTTTCTTTTAAAAAAATCAAAAAAAAAATTTAAAACCCCTTTTGGGGTTCTTATGGATGGAGGTGGTTTTATATCCGTACTAAAAGTAACTCAACTAGTTTGAATACAAAGATATTGCTGGTTTAATAGTACGTGTTTTGTCGAAATATCTATACATCCATATAATTTTCAGATATTTTTTTCTTTTTTCCGTAGATACAACAATTATTTGAAAGTTGCTGCACAAAACACTTAATGCTAAAAGACTATGTATTTTTTAAAGGAATATTGAATATTTCTTAAATTTTTATTTCATAAATGTTGAAAAGAAAATGTTATAAGTTATCCACTAGCTACTTCATATGAGGTTAATTATGCCATCAAATTTTGAATATACACGATTAATTCATTCAAAACATAGTGTATCCATTGTAATGTAAATTATAAATTTTCTTGTAAGGATCGAGTTGGATTTTCAATTTCTTTTTTTTATTCTTTTTTCTGAAAAGTGAAATATCAAATATATCTACAATATGCAATGTGATTCAGTAATTTAGTCCTAGGAACAAAAAAAACTCTTTAAACTATAATAGAATAATTAAATGTGAAAGTAATTATTTCTGTTTACAAATATATATTCTTTTGGTAAACAAAACTGGAACCAAATTTTTCCCAAGGATATTTTTTTTTTATTTTTTTCAACATTCACATAATATAAAAATACATATCTACACTACATGCATGTAGGTATTTTTTTTATAAGATGTATGTAGGAATTTGCACTCGCATAGTCATTCCGACGAAGCCAAATGTAGAGACATCCCAAAAATATCATGTAAGTGTATTTATTCTTCATGAAGATAAACTGCAAATTAAATCTGTATGATACTTTTAAAAAGTAATTATTACATATGCTTGTGTATATACTCTTGAATATTTTCATCATTTGAATGTGTCTGTTTTATGCATAATCAAGTGAAACATTAACACTAATTAGGTTCTCAGAATTTTAATTGCTAATACATATAAACACATTATTTTATTTTATTAGAGATACTATTTTTATTAAATTGTTTATCGTCCCAAAAAAAATAAGTTTTTATCCATTTCTATCAGTTTGTTTTCATTTTGCCAGATAACCTGCATTTCTATCCAATCAAAATTAGTTTGATTATTGTTGTGCTATTTTTCATCCTCTCACTTTCTATTCTATTAAAATAGAAGTCACCATTTCACTTCATGTGTGATTTTTTTAAAATGAACCTTCCCTCGAGGAAAAAATTTCATTTATTTTTAATAACAATTCTGCTACATTAATTAAACACTTACAAACATCATAACAACTATATCCTATAAACCCGTTCGGTTTACGAAAACATGTTGGCACCAATAATGAACCACCTAATATATTACATACAAATAAATGAGACAAATGTCACATTAAAGAAATCAAAATCTGTCGTCATGAATGTAGTACTCTTAAAGATGCTAAAGCTTTGTAGACCTTACCGTCTAATGAACTTGTCTTTCTCTCCAATGACCATTGTTCATCACCTTAAAAAGTTATTATAACAGAAATATAGAATCACCTAACAAAAACATACACAACCATTATTAATGAATCAGTTTTTTTTATAACCTTAACATTAAAAAACCTGTCATAACTCCTTATGGTGTCACGACCCTCTAACAAATAAAAAGTTTATGTGATCTCTAATTTAGATCCATGTAGGATTATTAATTTCACTGTTAGTCTTCAACATCTTTTAATAATCTTATTACTTTATGAATCAAACACAATAAACAATTGGAGAAGATGAACATGGTGCACAATTTACGTTAATATTAAAATTTCATATGCATAAATCATATAATTAATATATCATATATATTTTATAAATATTATATTGTAAAACCAAAAAATATCTTGGCTAATATCTTCAATATAACTAATTTTTAATTTGATAAACCAACAATATTAGTCATCATGCTATTAAGTAGATAAACTAAAAAATATTGTTAAACAAAAAATCTTGAAAAGATATATTATTTCCTACAATTATGGTTCAAGGAAAATCTTCAACCAAGAATATATTAAAATGATAAATATATGATATATATTTTATAAATATCATATTGTAAAATCAAGAATATCTTGGCTAATATATTCAACATAACTAATTTTTAAGTTGATAAACCAACAATATTAGTCATCATGCTATTAAGTAGATAAATAAAAAATATTGTTAAATGAAAAATTTTGAAAAGATATATTGTTTCCTACAATTATGGTTCAAGAAAAATCTTAAACCAAGAATATATTGTTTCTTACTATTTCGACTTATCTTTAATGCTACGTTTTTCAGAAAAACTATAATTCACTCAATATATACTCAAGATTAATTATTTTCCATAAAATAAGACTTACCTAAAATCATGGTACAAAATTCACCTGACCTTTAAAGCTACGTGCTTCAAAAAAATTACACATGAAGTCCATATATATTCAGCTTTAATTATTTTCCATAAAACAAGATAATCCTAAAAACGTCGGTCAAGGAAAATCTATTAAAATTATCTTCTTTCCTAAATTTACGACTTAACCTACGATTATGGATGCACTATCAACTATATATATGTAGACCTTACCATCTCATTCTCATCCACATCACAAAACTTAAGAAAAAAATGTCAACCAATAAAAGTGTAACTCTGGTTAACAATGTTAAGCCTTACAAAGAGGGTTGGCGTATTCGGGTTAAGTTGATTCATTCATGGAAGCAACATACCAGTTATGGTGGGGATTCTCTGGAATTGATCTTAGCAGATGAAACTGTAAGTTAAATTATAGTTTCAAATAAATTACATATCTATGTAACAAAAGATTTTGATCATACTAATTTAGTTGTTTTAAATATATGAAAATGTGTTTTCATTTGAGTTGATGTTTAAATATACACAAACCATCCAAGTAATAATATAAACAAATACGTTTGGAAAAAAAACTGTAACCAATACCAAATAAAAATGAATTATTTAACATACCATTTTAATTATTTGAATATTTGATATTAATATTATCCACAAATACAATTTATCTATACTATTCAAAAACATAAACAAAAATAATTTTATATACAAAAAATATTTTAAATGTATACCCGCGCGGTTGCGCGGGTGAAACTCTGGTTATGATTAAGAAAGAAAAATGTGAGGAACCTTCTCAAAAATAAAAGGACTTTATTTTGCAAAAAAAAAGAAGAAGAAGAAGAATAAAAGCACATTACGTCTTAGGGTTTGTTTGGTGCAATTTTGTTTGTCATCATTACAATATAGCTAAGCTCATAGCCGAAGACTCAATGACTGATTTATATAAGAAAATTAAATTTAAAAAAAAAAACAAAAAAACAGCTGACGGATGTAAGTGGAAAGCGGGACCCACAAGGGAAAACGGAATGATGTGTTGACGTGGCGGCTGCTGGTCCGGCGTGAGCGAGCCCTCTATCATTAGTCTCACGATTTACTGTTGCAGGCCGGTTCGTCATATGGGTCCCATCCCGTTTCCCGTTCTCTTAATCTCTCCCCTTATTTATTTTTTAACAACACCTTATTTTTTTAATATATTTTGCTTTTAAATTTGTTTTCTTGCCGTCGCTTATATTTATTTTATTTTGGTATAGACGTCGCTTACATTTTGCTGTACTTTTTTTTGACAAATTATATTTTGTTGTACTTGGTCCAATTAAAAGTTAAATTTGTGGAACTAAAATATAATATACGTTTTTCCTATAGCACAAACGAATTGTGCTAGCTAGTTCGAGTTTCCATAGCGTGGTCAAGTCATATCTAAAAGTCCTCATGAATCACAACTAATGTAACTCTTTGAGGTTGCCAAAATAAAAAGCTAAAACTTGTAATGTATAACCATGGGACTGTACTTGTCCTTGCTTCAATTATTTTTAGAGGCAAGGTAGTTCTTATGGTATATCCCACAAGTATGAATCTGAACACAACACATGGGTATACTTTAACTTTCAACCATGATGCGGGTACAATAACTTGATCAACTTATCAAATCCGTAGACGTGTTTTCTTGCATACTATTCTTCTAGAATTTTGTAACAGCTATCCATGATTTTAGATTGATTAATTTACATAATTTTCTAACATATTTAAATGAATAATAACTTTGAGTTATCTTATTTTTTTTGTTAATATCATTTTGATTCCCTATAATTTAAATCCTGTTATGGAAACTTTAAAGGCCAGGTGTCAAAATGTCTCTCAAATTTCAACGACTGAGGCAAAACCCTCCCACATAATTTTCTTTAGATATTTATTTACTTATTGTTGAATTCTGTAAAAGAAATACATTCGTTTTTTTGGTCCACAAAAGAGAAATATACATAATGAAGAAAAATGGCCCCTCCTAACTCTATCAATATCGTGCAATCATTTAACTAATTAACTAACCAACTAACCGGATAATATATTTAAAATACATATTAGGCAAGTTATATTTATAATATAGTTTGTGTTTAGGTAAGTTCATCTACTATATCGGATGGTTCTGCGGCTGATGTTAGGGACTTTGGGGCAAAGATTTGGTGTGTAAAATATCATAAACTAATGAAACTGCAATAAAGAATTAAAAGATAAGTAAATAGAGATGAAACTGGAAAATCTTCGTTTAGTTATATAGACATGTATATTTTATTTTATTTTGCTTTTGTGTGTTGTTGAAACGAAGCATAGAAGTGAAGCATAAGCAAAGACTGTGATCCCAAAAGTGTCATTTTGGTCCCACTTCGCCTCTTGTCCATTACCTATTTGATAATGAAATTAAATTATTATAAGTAATTCCACACTTTTACTATATGTATTTCTATATACTAAAAAATGTATTTCTAGTTCATTTGTTGATTACTAATATACAATGGTTGGAGCTAAGGCATAAATGACAGTCGTTTCATCAATAAATCTTATTTTGGCTGCAGTTGATTATATTTTGTTATGTATACTACTAATATAAGGTTTGGATTGGTGAATGGTGAGCTCTCATTGGGCCACCAACCATATGCTGCCTATTAAAATAAGAATAAAATATTGATTTCTTTTCATATCGAATCCAAGATTATACGTTACAATTAACCCACAAATGGTCAATACAATACCTTTCAATAGATTCTGCTGAAACTGCAAGCTACCACTATGAATAAATATAATAAAACTATCATTATAATGTTAGATTCCAGAAGAAGAATATCCATCAATATTATTGATACTACTGTTTAATAGACATTATCATGCTAAAATTTTCCAACAGAGTTTATAAGAACAGCTGAGTGTATAAAAACTTTCAAGACAACTAATTATACTATCCTATATACGCATGGGCCAATGTGACATAATTTTCTTATAAAATCTAAAAAAGACTGTTACCTTCAAAAATATCATGCCACTATATATTATCTCATAACCTACAGTGACGATTTAACTCTTTATATTGTATTGTATAATTGAAACTAAAAACGAACGGTCCAAGTCCAAGGCTTTTTAGTTTTAGGGTTTTGAAGGGAGTTTACGCATGACCACGTGGTGTAAATCCCACTGATAAGAAGATATATTTCTTCACAACTTGTCCCAAAACCCTAATCATTACGAGAAACCCTTAGACCATCTCCATCCATAAGAACCCCTATGGGTTCTTAAAATTTTTTTTTTTTTTACTTTTTCTGATTTTTTTTAAAAAAAATTAAAAAAAAAAATAAACCAATCGTGGACCGCCACGTGGCAGTGGGGTCCACGAAACAGTGCAAGAGACGGTTCTAAACTAAGGGTTTTTAGAGACGGGTTCTTAAAAAAAGTAGTGGGACCCACCACCTTTTTGGGTTAAGAACCCCTTAAGAGCCCCTTGATGGACATGCTCTTAGAATCGAACCACGTGGGAAAGTTTGTTCCTTTTGTCAGTTTCTTGTCCCATGTTAAAAACTTGTTACATGTGAAAGATTCTGCCCGTATCCTACTCATTGTTTGGTTTGATGCTACAGTTACCACTAGTTATGCTGCCGCTAGCCAGAAGCCAAATCGATCGTCTAGTTATTCGGCTAACCAGATGCCAAATTTGAATCCAAAAATATCCAAGAATAAATATGAGATCAATTCGTAGAATCTCATGCTATATTAAACGAGTATTTCAATTGTGACATTTGTATTTATCAATAGTAATTGTTTTAAATATGTCTTACTAGTGATCCAAATTTCTGATGAGATATATAATGTGATCTATTGTATGCTGCGAGATATAAAACGTCGCAAAAAGCTTTTATTTGAATTAGTATTAACTAACTATTCGATTGTATGTGTAAACAAGAGACTTTTAGATTCAAAGTATATATACGCGCCAGTAAATAATTTTTAGGTCCACCACTCTATAAAATGTAACTAGTAAGCGCATATAAAATTTTAATAATTAGTATACTAGTTATCATTAATTATTATGCGTAACAATAATCTAAGTATATGCATGACTTTAATCACTATATGATATAATATCATGTACCAAACGAGCAATTATTCCATACTATATGAATCATTAAGTACAAAAATAAATGATGATTTGCAATTCGAGGAATACTAACTCAACAAACTCAACTAGTAATGGCAATTATTAATTTGGATTGTAATTCCACTGCTCACTTCAAGAGATAATTAACTAAAAGTAAAACCCAACGAGAAGTAGATATAACCTCGAAAATTCGGAACGGATTTTTTTCAGAAAACATTCTGGATTAATCATCAGCAACCATATGATATATATATATGTGTGTGTGTGTGTGTGAGTTGACTGTATCAGTATGTATGTATAGTGTATGACTGTAAAAGTCAACTATATTGCAAAAAAAAAAAGAAGCAAATATGCACACCGACCCTCATGATTTCACAGTTGGGCAGCTTAAGGCGTGTGAATAAGTTACATTTTATTTATATTTTCCATTACATTAACTTTTAAAAATGTGAGATGTAAATGTAATTGGGAGTTATGATTCCATTTTGGTTTATATGTCGTCTTCGGAACAATAATGCGAATTATGGTAGTAATCATAAGATAAAGAAAAGAACACAAATTAAAAAGAGACCCATAAAAGGGCAAAAAAAAAAACATAAGTTTCTAGATCTGTGCATATTGTGTCTATATACAGTATTCACCGACATTAACTTATGTTTAAATTAAGTTGTACTGAGAAAAAAAAAGTAAAAGTTAACACTAAATGGTGAAACTGAACCATCCTAGTTGCAGCGTTACAAAAAAAAGAACCATCCTAGTTGCATGGGAGTCTATGCATGTGAGATAAGAGAAGGTGTCCAACTTTGCTTTGGCTCATGCATGGGATACTTGACCACCACAAAGTCTTTCAACTCCACTGAGAAAGAACATTATCTGAGGGTACGAATACAAATATTTCATTTATGTTCATATGTTTTGATCAAAGAGTATAAAGAAAAGACGTGTAATAGTTGAATTTATAAATTAGATAAATTATCTAGGATTCAATATATATGTAAATATATGTCTTAAACCATACAGGCTTCAAGATATTAAAAAAAAAAAGAAGACCAAAAGATGTTACAGAACACGCCTCTTCACCAAAACCACTTGTGATTTAAGTGAAATCTTAGTGGAGAAACACCAAAAACACCTCTCTTCAACCTCACATCGAAACTTACTTTCCTTATTGAATCAAGGACAACTTCTGCAGGCAAAGCATGCAACAGAACATAGAACACATATACACTAGTTTTAGCTAAGCAGTATCTTCATGTTCATTGGAAGCGAGCTGGATCTGTATGTATTTGGGGAACAAAATCGAACTTAGCAAGCTGTAAAGGGAAATACACCAGTTATTGCATCTGGTGTGGTCAAATGTACCAAGACTCTTTGATCTCTTGCTCATTTGATTCTGAACTCATTTGAAGAGCTTGTCCATATTGAAGAGCTTCTCCATCAAAAATTAATGTATATCGTCTCTCTTGTCATTGAAATCATTGTATTGCTTCAACTCAGATCAACTCTTAAAGTTGTTACTGCACATAGGTAGAAACGGAGTCTATTGGCTTCATCATCCCATTCAACCCTTTCAAACCATTCTTCTTCTTTGTATTTAAAAGCAAACTCTTCAACCCTGACGACACTTTGAGAATCCAGTGGAAGCTTTCTCAGCTCTGGACACTCTGTTACGTGGTTTGGCTTTAGACATGGAGCATATAACAACTTCTCCACAACCAAACTTGACTTGATACTTATGTTTAACACTTGTAAATGCTCCAAGAGCTGAAACTCCTCCACTAAGCTTATGTCTAGTGACATTTTAGACTGTAGTAGTTGCAGTTTCCTCAAACTCGACAACTTTGATGTCCCTGAAACACTCTTAAGTCTATTCATGTAATCCAACCTCAAATGTGCGAGCCTTTTTCAACTCTTGTAAACCAAGAGGAAGTCGCTTTATGTATGTCCATGACAAGTCAAGATAGCGCAAGGAGACCAACTCTGATCTATGTTCAGGCTGTCTCTCGTTCTGTAATTGTTCGTTGTGGACAGTTAGCACATCATTTTCACTTTCCGGAACCCAAACACAAGAACCTCAGCAACGCATACAAGAGAATGATCAGATGGTCGCAATATGAAAGGTTTAATAGTATAATGTACAAATCCAATGAACACTCAACGACACAAAAGTGGTAGAACAATACAAATGTTGAGAATTATCTCAATGGGTTTATGGTTCATTCGACAGAAGCATAAACACAAACAGAGAACAGACATTTGCAATCTATCATCAGTTCATACAAGACAACAACAAACCCAATCTATAGAACTGCATAACTTTTATGTAAAGTTTCTTGAGAGTAATGAAATTCACACCAAACAAACAATAAACATAGAATAGATATGAACATATGGAAAATAAATTGATTAGAACACACCAACCTTTTTGGAAAAAGGACACAAACAGAGCAGCAGACCAATATGACCGTTGAGGCAGATTTTGAAAACCTGTTGTGGCTCAATAGAGAGAAGGGTTGATGCAACGTAGGAAACGCTCTTTAGTGGCTTCGTCCTCCCACTCAACCTTATCTCTATAGCATTGTTCTCCATTAATTATGGAAAGCTCTATGCTGCTGCCACTTCTGGAATCCAATGGAAGCTTTCTCAGATTTGGACACTTATATATGTTGAATTCCATCAAACGTGGGAAAGGGAGAGGACTCCAGTAGATGCTCTTCAGCTTTGGCAAATCATCCACTTGAAAAAACTCTAGTTTCCGAAAAGGAATGATGGTACATGCCTCCTCCTCTGTGAGAATATTCGCAGCTTTTTCTTTGCTGATTATATCTTCCACTTGATGTAAACTATCAAGTTCAAGAGCCCTAAGGTTTGGTGCGAACAGAAGCCATGTCAAGTCCTTTAGACCATGGCAGTCACGTAAAACCACTGAAGAGAGGTCTGGGAAGCTTGGAGTTGTTGGACTTTTGTTCAGTGATGATGTTCTCCTCTTGATATTTATCTCCATCATTTCACTTCTGAACATATCCAGTGCACTGAGAAGTGGCATATCTGGAAGAGTCAATATTGATTTCTCCTCAAGGAAATGAATAGATATCTCTTGAATAGCATTTGCTACTCTGTAAGCCTTTAAAAGTTGATCTGCAACCAAAATTGACCCGATCCTAATGGTCATCACTTCTATATGTTCTAAGAGCTGTAGTTCCTCTATTAAGTTGATATCTCGCCACGTTTGGCTATGTCGTAGTCGGAGTGTCTTCAAATTCGACAAATTTGATATCCCAGAGATACTTGCAAGTCCCGTTGCCTCCAAATTCAGATATATCAGCTTTTTTAGCTCTAGTAAGCATGTAAACAATCGTTGTATGCCTCTGTTTTCTGACAAGTCGAGATATCGCAAGGAGACCAACTTTGATATTTCCTTTGGAAATCCATCTAAAATTTTATTATGTGACAGATCCAATACGACTAACTTGGGGATGGACTTGAAGAATTCACCTGAGATGTTCGAAATATTATTTTTCTGGAAGAGCAGAGTTGTAAGCTCAGGGCAGGTGGGACTGTCGGATATATTTTCAATCTTGTTCTCCATCAAAGACATTCTTCTCACATGTCTCCAGTTGTCCAGCGTTGGTACTTCACTTAAACGAACACCAGCTTTCACGATCCATCTCTCTTTATCCTTCCCAAAATCAGATGCTATCCACAATGCCATCTCTCGAACCACACCATGCATTCTCACATAAGCTTCGCATTCTTCTTCTTCAGTCAGTAAACAAGCCTGGAGAAGGGTACCAATTATTCCATAAGCCTGGTTTTTAGCTTTCTTTAAACCGTGCTTTACGTCTATGAAACCTTCGCATATCCAGTAATCTACCAACTTCTCCTTTTCTATTGATACATCTTCTGGAAATAGAGCGCAGTATTGAAAACAAGACTTGACATCCTCACCCTTGAGACTATCGTAGCTATACTTTAAGATTGGGAGAATGTGGTCTTCCATACCAGGAAACTCTGCTGCAGAAGAAGCAAGAGTCTCCATTGCTAGCCTCCATTCTTCCACCGTCCTCTTGCACGCCATATTTTCGCCGATGATGTTCAGTGCAAATGGTAAACCACGGCATAATCTGGCAACCTGACAAGCGACCTCAAGAATATCTGGGTGGCTTTCTAATGTTTTCTTGCCAACTTTACCACGGAACAAATCCCAAGCTTCATCAGATTCTAAACAATTAACTTCCATTGGATCATCAACCCCCATATGGCCACATACTTCCCTAGAACGAGTGCTGAATACTACTTTGCATCCATTTGCCATTGTCGGAAACGGGACTCCGATTTCTTTTAAATCCACTTCTTTCCTAATGTCATCCAATAACAAGACAAATTTCATTGTCTTCATACAAGCATATATATCAATGACCTTCTGGCTCTTCTCTTTATGTTTCCACTCGTCACTACGAAATCCTATTGTCTCAGCAATCACATCTTGAATCATCTCAACATGTAGCTCGCTTGACACCACAACAAAGATGACTTTATCTACCCCGTCAACTGGGTGCTCACAAAGTTTACTGTTGATCTGTTCGAGAAGAGTTGTTTTTCCTACTTCACCCATACCGTAGAGCCCCATCATAACAGTTCCAGCATTCATGAGGTGCTCCCATGCCCTTTTGAGCATTCTTTCTTGACCAACAATCGTCAATGGTAAAGGCCTCTCCACTGCCACAGCTATCGTAGGTGGCCCAGCCACCACTCCAAACACTCCTTTAGATTCAAGATCTTCAACTTCTTTCAACATCTCGAAAACCCTTTTCCCGTAGCTATGACTTGAGCTCAAGTTTTTCTTACAAAGACCGCAAAGACACAACCTTTCAAGTTCGTCTCTACGAGGAAGAAGCAGCTCATAGACTTGGTATTGGATATTCTCGAAACTCGTAAGCCATACCTCAACTTCGTTAAGCCTTTGTAGACCTTCGCTTTCTTGCCTATGCACCTTTGTCAACACATCGGCTCGCCTTGCTCTGAGTACCTTCATGGTGTCCTTTAGAGCCGCCAGATTATTCTCAAGGTTCCAAACATAATTGACTTCAACGCCAAGGCAGCTACAGAGAGGGATCAACACTGGTTCAAGGAGACTCGTGATAAGATCACACATCGTTGAACAAGCTAGCCTTATCGGCGAACTGCGAAATATGAAACTAAGATGTTAAGATCTTAGGAGTTTGTGAATGAGTCCAAGTCGTACATCTAAGTAAATCAACCACAATCGAGACAGGGATAGATGTAGGCGTTATTAAAACCGAGACATCCAACGTCAAATTTGGTGACTATATTGTAGTCCAAGTCGTCGCTATATTTAATAAAGGATGATGCTAGCAAGCTGTACGCGTTATTAAAATGGTTCTATAATTTTTTATTCAGCTGAATAATAGAGAAAGTTATACGTAAATACTAGAGATGATTGTTTGACTTTTATGCATATTGACCTTTTTCATGAAATCAAAACGCCAAAGAACCTTTTTATAATGGAAAGATTAGAGAATCCGAGCCCACAACCCCAAACCGGACAGTTTCATCCTATAGAACCTGTTTACAAAACCTGGTTTAGAAAAGAATAGGGTCACAATACATAGAATACCATGTGAGGTCAAATGCAAAATGCGATTAGCAGATACATACTTTCGTTTGTTTAGCAGTACTTGTAATATTTTTGGCTCTCCGTTGACATTTCAAAACTATTTTCACAGAAAATTAATAACTCAATGCAAAATCATTTTCCTGTGGATGAACAACTAAAGACTATCCAGCTCACATAAAAATTCAGAAAATGTGAAACAGAAGAGACACAATAAAAGATAAACATACCTCCAAGTCCGAGTTCATGTAAGGGTTACCTGAAGCTGAGTGAAGGTAACAAACAAAGTGCAGAGAGTTTTCTCAGCATTAGACTCCAGTAGTTACCCATCAGAGATGGATTCAGGACTAAGGGAATGAATGGTATGGGAGGAGTTGGCAAAATCCTACTTCAATCTTACAGAACAAAATTCTATTGTTTGATCTGCTTGAAAGGTGTGATTTTGCCACCCCACCCATACCTACAGACGCGTAATCTCGAATCCATCTTTGACGAGAATATGACAATTCGAATTAAGTAAAAAACAACCTCCCATCACTGCACAAACAGAGAGAACAGAGATTAACAGAACAATACATACACACCATTAGCTAATTCGAATTAAGTAAATAAATAACTCAGAGAACAGAGTGATTAAAGTTTTTCAATATTTTATTCACTGAATTGAACCCTATGAAGTTTCAAGACAACACACATTCGATTCGCAATGAAACCTAAAAATCGAAGCTAACTTAATACCGAACTGTTAAAACAACAGAAGTTACCTGCGATAATAGGTTATATTCATCATCAATGTAATGTCTGAGCTATTCTTCTCTTCCGCCGAGAAGTCGATATGATGGGTGTAGCTTCAGACACCTTCCACCGAGTGACTATCTCTATGGTTACGAAGAAGAGATAGGGCCCGTTATTAATAGTGTGGCCCAACAAGCTTTAAGGAGTTATATTCATTCATAACCTCCACGAGAGAGACTTTTTTTTTTTTTTTAATATGAGGAAAGTGTTATTCTCGTATATTAGATGTTTTTATGTGCTTACACTCGAGTGGGATTCACTATAGGCCTTGAACACCCACTCATGTACTATGTGGGATCAAAAACTGTGTTCTTGAGAGGTTTGGCTAAGACTCCAAAACCAGTTTCTAATCATTTTCTCATTTCACCGGTTCCTAATTTTTGCATGGTCGGTCGAGGTTCGGGCATAATTGATGTGTCTGCAAGTTATTTTTGTTTGTTTGTGTTATCAACTAAATGATTCACAATGATCACAGAAACTGTTATTCTGGGTCATTTGAATCAATTAGAAACTCGTGCTTGCTTGGAACAAAGAAGATATGTGACTTGAGAGAAAGAATACAAATTATATAACGTTTTGTACATACACTATTCCTAAGACAATATAACAATTATGAGAAATCATTCAAAACATCCAAATAAATTCGTAAGCTAACATAACCAAACACCAGATACTACACTGTGTATTAGTGTATATGAGAACATGCAGTCATGCAGAGTATGCATCTATCAAATCAAAATTTGAAAAGTCCGTTGATTGCATTGGATTAAAAGTACTGTTTTGCCTTACCATCTATATAACAGACCGACCATAACAAGAAGCTAAGCAAACTCAAGGCCAAGACAAAAAACTACCATAGCAAGAACCCAAACTACAATGTCACGGCATAAGATCTTTCTACGTGATTCCTTTACAAGATAGGATAATCCAACATCACATCATAAGCTTCAAGCCTTCCACACCATGTGAAGGATACCAAAACGTATAAGATCCAACACCCAACATTCAAATCGTTTCGAAGTCTATTGCTTTCCTTTCAGATACTAACACAACAGTGTGATGCAGAACACGAAACCAAGTCATGAATCGAGACCAGACACATTTCAAGATCAAAAGAACCAAAAAGGAAACACATTTGGACTCAATTAGATTCATTGAGATCCAAAACCAACAAACTACATTCTTCTCACACTTTTCCAGTTCCTGACTTCAAGTAACGCAAAACCAGTTTGCACGATACATCTTTCTTTATATTATTCAGAGAAGCACAATCGCTAAGGATTATCTCAATGGGTTTATGGTTCATTCGACGGAAGCATAAACATAAACAAAGAACAGACATTTGCAATCTATCATCAGTTCATACAAGACAACAACTAACCCAATCTGTAGAACTGCAATCATCTTAGAAAGATACAGGATTTACTAACAAGAAACGTTTTTCTCTACGACATAAACAACTTCACTTGAGAAAGGATTCAAAAACATTTTCATAGAGAAAAATCATCACAGGTGGCGCTCACACTGAAACTTGATCAAATCAGCCCAATTATATAGGGTGTTATAATAGACTGACGAACCAAATCCGGACACAAATAAACGGAAACAGAACACACAAACATCTTAGCAATTACAAGGCGGAAATGAATGGTTGTCAAGTTTGCTTGAGAGTAATGAAATTCACACCAAAAAAAAACAATAAACATAGAATAGATATGTACATATGGCAAATAAATTTATTAGAACACACCAACTTTTCTGAAAGAGGACGCAAACAGAGCAGCAGACCAGTATGACAGTTGAGACAGATTTTGGAAACCTGTTGTGGCTCAGATGGAAGAATTGATGGAATGTAGGAAACGGTTTTTAGTTGCTTCATCTTCCCATTCAACCTTATCGATCCAGTCTTGTTCTGCATTATGTATGACAAGCTCTTCACCCGCTATCCGGCTGCCACTTTGAGAATTCAACGGAAGCTTTCTCAGCTTTGGACACTGTACTAAGTACAATTTCCTCAAACGTGGGAAAGGGAGAGTACTCCAGTAAATGCTGTTCAGCTTTGGTAAATAATTCACTTGGAAACGCTCTAGTTTTCGAAAAGGAATCATGGTACCTGCCTCCCCTCTGAGAATTTTTGCAGCTTCTTCTTTGTTGATTATATCCTCTACTTGAGCTGAACTAGAAACTTCAAGAAACTTCAGGTTTGGTGCGAACAAAAGCCATGTCAAGTCCTTTAGACCATGGCAAGCACGTAAACTCACTGTAGAGAGGTTTGGGAAGCTTGGAGCTGTTGTAATTTTGTTCCCTGGTGAAATTTTCCTCCTGATATTTATCTCCAGTATTCCACTTTGGTCCATATCCAGCCTACTGAGAATCGCCATATTTGGAAGAGTCAATCTTGATCTCGCAACGATATTGATAACTATACGTTGAATAGCATTCGCAGCTCTGTAAGCATTTAACAGTTGATCTGCAACCTCAAAGGACTCGATCTGTATGGTCACCACTTCTAAATATTTTAAGAGCTGTAGTTCCTCAATGACGTTGGGATCTCGCACGGATTTATTACCGGCTAGTCGGAGTGTCCTCAGACTCGACAACTTTGATATCCCAGAGATACTCTCAAGTCCAGTTCCCTCCAAATTCAGATATATCAGCTTTGTTAGCTCTAATAAGCATGCAAAGAATCGCTGTTTTATGTCTTTATTATATGACAAGTCAAGATATCGCAAGGAGACCAACTTTGATATTTCCTCTGGAAATTCATCGAAAAGTTTATTGCTTGATAGATCCAATACGACTAACCTGGGCATGGACTTGAAGAATTCACCTGAGATATTCACCATCTCGTTTTTTTGGAAGAGCAGAGTTGTAAGCTCAGGGCAGTTGGGACTCTCAGATACAATTTCAATCTCGTTGTCCATCAAAGACATTCTTCTCACAGATTTCCAGTTGTCCACTGTTGGTACTTGACTTAAACGAACACCAGCTTTCACGATACATTTCTCTTTATCCTTCCCAAAACTGGATGCTATCCACAGTGCCATCTCACGAACCACATCATGCATTTTCACCTTTGATTTGTCTTTTCCTTCTTCAGACAGTAAACAAGCCTCGACAAGGCTACCAACTATTCCATAAGCCTCGTTTTTAGCCTTCTTTCTACCTTGCTTTTCGTGTATGAATCCTTCGCATACCCAGTAATATACCAGTTTCTCCTTTTCTATTTCAGAATCTTCTGGAAATAGAGCACAGTATAGAAAACAAGACTTGACATGCTCACCAATGAGACTATCGTAGCTATACTTCAAGATTGGAAGAATATGGTCTTCCATACCTGGAAAATCTGCAGCAAAAGAAGCAAGAGTGTCGACTGCTTGCTCCCATTCTTCCACCGTCCTCTTGGACGCCATATTTTTGCCGATAATATTCAGCGCCAATGGTAAGCCACGACATTCTTCTGCAACTCTCCTCGCAAGCTCAAGAATATCTGGGTTTTCTAATGTTTTTTCCCCAACTTTAGCAGAGAACAAATCCCAAGCTTCATTGGACTCCAAGA
Source organism: Moricandia arvensis (assembly GCA_905132765.1). Taxonomy (NCBI): domain Eukaryota; kingdom Viridiplantae; phylum Streptophyta; class Magnoliopsida; order Brassicales; family Brassicaceae; genus Moricandia; species Moricandia arvensis. The sequence goes on along the minus strand of CAJHQP010000002.1, from coordinate 303,772 downwards.
ACTTTACTTCTATCGGATCATGAACCCCCATTTGTCCACACACTTTCCTAGAACGAGTGGTGAACACTACTTTGCATCCATTTTCCTTTGTCGGAAATGGGACTCCGATTTCTTCTAAAACCACTTCTCTCCAAATGTCATCCAACAATAAGACAAATTTCATTGTCTTCATGCGATTGTATAAATCAATGACCTTCTGTCTTTTCTCTTTTTGTTTCCACTCGTCTCTATGAAATCCTAGTTTCTCAGCAATCTCATCTTGAATCTTCTCCACCCGCAGCTCCCCGGACACCACAACAAAGATGACAATTTCGAACCTGTCAATTGGGCGCTTTAGAAATTTATTGTTGATCTGTTCGAGAAGAGTTGTTTTTCCTACTCCACCCATACCGTAGAGACCTATAATCTCGGTTCCAGGATCCATGAGGTGATCCCATGCCCTTTCGAGCATTGTTCCTTGACCAACAATCGTTTTTGGTAAAGGCCTCTCCACTGCCACAGCTATCGTTGGTGGCCCAGCCACCACTCCAGACATGTCTTTAGATTCTAGATCTTCAACTTCTTTCAACATCTCGAAAACCCTTTTCCCGTAGCTATGACTTGAGATCAAGTTTTGCGTACAAAGACCACAATGACACAAACTTTCAAGTTTATCTCTATGTGGATGAATCAGCTCAGCGAGTTGGATTTCGATATTCTCGACACTTGTAAGCCATACCTCAACTTCTTTAAGCCTTTGTAGACCTTCACATTCTTGTCTTTGCACCTTTGTCAACACATCAGCTTGCCTTGCTCTGAGTACATTCATGGTTTCCTCTAGATCCGCCAGATTCTTCTTAAGGTTCCAAACATAACTGCCTTCAACGCCAAGGCAGCTACAGAAAGGGACCAACACTGATTCAAGGAGACTCGTGAAAAGATCACACATAATTGAACAAGCTAGACTTATCTGAGAACTGCAAAATATGAAACTAAAAGATGTTAAGATCTTAAGAGTTTGTGGATGAGTCCAAGTCGTACATCTAAGTAAATCAACCACAATCGAAACATGGCTAGCTGTAGGCGTTATTAAAATCGAGACATCCAACGTGAAATTTGGTGACAATTTTAAAGTCCAAGCGTCGCTATATTTAATAAACGATGATGCTGACTGTATGCGTCAATAAAATGGTTCAGTCGTTTTTTATTCTGCTAAACAACAGAGATAATTGATGCGTGAATAATAGAGATGATTGTTTGACTTTTATGCATGTGACCTTTTTCATGATCAAAACGCCAAACCTTTTTATCTAATGGAAAGATTAGTTTCACCAATTTTCCAATCCGAGTCCACAACCCCAAACCGGCCAGTTTCATCTTATAGAACCTGTTTTCAAAACATGGTTCACAACACAATACATAAAATACAATGTGAGGGAAGATGAGATTAGCAGAACATACTTTCGTTTGCTTATCATTACTTGTAACATTTGTGGCTCTCAGTCCTCGCTCATTCGTTGAAGTTGGTAAAGAAGACAGAGTGTGCTACAAACTTACAAGCAGAGTCATGACTAGTAAAGAAATTTTGAAACATTTGGCCTAGGGCATCATTTTATGGATACATATAAGGCATATTTTACAAAATTGGTCTATTGATAACAATTGATATTCTTTTTGAATAGAAATCACTATCAATATCGTTAGATAACTCTTTGAATATTATCTTTTACTCTAAAATTATAAAATATTTGTGTGATTGAAAAATAGTAAGATTTACTAGCTCTATTAAAGATTATATTTTGGTGTGTTAAAGCTTTTAGAACATCTCACTTCTTTATAAGGACCATCACACGCAAGGTTTGGGAAGCATGGGCTTATTAGATTTTACAACCAAATATATCAATTGTTCCTTCATTCCATTAATTGTATAGTTTCACTATCCAGTTGGCATTTCAAAACTAATTTCACAGAAAATAAACAACTTATCATTTTCAACAGAAGAGACACAAAAAAGATAAACACACCCCCAAGTCCGAGTTCATGTAAGGGTTTTACCTGAAGCTGAGTGAAGGTAACAAACAAAATGCAGAGAGCTTTCTCAGCTTTGGACTTCCTTAGCTACTCATCAGATATGGATTCAGGACTAAGGGAATGTATGGTATGGGAGGAGTTGGCAAAATCATAAATCCAGCATCTGTTTCACAAAACTCTACTCTTGATCTGCTTGAAAGGTGTGATTTTGCCACCCCACCCATACCTACAGACGCCTAATCTCGAATCCATCTTTGACGAGAATATGACCATTCCACAAAATATTGATACACACTGAGACGTAGAAACAACCTCCAATCACTGCACAAACAGAGAGAACAGAGATTTAACACCATAAGCTAATTCGAATTAAGTGAAAAATAACTAGCTATGTGTGAAACGATAAGACATAAAAACAGAGTAATTAAAGTTTCAATCTTTTAAGAACCGCAGTGAAGCCTAAAACTGAATTAGCAGAAGTACCTGGTTTTCTTACGCAATGTCCGAGCTATTCTTCTCTTCCGCCGAGGATCCGATTTCGATCCCTAGCCTCCTTAGCTTAACCCTCGATGAAAGGTCGACATGATGGGTGTAGCCTCTCCCACCGAGTGACCATCTCTTTGGGCTATGAAGAAGAGAAATGGCCCATTATAACAATGTGGCCCAATCAAAGAGAAATGACCCGTTATAACAATGTCGCCCAAACAAAGATTAAGAGAGTTTTTTTTTTTTAATAATCTTGTGTATCCAGACCCCCACCAAAATGATGTTACAATAGCGACGAGTATCTATAATAGGTTACTGTTATCAATCGGACTGCACTTCCGTCACCAGACGCTAGGAGAGTTGAAATGTGTTAAATTTTAGTCTAAGTGATCAGCAGGATTTAAATCCGAATCTGTATTGGAAACAAAGCTTTCTAGACCACTGGGCCGTCCTCGCTTGGTTGATCAAGAGAGTTATCTTCATTCATAATCACGAATCTTCGTACTGTTCTCCTGTATTAGAGGTTTTTGTGTGCTTTGAGTAGATTCCCCTCGAGGCCTTTGAACACTCATGTGACTACTATATATCACGAATCCGTCCATAATCTATGAGGGTTGACGTCATTCATCAAAAAAACTGTGTTCTTGAGAGGTTTGGCTAAAACTCCAAAACCAGTTTCTCATCGTTGTCTCATTTCCCCGGTTCCTAATTTTTGCATGGTAAGTCGAGATTTTATTATGCAATGTCTATAAATTGGAAGCTATTTTTGTTTGATTGTGTTATCAACTAAATGATTCACAAAGATCATAGAAGCTGTTATTGCGGTAATTTGAATCATTTAGCAACGCCTGCTTGCTTGGAACAAAGAAACTAGTATGTGACTTGAGAGAATAAAAGTTATAACGTTTTGAATTCCTAAGACAATATGACAAATCATTCAAAACATCCAAATAAATTCGTCAGCTAACGTACACAAACACCGGATCCTGGACTGTGTTTATGAGAACATGCAGTCATGCAGAGTATGCATCTATCAAATCAAACTTCCATGATTGCATCAGATTATAAGTAATGTTTTGTCTTACAATCTATATACCAGACCTCCCATAACAAGAATCTAAGCAAACTCCTAGTCAAGAACCCAAGGCCAAGACAAAAACTACCATAACAAGAAACTACAATGCCATAAGCTGTTTCAAAATTGCTCTGACGATGAACTTTATGATTCATTTACAAGAGAGGAAAATCCGCCAGCAAATGATTAGCTTTCAAGCCTTACCAAAAAGTATAAGAGCAACACAACATCTTCAAATCATACCGAAGTCTGTTGCTTTTCATTTCAGATACCAACACAACAGTCCTGATGAAACAAGAAGACATGAACAGGATACTACGCTTACTTGTGACGCAGAACATAAAACCAAGTCATGAATCGAGATCATCAGACACAGTTCCAAATTTCCAAAAGTAAACACATTTGGACTCAATTAGATTCACTGAGATCCAAAACCAACAAACTACAAAAACGCATAAAAGATTAAAACTTTAACGTACCATCACCACACAACATCTCCATAACAAACGAAACAAACAAGAAAAAACAATAAAGTTAGTACATTTCATCAAAAGAACAAAAGGGACAAACAAGATCTCACTTAGCAACCATCCTGGCAATGAAATCCTCATACCGGATCTTCCCATCGGATCCAACATCCACCTCCTTGATCCACTCATCAAACTCATTAGGCTCCAGCTTCTCCCCAATACTCGTCAAGATATGCCTCAGATCCGCCACCGCCACGAACCCAGTCCCTTCCTTGTCGAGCACCTTGAACGCATCTCGGAGCTGGCGATCGAAAGGCTCCGTCTTCAGGTGCTTCGCCATCAGATCGAGGAACCTGTTGAAATCGAAGGGAGACGAGAGGCTTTCGGAGGCGGTGATGGATTTCAGCTGGGCTTGGGTCGGGTTTCCGCCGAGAGATCGCATGAGGATCCCGAGCTCGGAGGGTGCGATTTTGCCGTCGCCGTCGGTGTCGAAGAGCATGAAAGCTTCCTTCATGGAAGAGACCTGGTCGTCGCTCAAGCCGTCCTTGCCCATGTTTTTCGAATCTTCCGGGTTTTCGGGTCAGATTCCGGGTCGTGATTTCTCTTTCTGTACAACGAGATTGAGATCGGAGTGTGTGGTGGCGTTTGGAGCTTTTAAACGAGCGTATCTAGATCTGAGGCCCACTAAGCTCTGGCCCATCTTTATTTACGCAAATTTCCGGTTAATTAATTAAAAAAGCATGGGTTGTGTTAAAAATTAATAGATGTTTTTTGGTTGGATTTAGACCTTAACGCCAATCTATATACCCAAGCCCAACTAATCAACCATTTAGAACCTGGTATGATTAATCTTTTTTTTGTCAACTTCTGGCCACAAAAGGCCGGCCTGTTAGCCCATTTAACTACATAAATGGGAGGGTCCTCACTTTGGAGGAGAGGAGAGGAGAGGTGAACTTATCACAAGGCAAGGCCGGACCATGACCATCTCGGCCTGGTATGATTAATCTAAAACCCAACTAGTTAAAGTCAAAAGAGACTTTCTGCAAATATTTTGTAGGACTTACTCAAAAGTCAAATTTAAATAAATTCAAAAGTGAAGAAAGTAAGGTTTGGTGAGTGAAAATGTAACGTTGAGAAAAATACAACATAGGAGAAAGAAACAGATGACGATTGCATTTTGTCGTAATCCAAAGTTCCCTTCCCTGCGGTGTTGGGCAGTCCGGAACCTGAGCCCTCTGACCCGTAAATGCGACCAGCGATATTTGTCTCACATCTTAAAAGGGAAAATCGCATAAAAAAACCTTGAAAGTGGCACTCACTGACACTTTAAACCTTGAACTTTTTCGACTATCACTTTAAACCTTCTAAGTGGCAATTGTATCACAATAAACCTTCAACTTGGCTAACTTGTACATCAAGTAAAAAGTTGACCTGTTGTACAGGTAAAAGTGATGAGGTGTCGGTTTTTTTCGAAAATAATTATTATTTAATTAATAAAATAAATAAAAATTAAATAAAAAATCAGAAAATTAAATAAAAATCAGATAAAAAATCATAAAAAAATAAATAAAATTTTAAAGTAAATTAAAAATCATAAAATCAAAAATCAAAAAATTAATTAATAAAATAAATAAAAATTAAATAAAAATCAGAAAATTAAATAAAAATAAGATAATTAAAATAAAAATAAAATTTTAAAATAAATTAAAAATCATAAAATAAGAAAAATATTTCAAAAAATCAAAAAATAAATTAAAATACAAAAAATAAAAATAAAATAAAATCATTAACAATGATTTTTTTACATATCTCTAATGATAGTTTCATCGTTGACCTATCGATTGTTTCAAGCAGTTGACAATAACAATTTTAAATATATCACTGATGATTATAGTGGTTTCTGAGATAACCATTAACAATGACGTTTTGACTTATCTCTAACGATTGTTTTCGACATCATCATTAAAAATGATGGTAGATATGTCAATAACGATATTTTAGATAACCATCATTTCAAACAGTAGATATATCAAGGATGAAATTATCTTTAGAGATAAGTCAACGATGAAACTATCGTTAGGAATATGTCAAAACGTCATTGATAATGATTATGTGAGAAACCACTATCGTCATTAGTGATATGTTTGAAATTGTTATTGTTAAAGATGATATATTTGTTTTTTTTTAAACTAATCTTGTAATTTTTTGATTTTTTGAAATATTTTTCTAATTTTATGATTTTTAATTTTAGTTTAAAATTTTATTTTTATTTTATTTATCTGGTTTTTTATTTAATTTTCTGATTTTTTATTTATTTTTATTTATTTTATTAATTATTTTTTGATTTTGTGAATTTTGTTTTTGATTTTATGATTTTTAATTTACTTTTAAAATTTTATTTATTTTTTTCTGATTTTTTATCTGATTTTTATTTAATTTTCTGATTTTTTATTTAATTTTTATTTATTTTATTAATTAAATAATAATTATTTTCGAAAAAACTGACACCTCATCACTTTTACCTGTACAACAGGTCAACTTTTTACTTGATGTACAAGTTAGCCAATTTGAAGGTTTATTGTGATACAATTGCCACTTAGAAGGTTTAAAGTGATAGTCGAAAAAATTCAAGGTTTAAAGTGTCAGTGAGTGCCACTTTCAAGGTTTTTTATGTGATTTTCCCCATCTTAAAATATAAATTAAAATGAAGTCACGTGCACAAGATCCAACCGGTGAATATGGACATGTCATGCAAAAAAAAAAGTCAGCTGAGCCCAAAACCTTCTCAAAATTTGTTTGTTTTGGACGATTTTAACCCTCTCATGTTTTGTTATTAATTTCAAAACCACAATCACATGAACTTCATGAGCTATAGAATGATAATTTAAGTTGGGAGCTGGAGACCGATGAGCCAGGCACACCCATCTAAAACAAGTCATAGGCCAAAAGATGTTTTTGTTTGGTAATGTGTGTCTGCCAATCTCATAAATGAGGTAGGTGGATTTGCATTTGATGCTCTCTCTTCTCACTCAGAATTTAATGTGACAATTCCCCCTACTCTGTATTTATTACTAAAGCAACATACAATAAATACACACTTTCATATCTCATTTTGAGCAACCTGATGGCTATGCCTGCCTGCTTCACATTCATGAGATCTAATGAATTATTGAAGTGCATATTTAAGAATTTGTATTTATGGAAAACAATCTTCCAAGGGTTGTTGATGCTAGAGATGGGATTCAAACTACATCTTTTGATCCTTTTTATTTTTTTTAGTTTCCTCTATGAGCTAATGTACGTGGGATCTTAATGGGAGCATGATTAGAATACAAACAACAAATCCATGTGTAACGAACCAAGGCTCGTAGCTTGGCGGTAAAGGAGGTACAGCTGTACTGCCCGCCACCCGGGTTTGAGTCTTGGCCACAATGGATTTAACATCCCTTCCGTTGGGGTTCAGGATCCCTTCGAGGGTCGGACCTCTAAATAAAAAAAAAATAAAAAAAATGGATCACTCACTTTCTTTTCTTTTTCTGACGGTGATTGTCGTTATACACGTTAATATGCATGCATCTACGCTTTTCTCTGTAATTCTGTATAGATTTATTTGTATATTGTATGATTACAAGTAAGTATATGTTTACCAAGACATGTAAATAAATCAAAGTTCTCTGAGCAAAATCATGATGCAGATCTTATTTTGAGCTGTGGATTTAACACTAGCCCTTTTGTTTTAGTTATTATATCTTCAACAGCTATTTTATTTATTTTGTGCAACATTTTTCCCCTTAAAACAATAATGTAATTGTACTTCTGTTATTTGCGCAGATTTATATCGATTTGAGCAAAACTCTCTGGTTTGTTTCAGAAGATATGATCACAAGCTGACGAGAATCTTGTCACCGAAAATGAAAAGAGAGAAAATTCAAACATTCTTTTTACATATCTAAGGAAACTGTAATCATTACATTTCACATAGACACAAAATACACACGTAAGTCTATATAATATATTGACTTGCGAAATTGAAAAGTATTGGCAAAAAGGGAAAAAGTGAAAGTAACACCAGAATAACTAGTAGGGTGCTTATGAAAACATGAAGAACTAACTAAACAAGTTCAAAAAAAAAATCTTCAATGAAAAGAACAAACGCCAATACATGGAAGCTTCATAGTGTTGAACTATTAAGTAAAAAAAAAAATTGGCGGATCAATGTGTTGAATAACAGGGTTTTTTGTTTGTTTATAACATTATTATTGTGAAATTAAATGTGTATACAGAGAGATACTATCTTAGAACAAGACAACACAACATGTCTAATGGAGACATAGTCTTCATTTTATTTATTAGCTTGAACGAAGATGGAAACAAAATTAGTATTTGAGCCAAGCTTACTAGCACAAAACCAAAAGAAACAAGATCATCATTCAACTATTCTAGCTAGCACCTCTCTTTTTTTCTAATCAAATTGACTTGATAATAATTTATATTATCATGAGATAGTGTGTGTGTACATATAAAAGTGGGATATTAAAAGGAAACAAAAGTGAGAGCAAAGGGAGAAAAAGAATGGCTCCTTCGTCTTCATCTTCTCCATCCAAGTCTCCTGTTCTATCTCTTCACCAAGCCCTCCACTTCACTCCTGTAAGTCAAAAGTCAATTCCCTCTTGTTTGTTTCCCTGGTAAAACCACATGAATACCTTAAACTAGTTTTGTTTTGTCTTTTGCTCTGACCAAAAACACGCACTATGATCTCTATTAGACTCTCATATCGTGTCACTTGCAAATTCTTAAAATCAAGAGATTCTGTTTCTCATTTTGGTATGATGTTCACTGATTAAATGAAAGAAAAATCACATCTTTCTATGCTCTTGCAGATTCCGGAATGCGAAGAAGAGGACCTCCACGAAGAACGATACAAAAACAGAGCAACACCAAGCAGCGACGGTGGTTCTTCCGCCACTCCAAGCCACCACAACCACCACCGCCGCAACAACAACAACAACAACCACAAACACACTCTAACTCCCCTCCACCAAAACGGAAAACCAAAAAACAAAAAACGACACGACAACAACAACGAAGACGGAGGAAGCGCCGTCTCATGCAACAACTGTCGTCCTCACCATTCTCACCGCGACAAGTTCTCCGTCGTACCTCTCGAAACCCACAACAACCCTTCCTTCATTTATAGCCCCAATCTCATAATCAAATCCATCTTTCAATCCCTCACACGGAAAAGCCCCAAACTTTCTTCCACAGCACCATCTCTTCCACCGCGCTCTTCCTCCTCATCCACCACCGACGCTTCCAGAGAAGAGCAGTGGCGGTTAGCCGTGGCAGAGCTTTCTCACAAACTAATCCAAACCACTAAGAAGAAAGAAGACGCCGTCACAGAAGCTTCCAAGTTGAAAACTTCCATGTCAGAACTCGAGAAGAAGCTCAACAAGCTCGAGATTTACTGCCACAACCTCAAGTCAGGGCTCGACGAGTGTAGCACCAACAAGAAACAGAGTGCTCTGTTTCAAAAAGATGGATTCAACGACAAGATCATCCAGCAGTTCCTCGTCTCAGTGTCGGAATCTCGAACTTCGATCAGGGGTTTAAGCAGAGCTTTGGCCTCGCAGCTACGAACCGTCGGTGGGAAAGTCTACGAGCGGCTCTCTCTCCTCCTCCAACCTTTCGATGTAAAGATCAATACTTTTGCCAAAAACCCTAAAAGTCTGATCCTTTACCTTGAAGCGATTCTGAGCAGAGCCTTCTTCGAGGACTTCGAAGCTTCCGGGTTTCAGAAAAACGGGTCGACCCGGATTTTGAACCCGATTGATCGTTGCGGATCCAACTACGCTTCGTTCAACGTATTGACGGAGCTCACGTGGGACGAGGTCTTGAGCAGAGGAACGAAGCATTTCTCCGAGGAGTTTAGCCAATTCTGTGACCGGAAAATGAGCGACGTCGTTTCGATGCTTTGCTGGAACCGAGCCTGGCCTCAACCGGTTTTACAGGTGAAAGATGGTTTAGATAGATTCATTTGGTTTATTGACAACCAAACGAACCGGTTTCTTTTTTTTGTTTGCAGGCTTTTTTTGGTGCGTCGAAGAGTGTTTGGTTGGTTCATCTATTAGCTAACTCGGTGAACCCTGGTTTGCAAATTTTTCGTGTGGAGAAAGATGACCGGTTTGATCCGATTTACATGGAGGAAACTGGTGGTGACCGGTTTAAGGATCTGGTTCGAGCTATGGTTCAACCTGGATTTTATGTGTATGGTAGTGTGGTTAAGTGCAAGGTGGTTTGCAAGCATTACAGCAGGGTCGATGAAGAAGTAGTAGAAGACGGTGTGGTCAAGGAGTGTAATAAAAACGAGAAGAGTTTGATTAGCATTTGTAGCCCATTAGGAGGTTAATTACATCGATCAAAGAGTTATAAAATTGGTTTGGTTTTGTATTTGTGAGCATGTAATTAAAACCTGGAATGATTTTTGCAAGATAATATTTTAAAACTGGTAGTGACGTTACAGTGACTTGCATAAGACCCGGTCAACATCGAAAGTTCGGTTTACCAACAACAGAAACAAGTTTAAAAGTACTACTACTACTCAGCTTTCTGATCAATAGAGTCTCTGGTGAGCTGTTCTTCAGCTTTCCTCTTCTTCTTTGTTACTGACACCAAAGTCTTGACATAAGAGATGTAACTGTCCACATTGAACTTCCGTTTGCAACCCGCGTAGTTCATGTACCGTATCTTCCCAAACACCGGCCTCTCTTTCCATCCCTATAACTCCCATCAAAATCATATTCAATCACACGCACATATATATTCCCACTCTACTCTCTACTATCACTTCTAATCAAGTACGAGTAGGAGAAAGCAAAAGAACCTGATCGTGAACGCCGCATATTGACCACATGCACCCAACATATCCACTCGGGTCACGACCATCTATCTCATACTGCATCAACATACCAAAAAACTAAGAAACAATAAAGAAGATCCATGGAAGATACACTTAGAAAAGGGTGATAAGTCAACCTTGTTGTTTAGATAGATGGATATTGAGAGAGCCTCTTCAGGTCCTTTCGTCCATTCTAGAATCTTCTTTGCCCAATACATTCTGCAAGTAAACGTTGATAAAATGTCATTTTCACTATCATTGGTTTTAAAAGCACAGCTAAATGAATGTAAATGACTTTACTTGCCTCATGAAACCGTGCATTTTCCCCTGATAAACCATTTCTAACTGTGAAGCATTCCATAACTGCCAACCCAATAAAAAAAAACAAAAGCTTAAAATGCAGAAAAAGAACAAAGCTACAGATTTGAATTAGAGTTATGATGATTAGTGACTTACAGGATCTGCAGTCAGTCCCTTCTCTAACTGCTCCAACCTACAGTTTCAATGCCCTTTAAAATGTCAATAGACGATAGATTTTCTTTCCAGTGGAGTTAGGGACTAAACGGCTGAAACATTACGAGTAAATATGCTCTCTCTTATCTGAAGCATGATCCGTCAATGACTTGCGTGCCCATTCCCAAGCTCCCTCCAAAGAATCATAGTGAGGTTGGTAGTAGCAGAAATTGTCAGAGAGTTCTCTTCGCACAATCAACTCTTCCAAGAACGTATCAACTGCCTTTAGTGAACAAAGCAAAGACCAAACTAAGAGTGTGAATAAAAGAGGTAAAGAGAAAGATAAAATTACATTCAAAGGCTTATGAACCTGAGGGTAAGTACTCCGGACTTTACGTGCCTCTAAGGCACACCGTTGAGCTGATATCTGTCCAAAATGTAGATAAGGAGAGAGACAAGAGAGTGCTTTCGGCTTTACAGGATTATTCCTCTCAGTTGAATAATTCTTCAACCTTTTCGTCAAAAACCCGTCTTGGCTCCCCATCAATACTTCCATGCCAGCATCTTCTCCCGGCACACACCATTCAACTTCAGGAACTTCTGCACCCTCCCTGTCCACACATCATGAAAATGTAAATCCCAAAGAAGAAGGACACCTGATTAAGCAGCAACTAACCTTACAACTTTATCGATGAGGCTATCCCAATCAACCAACCTATCCACAATCCCTACCCACTTCTTCTTCGGCGGTTCAAGCTTAGGAAACTCAACGAGGTACTCAGGTAACAGTTTGTTGATCTTACCCCGTATTGTTCTAGCACTGTACTCTAACTTCTCCGACGCAGCCCACATTGGAACTACATTGTGTGCATCAACTTCATGTACTGCTAATGAATCACTCATTCTCTTCACAACCTCGTCTTTACAGCTTCTTATCTCCCGTAAAGGCGAGAAGTCAGTAACCAAATGTGAAGCTCCACACTCTGCGATGAAATCAGGAATCGTCTCCTTTGCATCTCCCTGGATTATTACATAAAAAAACTTCATCTTTTCCCTTAATAACAATCAACCAAACGTGAGACAGGAGCGTCTAAGAACCCTAAAGCAAGATCCTTTCGAAATGGGTTTCGTCTCAAATTGAGGTATGGACTCACCTGTAACAGAAAAAACGGAATTTGAAAAGATTCGATTTGACGGTGGAGCTGGCGGAGACCCTTTGACATAAACCCTAATTGCCTCGCCTTTGCGCCCAGAAACTGATCGAACAAATTGAAGACGACGGCCACCGGCGCGTTGGTTCTGTTCGCCAGATCGACGGCGTGGATCAAAGCCCAGTTGTCTCTCAACCGTTGATCTCTGAACATCCAGTAAACTACGGGACCGGCTATTTGATCCGACGGTCGCCAAGAGCCTTCCTTGAGGATTCGGATCCGGCCAGGGTGAACCGCCATTGTCGACGCCATACGACGATTGAGGATTTTTTCGGATTTCACTAACCTGCGCCGTTTAAGAGAAGATATCGCAGCGGAGGAGGATAACTTGCGCAGGAGGTGACTCTTCGAAAAATGGAGGGAAGGCAAAACACTGCTTGAGTTTTGTGGTTTGAATTGATCTACGTGGATGATTTATATCTTAACACGTGTCAGATTCTTAATTGCTCGAATTACTTGATATACCATCACGAGTCACGAGAGGCTCGTTCGTCCCATTGGACCACCATACCTCCGATAATGTGGCGTATGGATTTGCTAAACGGGCCTTTGTTTTGTTTGAACTAAGCCCATTAAAGTTTTAATGAAGCAACTTTTGATTATAAAGAAAGTGCCCATGCAACATCGGATTATTCGTTTAATTCTATGACAAACATTTTTGTAACGTATACATGTTCTTTACATTCTTCGTCTTCGATATTCAAATCCATCGTTTTGGTATGCATGACATATGGTCTAAAATGTACTAACAATATAATGTTTGATTTTCTTTTTTTTTTGCAAGTCATTTAACATGTCAAAATTTATATCCGTGGCTGATCAAAATAATTAATGATTACAAAAACACTGTATTGACCTATATAGTCTTGGTTCATCGTTTTTTTCAAATTAAAAGTATCTTAGAACAAATTATTTCTTCACATGCTCAATCGTGCTTATTTAGGGTTACTCATATTAATCTCTCAATCTCAAATGCATGATTGAGACATACCTTCTCTTTTATCATTATGCTTTTATACATATACATTTTCTTTCGTATCATGAGGAATAATAACCACTCTTTCCAAATAATATATTTTAATAACCACTCGTTCCGTATAATCTATTCTAATAACCACAAAAATAGCCACTCTTTCCGACTAATATATACGCTAAAAACAACTAACAACACACTTGGGTTGGGTAGGTTAATTATTTTTCAGACCTAATGACAGTGCACAGAATCACTGTCATATATACCTGATTTTAAATCTATTAGTTTTTAGTTTTATAGGGAGGGGGACAAAATCTTATAACTAAGGAATTAAAGTGATGGATTATATGTACTATTTGTTTGACTTAATTTGTCGTTTATATTTTCTCATCTACTATGAAAAAAACGTAATCAACTATTGTTAGCTGATAACGTGTCCTAAACAAAATCGTAATGAGAAAGATAGAGATCGCATGGTTGTATTGACAGTTAACGATATAGTGCCAAAGAGTGAAACCTAACCAGTTATTTAAATAAATATATGTATATAATAACACAAAGATAATAAGCATGCATGTTACAAAATATCACACACACAAACAAAAAGATAACAACGATCTTACATGAAAATGAATAATCCAACTACAGGTAGTCAAGTAGGCTCTTCTTTTGAATTTATTAAGGAACAAAGGTCGCACATTATATATTTAATTTCAACTTTAATTTGTATTAGTTGTTAGACAGTTAGCTCTCGAATCAAGTTTAAATTTAATCGCGAGATGGTGCAAAATAGAAGCAATCATTGGGATAGTGTTTTAGCATATGTGTTTGCCATACAACCATTATTTTTAGAGAAATACCGTAAGATAGACTTAAATTTTTTTTTGTCACAAAAATAAACTTTAACTGAAAAAATGACAAAAATAATCTTTTTGAAGTGGGATTTTGGGGGTAAATACACGTTTATACTCATTGGGTTAACTAATCTAGACTTAGAGTTTAGAGTTATGGAGTGGGGTTTTGGGAGTGAGGTTTAAAATTGAAAAATTAAATAAAAAATATTAATTTTTAAAAAATAAAAAGGTCTAGTTTGGTCATTTTTATTTTTGAAGTTTATTTTTGTGACAAAAACTTCAAAAAATGTTATTTGAGAGATTTGCCCTTATTTTTATTGTAATATACATGACAATATACTGATTCTTTTCTCTAAATATTGTTTGCTTTAATAATTGAAAATCAAAATGATGGTTTATCGTCGGAGATGGGGTTGTAATCATTCGTACGTTATGCCATCTCCCGAAAGTTAAACCAAAAAGGATATTTTACGTGATTAGTGACTTTTTGTAAATAAGTAAACTCGGAATTTTTTTGGATTTATATTTCAAAGGATCTAAATTCTTTGCTTGGTCACTATAGTCTTTAGTCAAGCCCAATACTTAATTCATGTTGAAATTTGTGAAAACAATTAGTTACTGATTTACGCACTTGTCCTTAGAAAAACAATTAGTTAGTGATTTGCAATTTTAAGTTAGTCACGAATCACATCTTCCTAGTTAACCAAAAAAACAATTAGTAATGGTATTCCATAAATTTCCAAATAAATGTTTTCACCAATTGTTATAATAACAATTTTGAAATGTTTTGTTCCTCTCGTTGGCCGCAATATATAGCTCTCTTGTTCAGTTTTGTTGAAGAAATTTTTTATTTTCGGAGTATGTAAATGTTATACTATATTATATAAAAACAAAATTACAGATGACGTCATTCATGGAGAGCTATTGCGTCATAAACTACGGAGATCTACCGCCAAGTATCTGGTCAAATAAGAGACAGTTTGACCGCACTGTGATACACACGAGAAAATAATTCAGATTGTTGTCAGTGCAACGACGTACTTCATTTTTTTTTCTTTTACCAAGTGGAGACATTATCTGCTGCGTCTTTGACAACCGTGTAATCTTGAACATTACAGTAACACTTGTCCCAGTTAGACTGGAGTATCAATGGTAAGTGGATTACCGAAACATCAAGCTGCCACCATGCAGTGATCTCCGAGCCACTGATCTTGCGACGTGCGGCCTCATATCATCAATAGCGCAATCACCTGCCCACAATTGTTTTTTTTTAACCTTTTTTACGTATAACTTACGCTGCAACTGGATCGTTGATTTTTGGAATGAAATAATGTGGAATGACTTATTCCATTAATTCCAAAAAAAATTCATCATTTGACATGAATAAAATAAAATACTCATTCCATTAATTCCACAAACATTCCAAAAGATTACAAAGAAAAACATTCATAAACATTTCTCTACAAATTTTTTCATGAATGATTGGAATGAAATCAATTTCATTTTTTGTTGTATTCCAGTTCATACAATTCCATTTATTTGTATTCCATTAATTTCTTATTAGTGTACCAGTTAGAGCTTTATTCTATATTTTGGTTTGGTGTTGAGGCATGTTTTGGTTAAGTTTAACCATCAAATTAAGCCAATACTCTCGAGGACATCATACATACGTAAAAGGTCCATATATAAATCCATCACTACATAAATTTCTAAATGGAAAAGGTATTTAATTCCATTGTTTTAGTTTTTTTTTACGCAAAGCATACGTTATATATCCGTTAAAAACATACCTAGCTAATGCCATATTCTAAGAAGAATGTGCACTACAAAAGCCTGCACTATAAAACTAGTTTTTTCTTGGAAATGATTTATATGCACTATGAGTGTAATTTACGAAAAGCTGAAAATGTATGAATGATTGTATTGTTTAGAATTTAACTTATTTTTTATAGAGAAAAAACTTTAGTTTCCCTAAAACAACATTTAAGTTTGTATATTGATTGTTTAATATAAAAATATGTAGTCTTCTTGCAAATCATCCTCCTTACTATTAAATGAGAAGTACATTTGACATGTGGCGCTCACAGAGCCCTTCTCAGCCGATATAACTCGATTCTATTGGTTGATTTTTCGAAAATTCATTTTTAATTTATTTTTCTCATCGACATAACAAAAAAGGGAAGCCCTATAAATACTAACCTTATTTTGTTTAATGCATTGAATACTTACTAAAAAAATAAGACAGATTGAAGGAGTAGGAAAGTAATTAATATTACTTGCGCAGGAATATTTATATGTTTAATGCATTGAATACTTAATAAAAAAATAAGACCGATTGAAGAAGTAGGAAAGTAATTAATATTACTTGCGCAAGAATATTTATATGTTTAATGCATTGAATACTTACTAAAAAAATAAGACCGATTGAAGGAGTAGGAAAGTAATTAATATTATTTGCGCAAGAATATTATATGTTTAATGCATTGAATACTTACTAAATAAATAAGACAGATTGAAGGAGTAGAAAAGTAATTAATATTACTTGCGCAAGAATATTAATTAATACATGCATTAACTACTATCATTTACTAAAAATACGGTAAATCATATTGATTACTTGCGCAAGAATATTAATTAATACATAATTTACTACTATCCCTTACTAAAAATACGGTAAATCATATTGATTACTTGCGCAAGTTAAAATCGTATCATATGCATTTAATTTTTTTTTTTAAAAAATTAACTATATTTACTTAAACGGTTCCATAATTTATTTTATGAATATTTGCTTGGCGTCGTTACAAACCTATATGATTCACTTCGTATATATAGATGTCAATGTCGAAGGATTAAATCATAACAAAGGTGAGTCTTTTTTTTTCTTTGCGTGGTTTGTTTAGTTCTGTTTATGAAGTTTTAGACATGTGTGTTATAGGGGAATGACAGAGGGGAATAACTTAAGAATTTGAAGTATGGAGTGTTTGGATTAGGAAACAGACAATATGAACATTTTAATAAGGTTGTTAAAATTGAATTATTTTTTTTGTTTCACGTTTACTCCAGTTTCCTTGGCTAATATTCGAATTATTTTGTAAATATGTGTTGCAGATTGCCAAAGTTGTAGATGACGTCCTTGTAGAACAAGATTTGTTTGTTTTTTTATTTCATTATTCATCTTGATGTGTTTTTATTATAGTTTTCTGACTTGATGAGTTATTTGTACAGGTGCGCAGCGTCTTGTCCGTTAAGTAAATTTTATATTATTTACGTTAAGTAAATTTTATATTATTTACGTTAAGTAAATTTTATATATATTTAAAATTTATAATAATTTTGATCATTGTTTTGATCAAAATCCAAAGAGAACTCAAGATTGATTTATAAAGAAAGAATAACATGCACTCATAATTATAAAGAAAATAGAAAACAAAAAGAGAAAATACAATATATGAATTGTGAGATATATAGTATCTATGTCAAATTCACTAAATAATAAGTTTGATTTTTTTTATCATATTAAAGATTAGATCAACTAAAATATTTAGAATTTTATCATAATCTTTATTTTTACTTATTTAACTAAATTGAAATAATATTATTAATTCAAATTGATGATTCTTTGTTTAAATTGAAATAATATTATTAATTCTATCAAACTGTATTAATACTTTAGTATGATTAATTTATATAACTAATATTAGTATTAATATGTCAATGATTTAGTATTAATACGATCTAAAAACATTTTATTTGTAAAATTTTATGAAAAAATATGTCAATGATTTAGTATTAATACTTTAATATGATTAATTTATATAACTAATATTTCTGTAAAAGGTTTGAATTATTCATAAAGAGACAAACAGCTTCAAAATTTCTAATAATTTTTAAAATGAGAACACCTTTTCATACTCTTCCTATTTAATTTATTTGTTTTAATAATGACATCTCTCTATATATTAAAGAAGAATCCCTCCTAGGATTTTGCCTTCACTTTTTGAAGTTATTTACATTGTATGCCACTGCCTTTTCAGATTTTTTTAAATATTTTTGCCAACTATATTTTCGGCCAATCAGAATTCAAAACAATTCTGATTTTATGATTATTAATTTTCCATTTAACCATATGAATTTAAAGAAATTGTAAGAAAAAAAACATAGTTAATACGATTATCTAAAATATGGTAACTGAATTTACCTAATTTAAGGAATAGTAACTATATGATATTTTAGAAATTATCGTGAGATACGATTCTAAGGAGTATGCCGCAAGTTTACGAAAACCCTATGTCTCAACGTGTTTCCTTATTCTTATTATAATAAGCTCTATTTCTTCCTAAACAAACCACTACCATAAAACAATCTATGGCTTCTAATACACAAATCACAAAATCTGTGGCTTTTATTATAAATTAGTACGATGATTAAGGATTTGAAACCTTTGAAACAACACACTTTGTTATCCGGCGAACCCATGGAAATCAGCTGATGAAAATGAGAACTATATGAATATTTTTCACAAAATAAAATTTAGCTCAAATAAAAAATTAATACAGTAGAATTATATAAACAAATTTTAATTTTAAATTATATCATGATTGATTTATAACTTTTTAAAAATGTACAATAATATTTTTAAACATAAAAAATCAATAAAACTATATACGTATTACATAATAAAATATTTAAACATATATTCTTATAACAAAAATTTATTTATCATTTTAAAATGACATTTTTAAAACAGAAAAATCTTGCACTTTTAAACATGTTTTGCTGTTTAAACTTATGTTCCAATATCTTACACGTTTTTGTCACTAAAGAAAATGATTTACATATGTTTTCAGGTAAAGAGAAGGTTTATCTTAGCTCTGACACTCCCTAGAGACAAGGTCTGGATTCCTAGAATGTTTGTCACACCACTTGACACAAAGTTTTCCTTCAGAATGCATCGAAGACAGTTTCCCATTACATTGGCTTTCGCGATGACCATCAACAAAAGTCAAGGTCAAACACTAGAAAGCGTTGGTTTGTTTCTGCCTAGGCCAGAGTTCTCTCATTGTCAGCTCTACGTCGCACTTTCAAGAGTTAAATCGAGATCGAGATTAAAAATCTTAATAACTGGTAAAGAAAGGAAGCCGAAGACGAAAACTTTGAATGTTGTCTACAAACAAGTTTTTCATAATATTTCGTAGCCAAGGGTACTTAATTGTACCTTTATTTTTTTCCAATAAATTAAGGAAAATATATAAACTGTTACAATTATTTATCTTTTCGATTTCTCAGATGGGTAGTGATGAGTAATAAAATTACATCTTAAACACACATATTAGGATTTTTAATGATGTTGCAATTATACATGCACACAATATGTTGCTTTACCCCAAACACAGTGGTTTTATGATATAAAATTCGTGTCTACCAAAACCCAATCACTATTAAGCCCATAACTGAATATGTTCATGTCCGCACAGGGTGCGGACCGGCCACCTAGTATAAAGCATTTCTTCGTGTTCTTTACTCCTATTAACTTTTCCTTTAAAACCTTTTAACGCAAAAAAAAAGAAAAAAGAAATACAAATACGTGTACACATTCATATAATCTTGAGAGAGATTTGGTGAGAAGTCAGAATTGCCGACATGAAAATCTGCCTCACCACCAAAATGGTGGAAATACCAGACCAATAATCACTACAACTTTTGTTTAGGTTGTAATTACATGACTACATAATTACAATAACTCTTTTTCTTTCACGACATAATTACAATCACTTTCACCATGTGTAGTATACACACACACATATATATATCTTTATTTGTTTATAGACAAAAGATTACATTTTCTTATTTTTAAAAGAAATTATATTGTACAATACCAAAACTGAGCTGCGAGCTAGTGCATATAACCTACCAATTCTCTTATGTACATGCAGAAAAGTGACAGCCAATTTTTGTATTATAAGTTCTGTTTTTGTTAATGATCTAAATTTAAGCTTTGATCTTCTTGTTCGAGGAAGTGGTTGCGGTGAATCTAATGCCTGCTAGAAAGTTCAAAGTTTTACAATGAGAAAAAATAAAGTGTACTTAAAAACAAAAACAAAAACAAAAAGTAGTATACTTTGTTATTTGTGGGGTATAAATATAATTATTGATTTCTACTTTTTGGGTTTCCCTCCTTGTTAGCTATAGTGAAAATTACCACCCCAATAAAATGATTCCTTGTTAAATAATTTAAGTTAAAACCTGCTTTCCCTTCAATCAATTAGTCTATAGTTTCAACTTTAAATTGATTAGTTGATAAGCATTAGTATGAATCTATTTTATTAAATATTACACTACTTTAGAATATAGTAATACTTACAGTAAGTATGCATGTGTGTTTCTATGTGTTGAGTGTATACAAAATAAGTACTTGACTTATCTATTTGTCTATAGCTTAAATGGAAAAAAATAGCATCCAATAATTGTATTTATTTTTTACTATTTCCAATTAATTGTTTGTTTTTTCCGTTGATTTCTCTGTTTTTACTTAATTTGTGTAATTTCACTTTAGCTGTCCGGTCAGTCCATTTATGAAATCTTGCCACTATATTTCAAATAATGGTACTGTATATTGATAAAGTTATGATTTACACGAATATAAATCATGGGTTTACAGATTTTTCTTCTTTAGAAAATACCCCACAAAGTACAAACCATTGGCTCAGAGAAATAGAGAGGAAAGATATCAACCTTTATAACTATTCAAGGTGTAGAAATCATGGGTAACTTAAATCACACAACTGCTAAACAAGACCTGTAATTAAGTAGCATCATCCATAAACAGCAAATAAGGTTCAAGAATCTCAACAAACGTTTATTATTTTAAGCATGTAGGGTTAAAGAACTGCTCTCCAACATTTCACATTTCACTGCTTCTTTTTTGAAATTGTATACAACAAACACAACTATGATTTCGACTCAGTAACCTCCCACTGAACTTGCTTTCATAGTGGGGATCCACATTTTTTTGCTCTTCTGAATGTTAGAAATTAGATTGATAGTTATTTAGATGTATAGATGCATAATCGTAATCATAATCACGGTTGAAATGAAATCAAGAACCCGCTAATCAGGTGTTTATTCTTCATCAGCTACTCTAGACTGCAAAGTATGCATCTTAGTCTCTGTCATTGCCATCAACAAACGTTAACATGAAGAAAGAACATTAAACTTTCAAAAGTTAAATAATCTTTCTCGAAAAGTAAAGACATAAGTTTTTAAGTCATGATTAAGAATATGAATATCGATGAAAAGCGAGAGGGATGATTACACTTTGTACCAATATAACAAGACGCCAAAGCTGTCATTAACTAGGGTTTCTAACTTCTAACCCATACTTCGATGGTTATGAGTTGTGACAACTGAAAGATACAATGTTTCTCGAATGTTTCATCAAACATAAAAGATAAAAGAGTACGAGAACCAATCTATGCCTTGAGTGATGGAAAACTATGGTATATATAGGCTAATTAAATACAAATACTCAGATGAAATATGGATGATATTAAGGGGGTAATAGTAATGAAAGAAAATAATCCAAACAATCCTAAAAAAATGCCAAACTCTAATGAATAACTAAGCTTAAACAAAATTGCTCAAAAACAAGATTTTTAAATTGGAAAAATGTCACACCTAAGATGTGTCCACAAGAACAACATTTAGCAAATTTTCATCACCATTAGCCATAGCAAGCAGCTCAGCATCCCTATCCTCCTCATTAGAGAAATCTCTTCTTTCGAATTTCGAATTAGCTGATATAAAAATCATCTTCTGAGCTCTATCTATAGCTGCATGTGACCTCCCATGCGAGCTTACCCATTTCAAAAGAGATGAGTTGCATTTGAACCCACAAGTAGTTGCATGGAGGAAAATAAGCCTTACCGCAACTTTCCCTAGTGACCTGAACTCACTAAGATACGTCTCCCAAACAAGTCTACTGCTCTGAGGATTAGCTATCCTCATCTTACCAGTAACCGGGTCACGCTCTTTCATCTGAACCGCTCTTGCATACATTGGATCAAGCCCTTCCGTTCTCCATTTCATAAGTTCCATCAGTGCAATGTGTGCCTCGTCTCTAGACACAAGCCTTGTTATCAACTTATCTACATCTTTCTCTTGCTCAGGCGACAAACATTTGAAGGGAGGAAGATACTTTCCACTACTATCTCTTATCAAGTAAAGAGGGTCTAGTATGAAGGCTGCAGCCCAAGCCGGGTGATAACTCTTCTTGAATCTTCTCTCCACAAGTTTCTCAACATGTCCTTCCCCTAAGTTAAACTTAGTATCCCAATCTTTAACCTTAGCTCTTAGCTCGTCCCATAGAGGGAGACATTGCCCAACGAGCAGCTTCTCTTCCTCTATTCGCCGAGCCATCTCTTTGACAAGCTTGATCAAAGCATGAACCGCCTCTACCTCGTTCCAAAACCCTTGGTCTCCAACCATCTCTCTGACCTCTCTAGCCATATGATCCTCCATTAAAACAGCTTTACAAGCATCATCATGCATTACCAGCTGAATTGCTCTAGCGGAACTCAACACATCCTCAAGAAGATTAAACAAGGGCTCAGAGAAACAAGCCTTGCTACTACTACTACTACTACTACTACAATGTAAAGGCAACCGTAGCATTATAGATTCGCCGTGTTCTTGAACCTGATACTTACGGTGTGCGTTACGTATCTCCGCCGTGTTGTTGATGAACTTAGCGAGTCTCTCACAGTTTTGTGAGACGGATTTGAATAAAGGAAGCTCTTTTACGAAGTCTTTGATCAAGCTCTTGAGCTCTTGATACTGACAAGACAGGTTCACCATCCACTGATGCTGGCTCTCAAGGCTCTTAAGTGCTTTGTTCTTGAACTTGTCCGAGACTATCCCAACACACCTCTGAGGTGAATTTCCGCAAATACCCTTAACTGTCTCCAACAAGACCTCCTCCGCGTAGTTAGACGGCACAGCTCCGTTCACAAGAACCGCTCTTCTGTACAGACTCGTCCCGTTGGGTAAATTCACGATCAAACTCACCAGATTTTCTCTCCAGCCGTCCGATGCGATTTGGAAGAACATAGCGTCTCGGATTCTTGATTCAGACACTGCTCTCGCTTCCTCGTACTTCAAGTCAAGTCTTGTCGTGGCGAACTCTCTCTTGGAGATGATTGGTAAACCGACTTGGGTTAAAAAAGCTCGAAACTTTGGATGCTCCAGACCCGACAGAGAAACAGAACCGCAAGACTCAAAGACCCAATCGGAGAGAGAGTCCAAAGCTGACTCTATCTGCGATCTTGTAAGAGACTGCGTGTGCGATGGCTTAGGACTCTTGAGCTTCTTCACACTGTCTTCAAGCATAGCCAACGGACCCAGATCGTCTTTTCCACCGGAAAGCATCAAATGCGGCGGTGGCGGCGGCGGAGCAGAGGAATACTGCAATTCTCCGCCGCAGAACCTCGAAGGATCAACGACTGTTATCGGCGTCACGTGGTAAGACGGTTGAGGAGGAGGGTGGCGAGAAGGGACGGCGCCGGAGGAGTGTCGTTTCCGGTGAGTGAGAGGAGAAGAAGAGGAGGAGGAAGGAGAAGGGTTGACGGTGGAAACGGGAGCGACGACGACGGAGTTGTTGAAGTTAGGACACGTGCCGCGTTTGAGATGCTCGGAGGCCGTGCGAGAAGGGTTAGAGGCGGAGAAAACGGCGTCGCATAAGGAGCAGCGGAGTTTCACGGCTTTAGGGAGACCAGTGTCGGTGTTGCGTACGAGCGTTGGCTCGAGATGTGTCCAGTACCACGCGCCTTTGCCTTTCACTGCTTTGGTCCTCACCGTCATTAAACCTTCGTATCTCTTGTTCAAAGCCTTCACCGTTAGCTCCTCCGTCGTTATCGCCGGAGGTGGTTGTTGTTGTTGTTGTTGTTGAGACGCCGTGGGAGGAGTGTTCGGCGTGGCCATTGCTCCGAGAAAGATGTTTTAATTACTTGTTGCTTTCTACCTCGTGAAAAACGTGTGACATCTCTTCACCGGAGACTACTACTCCACGTCATCAAACAGCTCTAAGTTTCTCTTTAGTGTCTCCTCTTCACTGATCACTCTGTTTTGCTAATGTGTTTGAGAGATTTTGGAAGAAAGAGACAGCGGAGAAGAAGAGGAGAGATTGTGAAGGTTTGTAAACGGACGATTTTGAGAGGAAAAAAGCAGAGTTCCCACGACGTACGAGAAGAACACATACGTTACATTGGTTAAGACACTCTCTCACTTCCCCATCATTGGTACGTTTTCTTCACGCGCTTCTATGTGGTTTTCGGACATTGTTTTTCTTTTTAATTTTCTTTCTTGTCTCCTACTTTTATTTATTTTTTTCTTATTGGAACTATTTGGGACCTTAATTTAATGCATTTTAGATTCTCGTAATCTATACATGTTTTTCTTGCTCTACAGCATTCAAAAAGTAAAATTTAAATTGTAAAAGTAAAAGTACAAGTAAAATCTAATTTGGATTGTGCTAAGAATTCATTTATCTCTAACTTAAAAAGAAAGTATATTACGTGATTTCTACTATTCCTAAAAAAGACGTATAAAATTTGATATACATACATATAAAAGGTTTGTTGACAATATAGAAAAAGTACTGTAACGCTTTTAGAAAGATTAATTTGGTTTAAAGAATCTCTCATTTTGTATTTACTTAAAGATTGATTACAAGTAACTTTCAAGACAAATTAAAACTGGTGACTGTGATTTCCATTTGTGTCTTCTTGTCAACGTGGGATGTGTTCAGTATTTGGACATATAGAAAGGGTAAAGTGGACATTTAATTTTGTTTGTAATGGTGAAAGACATCTAGTGTGTGACTGTGTGTGTTGTGTTGACCACATTGCGTTGACTCATCTGAAGCACTGAAGTACATTGCTTTGTAAATGTTTTTTTTATTTTTACCTTTAAAGGTAAAAAGGAACGAAAGTTGTAGTTTTGTAATTTGACTGAATCCCTTTTTAGACAATTTTTGTTTCTTACTTCTTACCATTTACTAAGAAGTTTACTTCCAAAATATCCATATTTTAAAAAGTTTTGTTTCAAAAATATATTTTTACATTTTCAATGTATTAATTAATGGTAAATTGTAAATTTCAAAAAACATAATTGTGGTTATTGAAATTCTATTGATTAAAAATTATGAAGAATAATTAATTACAAAAATAATAAATTAATAATCAAAATTTCAAATATTTTTTTTAATATGTGTAAAAAATTTAAGCATACAAATTAGAGGGTCTGTTATTAAAAGTGTAGAATATTTTGTTGCTTTGGGTTTTCTCTTTTATTTATTGTATAAGAATGTTCATTATCATGTGTGGCATGGCATGGTCGTCGCTACTCGCTACCAGTTTGAACTTGGAAGTCATGAGTTACAACACCCTTTGTATTCTTCACAACATTCACATTGAACAAGCTGTTTTAAAAGACCGTTGAAAAACGACATTGTTTTAGAACAGCTTATATAGTTTCATTTTTATATAAATTTCATCCTTTAGAATAAGCACAACTTAATCTTATGTATTAGAAAAAGATTGTAAACGCAGAATCAAAATGAAAAATATAAGTAAAACAATAATTAAAGTAACAAGTGGATGTTAGTAGGAGTCAAGTTTTAATTGGTCTAAAATGTATATATATGATGTCAATAAAAACCACATGTCACAACTGTCTCCCACCTTCTGATGTTATATTATGAAAATGATCCATTCCTAAGTTCAAAATGTACATACGATACTAGGCGAAATTATATTTTGCTAGCAGATAATTTAGATCAGTCCAATCTTAAAAGTTGTATAGTACTATCTATAAGAACGTTCCTGTCTGTTACATAGCAACCACCCAAAGTTCCATTCACTTGATTTTTTTTGTAATAAGCTTATCAAGCTGTGAAACACTTGATCAAAATATTTTACAATAGTTGATTTTGTGAATGAGATTTGAAAATAAAATATTTAGCAGAAATAGTAAACTATAGATATATATAATTTTATCAAAAAAACTATAGATATATACATATACATTTTTGTTACATGGAATGAGATTCTTAATTCGCTAAAATAATTATTTCTCTGATATAAGAAATATGAATTTTCGTCTTCCACTAAGTTATGAATACCTGAAATGAAGACCTAATCATATTAAATAAATAATTGAGATAAATTATTACTGTGAGTATGTGGCAAATTCGTTTGCTTGATTCACAAGCTTATACGAGAGTTTACTTTTCTCAACCACTCCACTATATTACATCGTGAATGGAACTCAAATAAATATACCATATAGTAAGAAAGTATATAATTGAGATGAAAATCAACCACACCTTTTATACTGATAGCGATAGTAATTATTTAATTAGTGAATATGGATACTAGCCTAGCCTTTAAAAAAGAAGCATCATTCTATTGCTAATCAATTAATCTGAAAAACTTTTTGAAAGTGAAGTTATGGTATTACTATTTGGTAAACACCGTATGTATTAGGTGTTTAAAAGTAAATAATTTTTTTTTTTGTTGCTATTATAGAAAACAGCTGGCTTTTATCAAATCACATTATTGAAAGTTTTCTGCCTTCTGGGCCCCATATTATTTTCCACCAAGCCCAAACAAACTATTAAGATTTATTTAGGCATAGCTTCATTAGCCCATCGGCTTATTAAATCATACCGGAATATCATATAAGGAATCGGTTATAACCGGGAGCATAACCGAAACACTGGAAAAGAACACAACCAGAAGTTTATTATTCCGATCAGAATCTCGAAACCGAAACCGAAGCCGAACTGAACTAACCAATCTCGCCGACCACGAACTTGCTGTCCTAACTTGCTATCTGTTCCTCATCGATCTTTTTAGTGGGAAGGAAAGAGAAGAAAAGGAGACAGCGAGAATAGATCCAAGGAGATTGTCGGAGCTAGAAGGAGGAAGATGGGAGATATTTGGACATGGCTTATTTCCTTCTTCTTCCTCATCGCTCTTGTCGGAATCATCGTCTATCAGGTTCTAACTCTCGATCCACTTTCTCAATTTGATTCAAAACTAAATCCAAAGCGCTCTACTTTTTCTATCGAATTTGCTAGTTTTCCCGGTCATAGTTCTGATTGACCCATTTAGATTAAGGAATGAACAAGAAAAGTTGCAAGCTTTGTGTGTTTTGGGTAGTCTCTGGTTTAACTTAAACTAGGTTCTATGTTCTTGCCTCATGATTGTAATTGCAAAGTTTCAATTTTTGTAAATGTTATAACCAAAGCAGTTAGTTTAAGTTCAAAAATTAGTTTGCTTTGTGTAATGAGCTCAGTGTTTCAGAGTTTAGACTATGATCATAAGATTAAGAGGAGTCACTGAGATTGATAAGCTAGCAAATCGAATAACTTCATAATGATCATAAGCTTTGGTTAATAAATTAATTTTGGGCAGCTTGTTTGCTTAGCGGATCTGGAGTTTGATTACATCAACCCTTACGACTCAGCATCGAGGATAAACTCTGTGGTTTTACCTGAATTTATAGTTCAAGGAGTTCTATGTGTATTCTTCCTCTTAACAGGACACTGGTTCATGTCACTCCTATGTCTCCCTTATCTCTATTACAACTTCCATCTGTAAGTCTGTTTTTCTTACAACTTAATCTCAATCTTTCGCTCCAATCAACATGATTATATCTCATTAGGTGTCTCTGTTGTTCAGTTACTCAAAGCGACAACACTTGGTAGATGTCACGGAGATTTTCAATTTACTAAACTGGGAAAAGAAGAAACGGCTGTTCAAGCTTGCTTACATAATCCTTAACCTCTTTCTCACTATCTTCTGGTAAAAAAAAGGAAAAAACATCTTATAGGATCCTTCTCTGCTTCTTCATTATTTGATCAGACAGCTAACATGGCTTCTGTCTGCAACTTTTTCTTAGGATGATTTACTCGGCCATGGATGATTATGAGAACTGACTGATGAAAAGGCGATCCAGCTTCTTCGGTCTTTCATCAGCGCTTAAAGATACAGCGCCGTGGTGGAAAAAACGAAAGAACCAAGTGTTTGCTTGTGATACAAGTTAGGTGTTGTTTGTAAGATTAGTATCAGAAAAAAACTGTGTATTTTGTTTCTTTTTTAGTAACATTTTTTACAGATCCTGATATCTAACAGAAACAACACAACTTAACAAGTTCAATGTTAGAAAAAGGTTCGGTAATTCATACGAATACTGGTTCTGTAATTAAAAAGGAAACTTTCTAAAGTTAGAACATTCGGTTTAAGTTGCGTAATTAAGGGGTTAATAATGTTATAAAACCTAGTCCAAGCCCTATTTGCGTGTGTCTATCGCCATCGTCTTGAAGCCGTGTGTGTAGTCTCGTCATCAAGGTGATTCCTGTCTCTCTCTCTCGCTCTCTTTCTCTCGTAAATAACTCCATCTTGTCTGATAAACGTGCTTCATCGATCTTTCTTTGATGTGTGGTTTCGAAGCTCTCGTTCCACTTGACCTAGATATATAGTAAAGCCTTAGATTTGGGAATCGAAATCTATTGTAACGTTTAGGTAGCAGAAACCTAGTTATAGTAATCCCTGAATCATATTCATATGATCATTGTTGTTCAAGGATACGATGTTCTCTGTTTTATACCAGTTTTAGCAAGTGTTGTTGAATAACCCATATTGTTCAGCTTTTTACAGGGTTTCCTTCTTTTAAGAGAGGTTTACTGACATAAGAACTCAATGGTTAATGCAATCAAAGGAGTGTTCATCTCCTGGTTCGTTTCTCTAGCTTTATCTTTTTATAATTTATTAGTACAATTTAATTTGAAGTGTCGTGTGATTAACTCAGGTTGTCTTTGTTTTTGTAGCGATATTCCCATGGCACAGTTGATAGTGAACATGGACAACTCGATGCCTGCGTCTCAGAAGTTCATAATCCACGTACTTGATAGTACTCACTTGTTTGTGCAGCCACATGTTGAGCAGATGATTCGCAGCGCCATTGTTGAGTTTAGAGATAAAAATTCTTACCAGAAGCCTACTTAAGACCACATCACCTTCATGCTTCTTCTTTCCAGATTCGAATAAATTTTTCAATTAGTAAAAGATGAATAGAGTTTGGCAAGATTAGACTTACTCCTGCTTATTGTGAATATTGAGAAGTTATTGTGGCTTACCTACCTTTATTGTTGTGGCTTACCTACCTTTATTGTCCTTTTCTTGTTGGAAATTTATGATTCAAAGTTCCAATAAGCTTAAGTCTTTCTTTCTTTTTAAAATTGATGGATGCAATTTTTTTTGTGGGACATCTTATCAACAACATTTAGGTTTTTCCAAATATTTAAATAATTGGACCAACCTTTTAGAATTTGTAACATTCCACCAAGAAAATTCAAGTCAGCCACTAATAACTTAACAAACAATGAGCATACACACAAAACAAACTTAAATTTTAGAAACTTCATACAAACCCTTTTCCAACAGCTAAAACCCCACAATAAGAAACAATTAATTTCTGAATTTCTAATAGTCACTCTCCTCTTTCTCTCTATTTACAAGAACATGACTAAACATCATTCCATAACTTAAGACTATATTTACCAAACCGACAGAGAAATCATTCATTTTTAAAGGCACGTAGACTTTTTAAGGTAAAAGTCTGCGTGCCTCTCAAACGATCAATTTCTTCGAACTGCTGGTTCGGTTAAACCCAAGATTTGAAAGACCTTCAAGAACATGATTTGATCAAACCAAAGCTGAATAGATTTCTCCAAACCAAGCTCCCAAGTGAAACCAACACTGCTTTTGTCTGTTGCTCTTCTTCTCCATCTCCCTTTTTATGAATCACTGATGGCATTTCCTTCACTCTTAACCACTCTAAGCCGATTTTCTCCCTAACCGATTCAATCAATTTCGAGTCAGCTCCATCTCCATTCCCATCAGTTACATAGAATATGTTTGTAGCCATGCCGCAGCTCGTTGATATCTCTGTTCTTGTAACATTCAGACCGTTTTCTCTGAATGTCCGTGTAACTTCAGCTAGTAAACCTTGTTTATCTGGATGTCTCAGCTCTAATCTCACACCCTAAACGCAAAACAAAACCAAAGAACCGGTTTAGAATTATATTACCGGTTAACCATTCAAAACATTCAATCAATTACAATGTAGTCTAATTTATACATACCTGAGATGCTCTTCTTTCCACTGCAGCTTCTAAGCACTGTATCACTCGTTGTCTCTCTGCTTCTGAACTTATCGGTGATCCATCCTTATGCCGGATATAGAATTCCTGAAAGAAGTTAACCAAAATAAGCTCAAGAAAACCACCAAACTTTAAACCAATTTTGTAGGAAACATACCAAGTGAGCTTGGTCTGAACACGTGTTGATGGTAGAATGGAACACGGCATATTCCATGTCCGTTAACGTACACACCACGTCAAACAAAAGCTTAGTCCTGTCCTGGCAATGAACATTAACTACAGAGTAACCCCTCTCAGCCCAATTCTGAACCGTCACAACCACCATAGGATCTCTCTCACGTTTCTTGGATCTCTTCTCGTAGTCTCTATCTTCAAACATAAGCTGATGAAGCCTACGTTCAACGTGCGTCATCACATCCATCGAAACGCAAGCCTTTGCGGCTGAATTAACGTCGTTATCGCCGTTCAAAACGTTCTTTAACCGTCCCTCGATCTTTGATAACCGATGAGAATCAAGAACTGGAGATCCTGTGGTGCAGTCTTTGAGATAGATGATAGACGCAACTCTACCGTTATGCGTCCATAGCTTAGCGTCAACTACATCGCAGTTGAGGTCAGAGAGAACCGCAAACATCTCAGATAGTAAACCGATTCGGTCTGTTCCGGTTAACTCTAAGGCTGTTAAACCGTTTACTTCAATGTCTTCTCCGTAGTAAACCGTCTCAATGGACTGTGAAACAAGTAAAGTAAAACATTCTATTTTTAGAAACCATTTTCTTGAACTCAGACATTGTTTAAGATAAGCAAATGGGTTTACCTGTTCGATGTATCTTAAGACGCTCTGATCATTTAGTTTGTTTCCATTTATGTCAGTAACATGGAAAACTGCAGTGATTAGAAAAAACAGAGTTAGTATAAAGTAAAATAATTATAAATTCGAATATTATTGAATTTTGTAATTACCATCCATGTTCCATCTACCATCAGAAGAGATGTAAGCTTTTTTAATGGAGAGATTCAAATCGGTGAGGATTTGAACGGCTTCTAGTAATATACCATGTCCTCTTGGACTATCAACCTGAGAAAAGAAAATTCATTGTTGAGTTATTAATCTATTAGATTTATAAATGAATCATTTGCTTTGAAGCTATTTGATACGATGGTGGTTTAGATAATTAAAAAGAAGAATGAAAGAAGTAAACCTTGACGATTGTCGCTGAAGAACAAACACCATTGTCTATAACGACCCTGTAATTATATAAGAATTCGTTTTTAGATTATTTTCTGTTAAAAACAAGTTTATTATCTTAAATAATGGGATTTATCAGTTATAAGTTTGGATAGGATAATTACTTTAAAAAAAAAACTCAAGTGGATGAGTTAAAGAGGCCTAAAAAGAGTTGGGAAAATCTTCAAGGATGAAGACAGAAAGAACAAACTTTAAATTATTTTACTATTTTAACTGGAAAAAAAAAAAACTTTGAAACTTTGGAAAGCTAATACTTCCGGGTTTTCAAATCTTGAAATAAGTTCTAACCTTTAAGAAAATCAAAGAAAATGGAAAAGAAGAAGAAAAGAAACAAACCTTGGAGTGTTCATCCTAATCACAAGCTTTTCATACTCATTCAAATAACCCTTCATCGCCATATCTATATTTCTCTCAACCTCTCTGTTACTCAAACGCCGTCGTTTCAATCTCTTCTTCGGCTGCTTCCTCTTCTTCTTCTACGAAGCAAAACACATATCAAATCTCTTCAAAGGCGTTTCTCCTTCCCTCTCAATTCTTGAGAAACTGTTACTCTGTATCTCTCTCTAGATGATTCAAAGCACTTCTTTTACCATAATCCTTCTATACACTGGACTCCTTATATATGTATAGATAAATACATATTTAATTAACTTGTTACTTTTTATCTCTGCAGATTAAAGAAAAGTCACATGGAGGAGCATGACTCACCCATGTTTCTAATGCTAAAAGTCTTCTCGAGTTTGAACTTAATGTTTCATATTTTAAAATAGTTCATTTTTACCTAACATGTTATAACCATCTCTAGTTCCTTTAAATATTTTAACCCCAACAAAACGTTAAGATCCACTGCATTATTAATTTATAACAACGGATTCTCTGAAGATTATCAGTTTATTATGGTAAATTCATGTATGAGTTTTACATTCGTACCTTGCCTAAAAGTCCAATATCTATTTATCTAATCCTTTCGTTCAAATATTATATTTTTTACTTATACTTTACCAACACACAAATTCATCAAAACAACCCAAAGATATGGTTAAATTAGCTGTTAAATATTCCCGAAATTAGCTAGAGATGGATCCTGTTTACATTAAGGAAACCAATAAAACTAACCAGCCAAAATTCCACGTGTCAACATGTCCTTACCATTGGTTGTTCAACTGCCAGCTAGGAGGCCATCTGTTTTAAGAGTGTTCTGCCTTTGCGTGCTTTCCACTCTATTATGATCCCCTTCCGACAATCACTGATCCAACGGTTACAGTAGGTCACGTGTCATTATATCAATGGTCCCATGTCAAATGATACTCGCTTCGTAGCTAAGATGAGAATTTATTTTGTTACACTCGTAAAAAAAAACCCGTACTTACTTTCCCATTAGTTTATGTTCGGTAATATCCTCAAGAGGGGCACTTTCAAGAGGAGAAAGATCTCTATGGGACCCAGTTAAAGCTGGCAAGAGAGTGTGTCATCGTAGGCGACTAGGCATGTCTTAAAAGGTTAAACTGTCCCTTCATACAGAAAATAGGCGGTTGTCACGTGTTTACAGTTAATTAGTGCTGACGAAGCCGAAGAAAAGTAAATTCGCGCGTGACCATCACGTCGGTGAGGTGGTTTTATTGGCGTAAACAAAGTGTTATGAAGAGAAGATCAGATCATTCGCATTAAATACGAATATGCCCCACGTAAGGGCCACTTTCTCCAGAAGGACAAGAACCATGTCACGTGCTATTTACTTCTGTCTTAACGATCTAGATACGTGGGCGGGACAGTTATCTGTATTTCTACAATTTCAGTTTACATACATCCTTGGTCGTGCGGAGCAGTAGCCGAAGCTGCAAAAGCATTTAACTATTCGTTAAGCCTGCTTAACAGACAATTAGACAAAGAAGATTCTTCTGCTGCATTTATTAGCTGATAAGCATGTTAATGTTTGTTTACCTATCATTAATGAGTCACTAATGACTAGTTTGTCGGTATTAAAATCCGATTTATGTATTAGTATAACTCGACAGCCAATTACTGTTTATTATAGCAGAGGATTAGAGGATAATACTATATAACAAATGTGTAAAATAATCAAAGCATGTTGGCGGATAATTTTAGAACAACTAATACATAAAAATAGTTATGAGCTTTTCCGTACGGCCACAAGAAACTTTTTGGCTCTTGTTATGATTTTTTTTTCTGGTGTAATTCTTCTTGTTATGATACATATATTTTGTGGTGCTTATAAAAAATAAATACAATAGTTTGTCTTAGTTGGCTCTTTGCACGTCGTCGGTTTTAAAGGTAGAATGTGTACGATTCTCCGCTGGAAACGGGAATGGCCGGTTCTTGGTAGCCGGTGGGAGCCAGGTCATGATGAGGTAACCTATAAGGTCATTAACGATAGACTTGGTAACAAAATCAACTAAAAGATGAGGGTCCACGGGAATTTGGGTCTGGCCGGTCGGTGCCGTTAATTTCCGATAAATTATTAATTTATGATAATGCGACTTTTTAAGAATAATTCGAAAATATAAACACATGTGCAGAAAGCAAAAAGAAATACAACCCACAAGAAAAAATAACAGCTTTTGAGCAACTCGTATTAACGAAACGTTGAATGAACCAAAAAAAAATATACCGTGGATGAATTTCCTGACGTGCTGCCATATACAGCTCATACATACTCGTTTTTCGTAGGACCATTATCGATGTGCGGTGTTGTCTTTTTTGACTGCTAGTGTTTTGCCGCCAAATTTCAATATGTTTTCCCTCTCTCTTTGATCTAAGGAGAAGACTTTTTGTGTGCAAAACTATTAAGAAGTCTAGACCCATTAATTATGAGTTTGAGTTGGTCGTAGACTATTTATTTTGTCTTATTTATAGAAACTGATGCATCTTACTCATGTTGATCACTATGATATACTTAACGGTAACACACCATATGATCATCTTAGAAATTAGGATTTAGCGTATAAGCTAGTGTAACTAATGGTGGAAACAATGTCTCATGTGTTTGGAAAACAGTTACTCCCTCCATTCCTGAAAGTAAGATTTTTTAGAGTTTTCTTTTTGTTCCACAAAAATTTTTTTTCTATAACTTTAAGGTATTTTTATTAATTAGTGTTAATGAATTGTATACTTTTAAGAAACACTAATTGCAAATACTTAAACTGTTTAAATCTTATTGGTTAATAGTTATTGAAAACTGCATAATAGATATAAATAATATAGTTAATTATAAATATTAATTATGTTCTTAATAAGCGTACAAATTCTAAGAAATCCTAATTTCAGGAACCATATCGATCATGATTATTAAGTGCATCAGAAAGTTTAATATATTTGCTAATCAATTAATATATTCATCTTGGAGGTGAGTTAGTTTGTCAACTTGCGACTTGCCCAATAATATTTGTTCTAACATGACAGCTTTTTTCATGCCCATAAGCTATTTGGATTGGTTGTTCAATCTCATCATTTTGCAATTGTTTTTTGTACATCATAAAGAGGTTCAAATTCCAATGTGGGGAAGATTTTGTCACGACCCCGGTGTGTATTGTATATTTGACAAAACATATTCTAAGAGATTATTAAATAATCGTAAGGGATAGCCGGGAAGATTAAGTTACATTAAACGTATACAAAGATCACACCATTTACCATTACTCTCAAAGGGCATGTTGCTCCTCGGACGTGACAAAACATGTATTTCTTATTATTATAGTCAGTTTTTTTATAAGATTGATATAATCCAATAGATGACAGTTGTCTTAGTCATCTTTTAAACATTAACTTCAAGTGAATTTTTAACCGAATGTTATGTACCAGTCACTGCTTGAGGAGCAGTGAAGATTATTAAGCATAATTAGTGAGGTCAGGACCTTAGGCGGGATCCGAGATTTTAAGAACTATAAACATTTTTAAGAAATTATTAAAAAATTTTTTTAATGATTTAAAGATTTTTTCTCATATATATATATATATTTTATAAAATTAGGAGTCAATACTAATATTTTCATGTCCGACCTTGCCGGACCATTCGACTATTGTTCAATGAATTAACAAAGAGACGGGTTGACTTTTGTTTCACAATAATGCGTAAAGTATAGAGATATATGATTTGACTTTTCCTAAGAAAACAATGATTGACTTTTTCATATAGAATGTCAACAAGAAAAAAGAATAAATACAATTATCAAAGTCTCAGCATGATTTATGTTATGACTCATAACTTACGAGGTAGATGTTGAGTAATGACGAAGTGGAAGGCTAGAAGCACACACAAGTAATTAAGAGTGGTACACACCACTTCCCTCTCACGTAGCTTGAGAGTACTTTTATATTATCTAACGAAAACGATAAGTCGATTACTGATATTCACCATTATTCTTGAGATTATATGACGAAGAATTATTTACAGTTACAAACCTATAACGCTGACTGGATAACTTTACAAAAGTATATACATACATTATAAAATAAAAGCATTGGGCCGGGCTCGCTGGCTAGAATGTTCAGCCCATCGAATTAGATGAGATAAATATAACTTGACCAATTTTCTAGACAGGCTGAATTAGTATGTACACATATGAGTTGGCCTCAGTTTTCTTTTTGTAATTATCAAAAAAGTTTGTCAATCTTTTGGGTCAATAAGTAAAAAAAGTGGTTTAGTTTGAGTAGACAATCGGTTAATAACAAGACAATCTATAGAGGTTCTTTGCATTTGCTTGGAAGTATCAACTTTGGTTGCTTCTCAGTGTCTTGTTTATCTCATTCTCTCGTTGTATATGTATTGCTTTCAAGCAACTAAATATCCGTTTCATTCTTCATAAAGTATGCTAACTATATAAAATCAGAATACTATTGATAAGCATGTGTCGACCCATTACTTTCCATCTTTATCTTAAAAACCCTAAACCTTAAAAATCTAAATACCATCTGTATTTGTGCCACTTGTTTTGATAATTGATACGATCATTATCAAAAAAAGAAAAAATATCTAAAAACAAATACATGAACTTGTGGTGACGACAGAACGAATATAAAAGCAAAGCGACTCAACAACGCGCCTAAATATCGGCGCTTCGTGAGCAACAGCTAGTAACAACAACCCATGTACATCTCGCCGAATACGACACCGTTCTAATCATTTTACAATAATTCAGATTCTTTTTTTTTCTTCGAGTCTAAAAGCTCTCTCAATTTGATCGGTGTGCTCGATCCATGACGTACAGCGATGGCGTCGACACGACGGTGCCTGAGCTGAAACTGAGAATGGAGGATTCGGAGAAAGGTGATTATGTGAAATTAAGAGGAGGATCGGATGAAGAAGAAGGATCTCCGGCGGAATCATCGGGATGTTCGTTAGGTTCGTCGGTGACGTCTCTCTGGTTCTGGGTTAAATTCATCTTCCTCGTCGCTTGTGTGGGTGTATTGGCATTTGTAATTATCATATGGATTGCTCCGTTTCTGATCGAAAAGGTTTTTTTTTTTTTTTTTTTCTGGGTTTTGATGGTTGAAAATTAGGGTTCTTGTGTTTTTAGGTTTTAAACATTCAAAACCAAATTTTGACGGTGTATAGAAGGTATTAGCCAGATGATTTATGAGGCCAGTCACTAAAGTTTGAAGCTTTCACTCAAATCTAGAATATATGAATCATCTCTTATCATTCATGAGCTCTTTCTGGTGTTCTTAATCTACCATGTTTGGTTGTTTCAGTGTAGTCTTACATGTTTCTTGTTTCTGATATTCACCAATTGTAATGTAAAGTTTTTTACTTGTATGTGTTTGGATTGTGTTTTAGCCTGCTTCATGTTTGATCAGTCATGTATTTCTTGAGATCAGCAACGTGAAGCTTATCCTCGTTTATGTTGTTGTGTCTATTTCAGGAACTGATTCCATTTATAAAGTGGGTGAGAAGCACATTCAGCATCCCGGTGCTCGGTCTTCTCCTCTTTGCCTCAGTTGCTTTATTCCCAAGCATTCTTCTTCCTTCCTCTCCTTCCATGTGGATGGCTGGTCTTACCTTTGGTTATGGAAAAGGCTTTCTGTTGATTTTATCAGCTGCATCAATTGGTGTTACTCTTCCATTCTTGATAGGACATCTCTTCCTCCACAAGATGCAAGTAAGCATCATCATCCCAATTACTTGGTGCTCTTTAGTTTGCAATACTTATCAAGCTTTGTGTCCTGCAGGAATGGTTGAAGCAGTACCCGAAAAAAGCAGCCATACTTCGAGCTGCCGGTGAAGGAACCTGGTTTCATCAGTTTCAAGCAGTCACGTTAATCCGTGTCTCGCCATTCCCTTACATGATTTACAACTACTGCGCATTAGCGACTGGAGTTCACTACGGTCCGTACATCTTAGGCTCTCTTGTTGGAATGGTTCCTGAGATCTTTGTCTCAATCTACACGTATATGCCCTCTCTCTCTCTCTCTCTCTATCTCTCTGTTTGAATGTTAACGTCTCGCTCTGCAGAGTCTTTAAATTGGTGGTTATTTGCAGGGGAATAATGCTGAGAACACTAGCTGTTGCATCAGACAAGAGACACACTCTCTCGGCTGTGGAGATAGTAGTGAATGTTCTTGGTTTCTGTGTAACTGCGGGCGCGACTGTAGTCTGCACAATCTATGCAAAGAAGAAGCTAAGCTCAATGCAATCAGATGAAGTAGAGACATTATAACATACGCAATACTTAACATTTTCATTACCACATCGTATCATCTTCTAACACGGATCTTGAAACACATTATATTATATAAATATTTTGTTTGTATGTATTAATTTGAAAATGTATATCTCTGCTTTTTTTTTCTTGTATATATTTCAATTGAATTTTGAATTTATTTTTGCATGTATGTCTCATTAGATCATCTAATTCTTTTTTTCCTATATTTCGACTCTCATTAATTTAGTGATTACCAGTTTAATCATGATGATACTGGAATAAAACCAATCCAACCAGACTAAACCGGATATCTGTATGAATCGAATTGCTCTGGTTTCGCTTCGTTCAATGGTTTATCCGGTTTATGTTTTTTTTTTTGTCAACGGTTTGTCTGGTTTTAAGTTTTAACGCACTGAAATTACAAAAATACACAGTACGGTACATTCTAATCCGGTACACATTCGTCGTTTTAATAAGTCGGAAGCCCTTGCGGTGCCGTTTCATATCGTACGATTCGCCTTCAGATATCTGAATCCGTACTGGCGACTTCTCCGTCGGGGGTAACGATTCCGATTGCTGTGAGCATTGTAGAAACCTAATGAAAATGAAAGTTTTCGAGTATATATGTGATTATGTGTTGATTCTGCTATTGAGAAACCATAATTGATCTCTCAACACTGTGAATTTCGTTTTTTTTTTTCCTTTATATTTCTCCGAGGTAGATATGTATGATTGTCAAAAGCTCAAAATCTGGATGATACCATCTTTTCAGCTTATTTAAGTCTCTCTTATGTGCAGTTTTAGCTAAGAGGGGAAGATATGGATCAAGGAAGGCAAGTGTTTGCAGTAGACCTACTCGAGAGATATGCCACAAAGAATCGTGGCATGATTAGATGTATGGCTTCTGGAAACGATGTCATTGTTCTTGGAACAAGCAAAGGATGGATCATCCGCCATGATTTCGGACTTGGGAGTTCTTATGGTATTCACAAACACTAATAACTTTGTGTCTCGAATGTACATTAATCTCTTTTTGAATTGTAGATATTGATCTCTCTGTTGGTCGAACTGGGGAGCAATCGATCCACAAGGTTTTCGTTGATCCTGGTGGTAGCCATTGCATTGCTACGGTCACTGGTGTTGGAGG
Organism: Moricandia arvensis; assembly: GCA_905132765.1. Taxonomy (NCBI): domain Eukaryota; kingdom Viridiplantae; phylum Streptophyta; class Magnoliopsida; order Brassicales; family Brassicaceae; genus Moricandia; species Moricandia arvensis. The sequence goes on along the minus strand of CAJHQP010000002.1, from coordinate 264,065 downwards.
AGCTGAAACTTTTTATACTCATGCTAAATGGCCTAAGCCTCGTGTGTTGGGCCGCTTGAAAGGCTTGCTGGTTAACGCAGTGGCTTGGAACAAGCAGCAGATAACAGAAGGTTGTGCTTTTGGTGGTGTTTTATGAGTCTTACGTGTTTTTTTTCTCTCTTTTAGATGGATATTGATATTATTTTTTTCTTCCCCCTGAATGCAGTTTCAACTAAGGAGATTATCCTAGGCACTCAAGATGGGCAGCTATTTGAGATGGCTGTGGATGAAAAGGATAAGAGAGAGAAGTACATCAAGTTTTTGTTCGAACTAGATGAACTACCCGAGGCCTTCATGGATTTGCAGGTACTATCATTTTACTTTGACTTGAAGTTGTAGTGTCTATTCTAATTTTTTGGTTAAGTTGGTGGTGGGTTCAATGAGTTTGATAAGCTATTAAGCGTGAATGATTATAATAGGTTGAAAAGTTTCATCCCCAGTGAGAAGTAGTCTCTTTGACCGAACCATGTTTCTTTCGTTGGCTTTATTATCCAATCACTGTCTTTTGTGTAGATGGAAACAGCCAGCATAAGCAGCGGAATGAGGTACTATGTGATGGCTGTAACTCCTACTCGACTCTATTCGTTCACCGGGATTGGAACATTAGAAGTAAGCTAAACTCTCTTTATCCTTTATTTTCGAATTTGTACCCCCACGACAGTAAAATCAATTTATAGTCATGAATTGAAATGGTAGCGTTAGAGATTAAGAGTCAGGTCCATGATGTTATTGAATTAGAAATTTATGGAGTAGTGATCAATTTATTCCCTATGTTTGGGCTTCAGCGTTGAAACCTGATTGGTATTCCCTTCAGATATCACAGAAAAAGGTTGGATCCAGCATCTCATTGTTAGATCGTGTTGCTTCCTTATATATGATCTCCTGAAATGTGAATTAGCTTTTCTTTCATTCAGTTTCTAATTTGTAAGTGTTTACTTCCAGTCTGTCTTTGCTAGTTATAAAGAACGTGCAGTTCGTTTTATGGAACTTCCTGGTGAAATACCAAACAGGCAAGTGCTAATCACCTTATATGAAAGAAATCACAAAGCGTAACCCTGCTCGCTGAACATATAAAGTTTGTCGTCTCTCAGTGAACTACACTTCTTTATAAAGCAACGAAGAGCGGTGCATTTTGCGTGGCTTTCAGGAACAGGAATTTATCATGGTGGCCTAAATTTTGGAGCTCAGCACAGGTAGATACCTATATCCCTCTGACTTTTATGTTCGGATCTTTGTATACTTACCCTCTTTCATTTTTTTTATCGTTCTGCATCTTGATTGAAACTTGTTTGGTAGTAATCCACATGGTGATGAAAACTTTGTGGAGAGCAAAGCGCTGTTGGACTATTCAAAACTGAGTGATGGTACTGAGGTAGTCAAGCCTAGTTCAATGGCACTCTCAGAGTACCATTTCTTGCTTCTTATTGGGAATAAGGTTAAGGTATGTTTTGAACACATGAGTTTTATACATCCCCCTCGTTGCAGTTATCTGGCTACATATGTGTTTTGTGTATTTGTGTGCTTACTGTCTGGTTTCTGCATTCCTTAAATGTGGTTGTAGGTTGTGAATCGGATAAGTGAACAAATCATAGAAGAGCTCCAGTTTGATATATCGGCTGATTCAGCTTCGAGGGGCATTATTGGACTTTGCAGCGATGCCTCTGCTGGCCTTTTCTATGCGTATGATCAGAATTCGATCTTCCAGGTCTGTTTGGTGTTTTGGCTTGTACTCGGTTATAACGATCTTGGTTAACTACTTGAGTAGAATTTTCAGATATCTTATACTTTCTCATCTCAATTTTGGGCTCTGGATGTCTTCTCTAGGTTTCTGTGATTGACGAAAGCAGAGATATGTGGAAGGTTCACCTAGACTTGAAAGATTATGCTGCAGCTTTAGCAAACTGTCGTGACCCTCTCCAGAGAGACCAAGTTTATTTAGTTCAGGTAATCTTCGATGTCCATCACCGTTGGTTAAATTACTAGGACGATGTTTCTCATGTCATACCTGTTATATCTGCAATTCCTTTTTTCATCATAGTATTGCTGAGTATCTTTCTTATTTTGATTACGTATGAATTGGGCACATTCTCTTGTAGGCAGAAGCTGCATTCGCCAACAAGGAATATCTACGAGCAGCATCATTCTATGCCAAAGTAATTTCTAGTTCCTTTGTTTTACTTTGCTCTAACATGATATAACTCATTTGACGTGGTTAAATGTTTTTTTTTTGCAGGTCAATTATGTAATATCTTTCGAAGAGGTCACTTTGAAGTTTATAAGTATAAACGAACTGGTAAACATTTACATTTTATCTTTGCTAAATATACTCATCTCAAAACATCAAATCTCTATTTCCGTGCTTGCTGCTCATGAGAATTTTTTTTTTTTGTATTATATGTGGCCTTTAATATTCACCACTTTTTGTTCCTTATGTGGTTGCAGGAAGCTTTGAGAACATTCCTGTTGCGGAAGCTTGATACTCTTTCAAAGGATGATAAATGTCAAATTACAATGATATCAACGTGGGCAACTGAGCTATATCTGGACAAGGTTGAGCATTTACTCCTATGCCCCCACTTATTCTCTGTTCTCTCTTCTTAGTAAACACATAATTAGTGGTTTCTAGTCTTCAATAAATGATATAATTCATGCTTCATTTTATCCTAGTGTCATAATGTCATAGTTCCTCTTGTTTATTTTTCTTTCTGAGCTAATCTATCTTATTACTATCTGGTTCTTAAATGTGCATTCAGATTAATCGGCTGCTTTTGGAAGATGACACTGCTATAGAAAATCGTAACTCAGAGTATCACTCAGTCATTCAAGAATTTCGTGCTTTCATGGGTGACTGCAAGGATGTATTAGATGAGTCAACCACCATGAAACTTCTAGAGAGGTATTTCCATAAGCCTCCCAGGCAATATATCAAAATCTATCTTTAGCCACTGAGAATGGTGTTATATTTTCTGGAGTAAGCGATTCTCTTTAAGACAGTTCTAAGCACAGGACTGTTCCAGCACATCTCCTAGGATATCTTGCTTGCAGTATGAAACATCGCATATCTTCTTTTTAATTTCATTTTTAACTTCTTTCGTTGTAGTTATGGTCGGGTGGAAGAGTTGGTATATTTTGCAAACCTGAAGGAGCAGTATGAAATCGTTATACACCATTATATTCAGGTGAAGGGTGTGATAAGTTTTATATTCCTAATTGATTCATAGAGATATGAGGTCTTACACAGTCTTGTTCAGTTTACTGAGTTTATTCTTTATCCATTAGCAAGGGGAAGCAAAGAAGGCTCTGGAAGTGCTCCAAAAATCTTCAGTCTCAGATGAGCTCCAGGTGTGTAAAAAGTAACACCAACTTTTTTTTTAAGTGGTCTCCAAATTTTTCTTATAGCTAAAATATACCCATTCCAGTATAAATTTGCGCCAGACCTTATTATGCTTGACGCGTATGAAACCGTTGAAGCATGGATGGCCAATAAAAATCTTAATCCAAGGAGACTAATTACTGCAATGATGCGTTACTCAAGCGAACCTCATGCAAAGTAATGGCCCACTTCTTAACTAATATCCACTGACGTTGTGTTATTAATCTCACCAGTAATTCCTCAAATTAAAATGCAGGAATGAGACACATGAAGTCATAAAATATCTTGAGTTTTGCGTCCACAGTTTGCATAACGAGGATCCAGGGATTCACAATTTACTTCTCTCATTATATGCCAAGCAGGTTTGGTTGGTTGCCTTCAATAATTTTCTTTAATTTAGTCATAAACTCTTAATAGCGTGTTCGTAATCTGAAAAGCAACAGAGTGGGTTACTATCTTTGTTTCCACTTGTAAGATTATGACAAGAAGTTATGAACATGATACATAAAGGTTTTCTTTTTATATATCCAATTAGGAAGATGACAGTGCTCTCCTCCGATTCCTGCAATGCAAATTTGGGAAAGGTCGAGAGAACAGTCCGGAATTTTTCTATGATCCCAAATATGCGTTGCGCCTGTGTCTCAAGGAAAAGAGAACTCGTGCCTGTGTCCATATATACAGCATGATGTCTATGCATGAAGAGGCCAGTAGCCCTTGCTCTTCAGGTAACAGTTCCATTTTATAAAAAATGGTATTATTCATTTCTTTATTCTACGCCCGATCTTTAATTAACAACATATTCTGAAACAAAATGCTACTGAAAGATACTGAATTTGCTACATTTATGATTACAATTTGTCTGATTAGGTTCGGTTGATCATTTTTACTAGAGCTTTCTTCTGGTAGTGGTTGAAAACTGTTTCTGTTTTACAGATTGATCCAGAACTTGCTATGGCTGAAGCTGATAAGGTTGAAGATGATGAAGACTTGAGAAAGAAGCTGTGGCTGATGGTTGCAAAGCATGTCGTGAAGCAGGAAAAGGGAGCCAAAAGGGAAAACATAAGGAAAGCTATTGCATTCCTCAAGGAAACTGATGGCCTTCTAAAGATTGAAGATATTTTGCCATTCTTTCCGGACTTCGCGTTAATTGATGACTTCAAGGTTAGTCAACTTATACTCTTTTCCAAGCACACGAACGCTTTATCTTAGACCAACCAAGTTGCTTCTCCGTGGTGCAGGAAGCGATTTGCTCATCTCTGGAGGATTACAACAAGCAAATAGAACAATTGAAAGAGGAGATGAATGATGCCACACGTGGTGCAGATAATATAAGAAATGATATTAGTGCCTTAACACAAAGATATGCTGTAATCGACCGCGAAGAGGAATGCGGGGTAAGATCATCCTTAGATTGAATAACCTTTTATCATATAATGATATGTCTCAAAGTTTTTGGAAGCACCAAAATCATCAGCACACCTTATACATTTAAATGTAATACCAGGTTTGTAAACGTAAAATCTTGACGATGACCGAGGATTTCCGAATGGCCCAAGGATATCTTTCAGCTGGACCACTGTCTCCGTTCTATGTCTTTCCATGTGGGCACTCTTTCCATGCACAGTGCCTAATCACACACGTTACAAGCTGTGCACACGAAGAGCAAGTAAGTCTCAAACCATGTGTTCTTGTTATATAACTCTGCTTATTATGTACTGGAGGATTACAACAAGTTCTTTTCAGTACACAAATTTTGGGATTTGTGTACCAGTTTTATACTTGCGATAACATTGTTTGATTGGTTTTCCTTAAAATGTGTCTAGGCCGAGCATATACTCGATCTGCAGAAGCAGCTGACATTGCTTGGTAGCGAACCGCCGAGGAATATAAATGGTAATCGATCTGATGTACCCATAACTAGCACAACTACTTCAGACAAGGTATGGACACTTGTTTCATTTTTTTCGTTATATTCACTTGACATCAGTGTCATAACATACTTTCATTACCGTGAGGCAGCTTCGATCAGAGCTAGATGATGCCATCGCCAGTGAATGCCCATTCTGTGGAGAACTAATGATCAATGAGATCAGTCTTCCTTTTATTAAACCTGAGGAAACACAACATTCTGCTTCATGGGACCTCCGACCACAGACCAGCTTAGCAAACCAGAGGACCATTTCTTTGCCTGTTTAATTTGTGTAACGCCGTGATTTTCTTTTTTCATGTAAGCTCTTCTTCAGCTAGCCTTGGAAATGTGAATGCGATTTTGAGTGGAGTGTAATCTAATTATTTAGCATGCTTCTTGAGATAACAGACAATGAGTTTGCTCACCTACTTGTGTCTATGTTCGATCTTGAATCATTGGTAAATAAAATTAATTACTAGTTACACAACAACGTAGAGTATGTATACATTTTGGAAAAATAATACAATGTGGAAACAACCAATTATATGTAAAGAAATTAGAGTATAAGCATATATTCTTCTTCTTTTAAGAGATTTTTCATGAAGTTAGTCCCTTATTGGTTTTACTTTTTCCTCTATCCCCAGTAAAGTCGATATACATTTTGGAAAATAATACAGTATTTGGAACAACCAATTATATGTAAAGAAAATAGAATATAAGCATATATTCTTCTTCTTTTTAAGAGAATTTTTCATGAATTTGGTCCCTTATTCTTTTTACTTTTTCCTTTATCCTCAACAACAAACAAAAAGAGATATCAACAAAAAACTTTGAATCAAAGAGACATAAAAAAAAATAATACAAAAGGGATAATAAATCAATTGATATCCTCGCAGAGGTTGGACCAAATGACAAACTCACAAGCTGTCATTATCTGTCTCTACTCTTTTTTTTCTTTTTACAGAAAATATATACAAACATAAACGCTTGAAGAAAGTTTTGTTTTACAACTAACACGTTATATTTATATATATATGCAATTATGAGGATGAAACCACAACAACTTGAATTTATTTACATTCTCTAAGAAATGAAGCCTGTAAGGTGATAGACTAATATTAATTATATAGAAGCCTAAAATACCTAGTAGTGCAACCACCTTAAAAGGTTAACTATATTCGAACACACCTTGTCAGATAAGTTTAATGATAAACTCAACCCTACATTAGCTAAAACATCATCATCAACTTATCAGTTACCTATTTAATACAGATTCAAGTTTGGCTGTCACGTTTCCTTCAACCAAACAGAGGCTGCTTCGTCAATTATAGTAAACATGTGCATCAAAAAAGTCTAAAAAATAAAAATAAAACTTTTTGTTAACAAAGAACAAACTCTTAAGCTAGTAGCTTTTAGATCAAAATGGTAAATTCCAAATCATTGTACGAATAAAAAAATTTGAAAACTGCAATACATTATTATGAAAAGGTAATATTGAAAATAGTAGCAGTAGCATGTTACAACTTACAAGTAACATAACTAGCAAGCTGTCAACAAAAGAAAAAGAAAAAGCAAGTTGCAAAGAAACAACAAAGTAAAATAATGTGCGAATTTAACCAACCAGATGACAATGCGATTCCACCTAATGGAAGAAAGAAATTTATTATTTTAAATTGTTCCACTCTATGTTTCGACAATTTTGGTAATACAAACTATAAAACGAAATAATATTACAAGAGAAGAATTTAAAGAAAAATAAAAGAAAGATACAATCTTTTTTTTTCTTTTAATTCTGCCCCCTACTTTTCCACTTTTGTTATGTATATTACCCTTTTTCATTTCATATTCCCCCAATCAATCTCAACCATTTACAATTACATTTCCCCCCTCTCAAACCGGTTCAAAACAATAGCAGAATTCCAAAGAATCAAATTACTTTAACCGAAAAATACCATAAATTTTTTAAAAATCACTTAACCGGTTTAACTCCAATCTCTTTTCTCACTTCCACACATTCACTTCTGGTTAAGCAACTTGGATCTCTTCCTAGCTTCGCTATAGAGAACCACTCCCATAATCGTGACACCGAATCCAGCAACACCCATCACCGTCACCGGATTCCTAAATATCAAAACCGAGACTCCGGCAGCCACCGCAGCTTTTCCGTTGCCCAAAACCTGCAAGGTGAGAGCACTTGTGTGCTTTGTCACCAAGAAGTTCGTCAAGTTTACTAAATATGCAACTGTTGCATTCCCGGCGAGCAAGAAGATGATCAATGGATCGGTCCTCGCCTTCTCGATTAGGATTCTTAATACGTTTCCTTCGATGTAGAGTGTAAATGGTAGTAAGATACAAGCTGCCATTGGAGCCATGTAGAGCAGAAGATTCATTGAATGTAGCTTCTCTGATTCTGACGTCAGAATAATCCCCTGCAAAATACACAAAACTTGGTTAAACCAAACTAAACCATACCGGTTAAAAATATCAAACCGGATTCGAACTTAACTGAACTTCCGACCAAAGTGAGATCTGAACTAGTAGATTCAGACAACGAGACATGTGGTGTACTAAAACCGACTTCGAACACAAATTCCGATTCAACTCATACTATAAAACCGAACACACCAAATAACTAAAGATCGAACCGGATAATTTTCCGACCAAAGTGAGATCCGAACTAGTAGATTCAGACATCGAGACATTTGTTGTAATAAAACCGAATTCGAACACAAATTCCGGTTCAATTCATACTAAACTGTAAATTCCACTAAACCAAACCGGTTAATCGTTAATTACCATACCTGGACGACGGATTTAAGAGCTCTACCGGCGGTGGAAGCGACGCAAATGAGAAAACCGAAGAGATGAAACGAAGGTTCGGAGTTAGAAGCAAGAACTATGCCGGAAACGACAGGAAGCAGAGCCAAGTAAACTTCAGTGGACTCTGTTTTACACGTAATGAGGAAAGAGAACACGGCGGTGAAGAACGGCGTGGTGGCACCAATCGCTTGATTAAAAGAAACAGGGATGTAACGCAGCGAAGTGTTGCCGCACACGACGGAGAGGCAAAAGATCGCCGAGAGAGCAAGAATCTTCAAAAACTGACGGCGAGATAAGATGTGCTGACGCGGCACGATGCCGGCGACGTTGATCACGGCGGAGCTGTAGGCGGCGCAGGAGAGCATGTGTGTCATGGTCAAGAAGATTGGGTAGCGGAAACCGTAGTAGAAGAGGAGGTACTTGTTGAGGAGGAGGACGCCTATGTTGGAGCCGAACCAGGCGGCGATTATAGCCGCCGTGAGGACGGAGGGAGATACTGTTGGTGAGGTGAGGAAGAAAGGTTTTCCGGTGGAGGAAGAAGAGGAGTGTGGAGGTGTTCCGGGGATGTCGATGACTGTTGGTGTGGTGGTTGCTGCGGCGTCGAATCTCGGGTTGCTCATCCGCCGCGTCGTCCATGATTGAGCTTCCACCATTTCGGCTAGAGAGGGAGAGAGAGGAGAGGAGAGAGAGAGTTTTTTTTTTCTTTCTGAGATCTGAGAGTGAGAGGTAGTGAGTAGAAGAAAGAAGGAGAAAAGGAAGAGGATGAATGTTAATCGGACGGTGGAGATTCAGATTTAGTAGTAAACGTGTTGAGTGATATCAGCCGTTGGATCTGATAGTTGGAGGGAATTATTTTATTTTTAAAATTAAAATGAAAAAAGGAAACAAATCTAACGAAATTAATTTGAAGATTCGAAGTCTAGTGTTCGGAGTTCAAGCATGAGTCAGAAGTGTCGGTAGTAGGTCCGTATTTGAGATCCAGCGGAAGTGATCCTCTACGACGCAGTCTAATTACAATCCCCTTAATGACGCACCCTAATTAAATAATTAGGACTCCACTAATAATTATTCGCCGCTCTTTGTCTCTCTTTTTAAGTTTTGTTTAATAATTGTCAATAATACATTAATAGTAGCTTTGGTGTTGAAAGGATTGGGAAATCTCATAATATAAACAAAAACTTGATCGATGGACATGTGAGGTTGTTACAGTATAGCAACTGATAAGCAAATAAATTAATTATTTTGTGTCTTATGATTAATCTTAATATCACATTTCAACAAGAACAAATTAATCATACGATTCCACGGAGTATTAATTTATTTTAATTATCTTTCAAGTGTAAACTTGCAGTTGATGGAATTACGATGGTAATATAACGAAGTCCATACATAGACTTTCCATCTTTTATGTTAAGTAGTTCAATGTTTATGTATAGGTTTTGTACTGCAAAAATTGATGGATTTTTATACATTTAAAACACGATCTGAGACCATGTTTATCAGCGTCTCTTAAAATGAGATTCTTAACTAAATTTTTTTTTTTTTTTTTAATTTTTATTTGTTAAGAGACGGCTCTTAAGACTTTTATTTAAGAGACGTCTCTTAGGTTTTCTTAGTTAAAAGTTAAGAAACGTATTTTAGAAAAGTTAAGAACCTCTGTTAATAGACCCTCAATCAACCTGCTCTGAATGAATCACTCATATATAAATAAATAAGTTTTGGTCAACGTCGCTTATCTCTATGTTCATATACATTAATATTATCATTTGACCATAGTACATTGTAATAAAGGTTTTCACATTATATCTTTAACGAAAAAAGATTGTCACATATACCAAAAACAAATCAGATCTGTGAAGTAATAAGGCGATTTTTCTTTCACATCAGCATTAATCACGCATTTAGTTAATCATTAAAATGACTAAATGTGTGATCTATATATTGTAATATTATATGTATGCATTCTAGCATGTGCCAGTGCCAAATGATAGCTTCGACTCCACTGAATGGCATGGCATGATGTCATTATGGTTTGAGCCACATGGAGTAGTAGTTTATCTAGTTACTATTGAGTCACTAAAAGTTGAATACCAATTATGGTAAGAAACAAAAAAAGTGTGATTTAAGCAAAAGTAATATACCGTAGTACGTAGGACATAGTTTTAGAAAAGAAGACTTGGCCAATAGCGTGTAATATTCCTTCGCAAAAATTAATGCTTGCTTTCTGTAAAATATTTTCTTTATTGCATTCCATTATTTTTTTTTCCGATTATTCACTTGTAATGTTGCCAACTGTTCATGCATTCGATTTGCTAATATTCAAGGTAATAACATTGTAAGATGGCTTTATAACTAGGTTAGATCTTTCAAATAGATATATTTAAAAAAAAAATTGTGACAAAAATAAATATTAAGAAAACAATGACCAAATAGACATTTTTATTTTAAATTTTTTAATTCTCCACCTTTAAAATTTCATCCTATAACTCTAAATCTTAAATCTATATTAGTTAATCCAAAGAGTATAAATATTTATTTATACTTTATAATAAAATTTATTTTGATCATTTTTTCTTGAATGCTATTTTGAGGACAATTTTTTTTTAAAATCTATTTTAGTCATTATCTTTTATAATAACTATCTTTGTTTCTATTTTTATTGGTGAGCTCTACTAAAACTTGTAATAAAAGTTCTCTAAATCTAAATGCCTTAATCAGCTTAAAATGATAAATTAATTTTTTTGTTGACAACAAAAAGGAAAATGTCCCACTTTGAAAAGGAATATATAAAATATGAAGTTTGAACACCCAGCAAAGAGAAAACGATGACTTTGCTTTTGTATTATACGATAGTTATGAAATTATTTGTCCAATTTTTAAGATGTTTATCTATCAATAAATCATTTTCTCATTATCACATCGGTGCATACCCATTTTATTATCGCACGCAAACGCAAGTGTTTGAATAACACTGGGATCATATATTATAATATTACATCATAGATACTACGTGGAAGATATACGTCTTAGTAGAGGACTTCTATAAACAACTATCTATGAATATGCAGACATCTTTGTCAAACGATATGTAGACACACATACAATATGATCAAGGTGTTTAGTAATAATACTTACGTATGAGTGTGTAGCTATATTCGATTGTACGAAGGAGCTATCTTTACTTAGAAGGACCACCAAACTTTTTTATTTGCAATTTGTAAACTGCCTTGAGAAAATAACCAAAGATTGAAGATAAATGATTACACCACGTCGCTTTGTAACAAACTCAAAATGATTGATGTCTACGTTATTACGTATATGTTTATAATAAGTCATCCTTCATTTTCTTGGAGTATTCAATATTGACACAAAATACAAATAAATGATGTAATGAATGGGTGATAAATAAAAGAAGAAAAATACAATCACTAATAAAATAGTTAATAATACTCTTCTAATATTGATTATGAAATAAAATAACCTAGCACAGTATATGATGAGTTTTTTTTGTCAACCAGTACATGATTATTTAATTTCTATCAATGTGAGGATGTATACTGTTAAAGGGTGGAATATTTATAGCACATCACATGTTCTTTAATATTCAAAATAATATGATTTAAATACATATGTTTATCTACAATAATAAATCATGTGGGGCAGACTGCTATAGTAACCAATTGTTTCCATGTGCAACCCCAACGTTGGTGGGCCTAATAATAGTGGAACTAAAGCTAGCTGCATGGGGCCAAAAACAATAGGCAACAAACATTATCTAAAACATCTGCTCAATATAAAAAAAAAACAAAAAACAAAACTCAAAATTTGGCTTCGCCCGGGTTCGAACCGGAGACCTTCAGTGTGTTAGACTGACGTGATAACCAACTACACCACGAAACCTCTGGTTCACTTTTCTAACGACCATCTTTATAAAGAAAAACTACGAAGAGTTTAGTTTAATTTCTACTACCACTCTTTGACTTAATAGAACACGACACAACATAGTTTGGTACAATACAAGAAGCTTTTATTGTGTCAAGACAGTCTTGAATTTGATCCAAAACAAAGTCTTAAAGTGATACAACACGTAACGTAATGTAGTGTCAATATCTTTATTGTTATTAAACCTTACTGGTAACGAAATCGCTGTCTGTAGCTTCCCAAATGACAGTACCATCACAAGTACAAAGCTTCTTGTAGTTTTCTCCAACTCCTGCGCTTCTTGCAATCACTGCAGCTGTCAATCCAGGGCCTGAGTTCTTGTCCTCTGTCTTGTAAACCACCACGGCTCGCCCTATTAGATCAGCAACCTTGAGCTTCTCTTTCTTTCCCGTGTAAAACGCCTCTCCGCTTTGATCTGCCTCTAGTGTTCCCAGGTCGCCCAATGGCTTTACAGAAGAAAACAAAAGGTAAATGACTTGAATGTTTTGTGATGATATTTGATGTTTTTAATTGTGAGCTTAACGAACCTCTGTGTGGTTAGGATCTTGAAATGGGTTGTACAAGTTCCCAGTGCTGGCTGCTCCGTTTGTGAGATCTCCATACTCGTTGATACACCAACTGTGTTTCCCGGGAGACAAACATGTAAAGTTGGCTTCGATTCTCGCAAGCTCCATACTGACCTGAGCAAATCTTACCACTCCAAAGATGTCTGGACCTTTGAACTCCGCCACTGCAGCCGAGACCAAGAAGTCTAGCAAACACGTCACAAAGTAAAAGTAACAAATGAGAAAAGAGGTTTTCGACGGGAAGACAGTACATGAAATGGTAAATCTTCTTCATTTTGTTGTTCAATTCTTTTGAGCATTGAAACTATACATAAACCAAATCTAACAGCTCCTACATGTTCAATGAGAGAGTGGTGAGAAGAGATATCTAACCTTGAGGAACACCTTGGCCAATCAAACGAGCTTTACGACCAGTTTGCTCCAAAGCTTGAGTCATAGCCTTAACAGGGGAAGAACCAAGTATCCTCACAACTTGGTTAGCCAAATCCACCTCTACTTTCTCAATCCCTTTGTCAATTCCATCACACAGGACAGGCAACAAGAGCATAAATCCACTTAAGCCAAAACCAAAACAGAACATAAACAAAGTAGCTGTTCTAACAATCTTTAAAAAAAACTACCTTCAACAGTTTCTAACTTGTTCTTCACAGAGTTAACACAACCCTCACACTTCATATCAACCATGAACTCAGTCTAGAAACAACAACCAACAGATCAAGTGACACACAACATAAGTTCACAGTAGCTGAATCTGAGATTCTTCTACAGACAGGATAGAGAAAGACTTACAAGAAGCTGAGGCATCACTCGATCCTCCTGCAAGGGGCAAAGTCAGCTACTTTAAGACTTGAATCATCGAATTAGGAAAGGGGCAAAGCAAAAGATTGGAACTTGTAATAAAATTGAGCAAACCTGACGGAGATTACGATCAGAAACGGGGGCGGTCGTCATGGGAGAGCTAGCGAAGCTTCGTGAAAGCCCCAAGCGACGCGGAGACGATCTCGGGAGATTGATAGATTGAGATTTGGTAGAGGAAGAGGAAGAAGAAGAGGAAGAGGAAGAGGAGAAGGCGAACGCTATTGGAATCGCAGACGCGGCGGCTACGGCGGCTGTAGTCGTTGCCACTGACCGAAGAATTGATGCCATTCCTTTCCTTCTTCACCTTTTAATTTTATTATTATCTTGGTTTAGTGAGTGTTCGGGAGCGAACCAGAAGTTTCTATGGACTTTTTTTGGTTTGGACTATGTTTTGTTGACTTGTCTCTACGTGCTGCTGTGGTCGTGGCAGGGTCTTTGTAACACTGTTGCAAAGGTTGCTTTTGGCTAACTTGAAGGTGTTTATCTCGAACCAGCTTTTGTTTTTCCCGGTTCAATTTGATTGAGAAATCGTTCAGTTCTATTGAGAGATAGTATGTCATTACCAGTATCTCGAACTCATTTCTATTATTATTTTCATAATAATATTTAGAAAATTGATATAATTTACTTTTATTTTATTACTATTCTTTTTTCTATTTATAGAGTAAAAATTACATTCTTCTATTTTATTCAGTATTTAGAGATTACTATTTAAAATACATTAATATATATATATCATTCTTTTTAAATAAATACCAAAATACATTAAAGATAATTTAGAAAGAACGTCAATAAAGGTTTTGATCACTCAAAATCACAACCTCCAAGTCTTGGAGATGAAACCAAACCACAAACATATTTATTAGAAGTTTTTTAGTAGGGGTTCTTAATTTTTTTAAAAGACGTTTCTTAATTTTTAACTAAGAAAATTTAACAACCGTCTCTTAAATAAGAGATCTAAGAGTCGTCACTTAACCAAATTTTTTTTAAAAAAAAATTAAATTAAATTAAGAATCCCAACTTAAAAGACCGGGAATAAACATGATCTAATATCTCTAGATCTTATATAAGCCTAAAATTTATAATTTAATACTTGCAGTCCGTATATATTATCTCGGGAGCTTTATATCAACTAATCACTGAAAAGAAATTCATTAGCATTGATAAATGTAGTATAAAATATACATAGACGCATCTAGGAGATTAGATAAGGCAAGAACCATAACATGTACTATATCATGAAACTTCACTTAAACAATAATTTGACTTGTTTATTCTAGTGTTTTTATATAATTCTATTGCACAAATTCAATGAAACGAATCAAATCCTATTCAGTACGGGTAAAATTCCACAATTAAAAAACGGAAAATGAATCATGTCCCTCACGTAGTAACCACCACTATCGTTGGATAGCCCTTTATATAACTTTGTCTCTAAGTCGATTACTTCATCAACAAACAAACCAAGAAAACAAACCCTAAGAAAACCAATAAAAGTAAACAAAAAGATGGGTTCAATCTCAAGTTCTTGGAGCTTCAACAAATTCTTTGCTATAGTTTTGGTCTTCTTGGCCATCTCCGGTGAGTTTGTGGCCGGATATTACGGGCCCAGCCCGTGGAACTACGCTCATGCCACTTTCTACGGCGACGAAACCGGTAGTGAAACCATGGGTACGTATAAAAAATATTTCGCTTTCATGTACATATATACGATCTAATCACCAAGATCAAAAACATATTTGTTTGTTGTGATATCTATATTGTGGCTTTTTAGTAGTGCACATATAGATTTAGTTTACTTCTATAATCAATGTTTTTTTTTTCGCTAAGTCACTTCTATAATCAATGTTACTTATATACATACAATCAATGACATAATAAGGCCATCTGCATTAGGAGTTTCAAAGGGGTTTAATGGGGGGGGGGGGTTCACACGCTTCCCAAGATGAACCTCCCTCCCAAAAGCTCCCCACCATGAACCTGTATCAACCCTGTAGCGCGGGCCCCACGACACGTGGCGGCCCGCGATAGGTCCATTTTTTTTTAAAAAAGAAAAGGAAAAAGGAAAAATTTAATAATAAAAAAATTAAAATGTGAACCCCATGAGGGGTTCACTAATGGAGATGCCCTAACTATGCATATATGCAGGTGGTGCATGTGGGTACGGAAACCTGTTTTACACCGGGTACGGCTTGGACACAGCAGCGCTGAGCACAACGTTGTTCAAAGACGGTTATGGATGTGGCCAATGTTTCCAAATAATGTGTGTGTGGTCTCAACATTGTTACTATGGAAACCCATCGACCGTGGTCACAGCCACCAACCTTTGCCCTCCTAATTGGTACCAAGACTCAAACAATGGTGGTTGGTGCAACCCTCCTAGAACCCATTTCGATATGGCCAAACCGGCTTTCATGAAACTCGCTAACTGGAGGGCTGGTATCATTCCTGTTGCATACCGCAGGTATATCATATATACATTTACTCCATAATTGATAAATAGTCATCTTAATTACTATATGTAACTAATAATATATGCTATGTGATTGATATATGTAGAGTCCCATGCAAAAGGAGTGGAGGTATTAGGTTTCAGTTCCAAGGCAATGCTTATTGGCTTCTCATCTTTGTCATGAATGTGGGTGGCGCCGGAGACATAAAGAGCATGGACGTGAAAGGTAGCAGGACGGATTGGATATGCATGAGCCACAACTGGGGGGCCTCTTACCAAGCCTTTTCCTCTCTCTATGGCCAGTCTCTCTCTTTCAGGGTCACTTCTTACACCACCGGTCAAACCATCTACGCTTGGAACGTTGCTCCCTCTAACTGGAACACCGGTATGACTTACCAGAGTTACGCCAATTTCTACTGAAGTTACGGTTTTTTCTCTTTTATGATGAGTTTTCCTTTAATGTTTGTTTTTATGTTGCTTTTTGGGACTTTAAGAAGTTTTTGGTGGTTTTGTGTCAAAAAAAGAAAAAAAAAAGTTTCGGTGGCCTTATTATTGTGGGATATAATATATATATAGAGGCCCGGCTTTGTGTTATACATCTACATAATTTGTGTTATACATCTACATGACTACATTAATGTACCAGTTTGCTCCAAAGCTCGATCATATCCTTAACAGGGGAAAAACCAAGTATCCTCACAACTTGGTCAGCCAAATCCACCTCTACTTTCTCAATCCCTTTGAAGAGTCCATTACATAGGACAAGCAAAACGAGCTTAAATCCACTAAAAATCAAAACTAAAACATATAAACAAAGTTGGTATCAATAACAATCTTTAAAAAACTTTTTCCTAAGTTCAAAAAATATAAAAATAACAACCTTTAAAAAAACTACCTTCAACAGTTTCTAACCTGTTCTTCACGGGGTTAACACAACCCTCACACTTCATATCAACCATGAACTCAGTTTAGAAACAACAACCAATAGATTAAGTGACGCACAACATAAGTTCTCAGTAGCTGAATTTGAGAGTCTTGTACATATAGAAATTTAGTTAATTTTACTAAATAATAAAAAATTATAAATGTTTACATTTTCTAAAAAATATATTTATAAAACGACTTTTTATTTTCTTTTAAAAATATTTATTGTATATATGACATCTTTGTCAGCAAAATTAGTTGATTTAACATTCACGTTAGAAAAATTATATGAAATTATATGATGTGGTAGCTGATATAGCGACTAGTGTATGATTATGCCAAAAAATAAATAAAATATGTTATTTGATTTTTTCAAAAGTTCAATGTATGTTTTTGCACGATCATATAAGCGGATATGAATTGAACATATGTTGGGTATGAATGATCGTTTTCCCGTTGCAGATGTTGATTTGGTTAACTAGAACGCGTTTATCTCAAATCGGCATTTGGTTTCTCCGGTTTAATTCGATTGAGAGATCATGAGGTTTGTTCAAACATGATAGTGATATCATTCTAAAAATTGGTATAAATGACACTTATACGCCTGCCTAGGTGGCAATTTGGTTTAATCTGAAATTATTTTTACAAAATAATTTATATGATTCAAATCGCCTTAAATTATTTTTAGTAGCTTAAAATCGATTTAATTAGTTTAAAGATGTTAAATTAAGTAGTAATGTTAGTACAAATCCACAAATTTCTATAATATTTTATTTTGCATATCTTATTTGGATAATTCATCACAATAGTTTTATAATTAAACCTTAAAACTAAATTTTTATAAATATGATATATATAATAAATATTAACGCATAAATCTAGTCGATTCTCCGAAAATAATCTACCTAGTCGCTAGTACTCTATAAATTATCTAGTTACCGTGTAACGATTTTTTGATCATTGGTGATATCTGTTATTAACTGTTGCAATGGGAAAAAGAAAAGTCCTCTCATTATTGATCATTCAAAATCACAAGCTTAAGCCTTGGAGATGGAACTTCTTTTTTTCTTAAATTTAGATGAAACTCCTATTTTATTTTCTATTAGAGATGAAACTTATTAATCTGTTCTGCTCGCCACTCCGATAAAATTATAAACCTGAAGTTCGTAATCTAATATTAATAAAACATAGTTTGACAACATATTCTTTTTTGAAAGTTTGACAACGTTAGTTCTAAAAAAAAAAAGAAAAATTGACAACGTTAGAACGACAAATTCGCCAAAAAAGACATTAGAACGACAATACAGAAAAGTAATGTTTGGGGCTTTATATTAACTATACATAGACGCACGTATGGGAGATTAGATAAGGTCGTACAAGAGATAGCTATAGAACCTGCTCGCACGATCAACTTGAAAACTTGTATTATATTCAAAAACTGCACTTAAACAATAATTTGACTTGTTTCCTCAAGTGATTTTTTAATTTTTCTATTGCAAAAATTCAACGAAATGAAACCAATCCCATTCAGTACGAACAAAAGTCTACAATAAACACTCCAACAAAATGAATCATGTCCCTCACGTAGTCCTAACCAATATCGCTGAATAGCCCTTTATATAACTTGTTTCTAAGTCGATTACTTCATCAACAAACAAACCAAGAAAACAAAACCCTAAGAAAACAAGAAGGAAACAAAATATGGGCTCAATCTCAAGTTCTTGGAGCTTCAACAAATTCTTTGCTATAGTTTTCGTTGTATTCGCCATCTCCGGTGAGTTTGTGGCTGGATATTACAGGCCCAGCCCGTGGAGATTCGCTCATGCTACTTTCTACGGTGACGAGACCGGTAGTGAAACCATGGGTACGTCAAAAAAACATTTCTCTCTCTTGTACATCTAATACATTATAATCACCAAGATAGTAACAATATTACTTATATACATACAATTAATGACATAATAACTACGTATACGCAGGTGGTGCATGTGGGTACGGAAACCTTTTTAACAGTGGCTACGGCTTGGCCACAGCGGCGCTAAGCACGACGTTGTTCAAAGACGGTTACGCATGCGGCCAATGTTTCCAAATGATGTGTGTGTGGTCAAAACATTGTTACTATGGAAACCCAACGACGGTGGTCACAGCCACCAACCTTTGCCCTCCTAATTGGTACCAAGACTCCAACAATGGTGGTTGGTGCAACCCTCCTAGAACCCATTTCGATATGGCTAAACCGGCTTTCATGAAACTCGCTAACTGGAGGGCTGGTATCATCCCCGTTGCATACCGCAGGTATATCGATCATATATACATTAATTTATTCTATACTACGTTTTATCTTTGTTTTCGTTTGAGATTTTTGCACACAGATTAATTTTATATATTTTCAAAATAAAATCATCATTACCTATAAACTTAATTATATTTCAACTAATAGTAAAAAAAATAACATATAAATTTAATAAATTTTGCATTTAAATTTAATTAAATTGAAACAGAGAAAGTAGTTAATAGTAAATGTTTAGTCATCTTAGTATATGTAACTAATATATGCTATATGGTTGATATATGTAGAGTCCCATGCAAAAGGAGTGGAGGTATGAGGTTTCAGTTCCAAGGCAATGCTTATTGGCTTCTCATCTTTGTCATGAATGTCGGTGGCGCCGGAGACATAAAGAGCATGGCCGTGAAAGGTAGCCGGACGAAATGGATAAGCATGAGCCATAACTGGGGGGCTTCTTACCAAGCTTTTTCCTCTCTCTATGGCCAGTCTCTCTCTTTCCGGATCACTTCTTACACCACCGGTCAAACCATCTATGCTTGGAACGTTGCTCCGTCTAACTGGAACGCCGGTAAGACTTACCAGAGTTACACCAATTTCCGCTGAAATTGCGGTTTTTTATCGGGCAATCTTTCTCCCTTTTTGTTTGTTTTTTTGTTGCTTTTGGGACTTTAAGAAGTTTCAGTGGCCTTTTTGTTGTGGGATTATAATATATAGGCCCGGCTTTGTGTTATTACATCTACATTAATGTATAATGTATGTGTGTAGCTGTGAATAACTCTTTATAATCAAATTCATGATGATAAAGTAAACACTAGCTACTTCTTGATCATGAGACTTTCATTTAGTTAGCACATGAGGAATTTTGTATTTTTGTGTGCGTGTGGAAATTTTCTAACAATAAATCACATTTTCTAACAAGAAAAGTACAACGGATGATTTATAAGCAACTACTAAAAACATTGATCAATGAGATCTTGACTCATTTCATTTGTAACAACGTTTCCATAAAACCCTGATCCGATTCAAAACTCTACTTATTGGTGAGTCTCTCTCTCTCATGATCTTCACACCCATATACCTGCATGCAAATATTCAAGTCAAAAAAAATCAGCCGGTAGTGAAAAAAGCATATATAGATGATAGAAGCAAATATTTGTTTCACCTGCCAAGCATCATAACCGTGGCTTGAGGGTTTGTACCGGGACAATAACCAACGGTGGACATATCAATGACTCTAAGTCGGTCGATACCAATAACCTTATAATCCCCATCGACCACTCTACCCACAACACATCCTCCATGGTAATGCCAAATTGTTGTAACCGTATGTTGGCAAAACTCCTCAGCGGATGGAGGCAACGAGGCTCCAGGACCGCTGCGAGGCAGCCTCAGATTGACTGGAGTACTCGCCGTGAGGTTAAGCAAATATTCGAAAGACATATCTGCATACTTGTACCGTGCAAACGCCTTAGATTGCACAACTCTCTCTATAGTTTGGATCCCTCGAACGCATCGTTTTAAGTCGTCCGGGTGTTGGAAATAGTTGAAAGTCACAACAGGGTTATCATTCGGGTTCCGGGTCCGGAGCTCCAAATGACCCGTGGATAATGGGCCCATTACTTTCTCTAGAATGAAGCCTCCTTGAAAAGGTTGGGCTGATGATAACTTCATTGAATTTGACTCTAGTAACGTTGCCTTTGGAGAAAACATTGCATAGTAGTCTCTAGCGGAGGAACCACTTCCACCTCCACCACCGCCAAAATTCTCGCCACCGGCAGCTTCAACGTATGTACCTTCGCCGGTAATTCCAACTACTTCTATGAGTGAGACTTCAACAGGGACCGGAGAAGGGATGAACACGGCGTTCATAGGGTTGTCGTACATCCCTTGACCCACATGAGGCTGGTCCATCACCACCGTGATGTTCTGGGCCTGTAGTTGAGCTGATGGGCCGACACCGCTTAGCATAAGGAGCTGTGGGCTCCCTAGAGTTCCGGCAGATACTATGATCTCATTAGATGAGCCTTCCTTTAGGTAAGCTCGGTGGGCCTGACCGGTCCGGTCTCGGTACACAACTCCGTTGGCTATAGGCTTGGTGGTACCTTAAACATATATATTTGATAGTTAGTTAATCCCACAATTTAAACTACCATAAAATGTAATAAATCCAACTACATTTATATGTATATTAGTTATTACATTAAGTACCTTGAGTTCGAAACAATATCTTGTGGACAGTAGCATGCAAAAGGACGGTGATACCCTTGGTGTCGGCGTACTCGAGCAAATCGGCGGCTGTGTGTCTATGGCCGTTATGATCAAAGATAGTACCGCCAAACTTAGTGCCATTGATGTGATCATAAGTGAAACCATTATTAGGGGTGATTCCAACTTCCAATAAGCCATCTCTCACGGCGGTTTGCCACCGTCCCATCGTCGGCTGAAACGCCACTTTGGCTTCTACCCAACGGTACGACTCGTTCGCTAGCCCTCCGTCCCAACCCATGTTTCTAACACCATTTCAAAGTCGTGCTAATTAATTATTATAAACGTTGACGTCCCAAACGCAACAACAACAATAAATATCTTGCTACTTTGTACTATGAACAAGCCCTAGCAGATTTTAATGATATTTATGTATTACATATATGTCTTTCAGTGGATCGATATACATATATATATTTTTTATTTTCTTAATGATATTTCACGGAGGTAATTTTCTTCTAGTGGAAATGCAATATGTGAAATTAATCATATTCAAAACGTATATGTAAATACAAATGCATGCAATATATATAGACTATATACATATGCACTAACCTAACATATTTGGTTCCAGCACGTGTGTAGAAGCCGGCGTTGAGAGCGCTTCCGCCGCCGAGAACTCGAGCACGTGCGTTAATGACACCGTCCTCCGATATGAAACGCTGAGACGGCGAGGCTTCAGACAAATCAGAAAGATCTGCTCCAAAAGCCGAGAGCCTCGTGATATTTGGGTTGTTGTATGGTGCGCCACCGCGTTCCAGTAGCAAAACGCTAGAGTTTTGAGATAGCGTTGCGGCTAGAGGGCATCCGGCGGTCCCGCCACCGATGATGATGTAGTCGTAGTACGACGTCGTTGGAGTCCCTTCCGCGTCGCGCATGAAGGAGTAGTTTGGAGCTGCGATATAAATTATGTAGAAACTGTATAACTTCACACTTAACTATATCAAGAATGTAGAGCATTAAAATATATATGTATGCATGTTAATTAATTACCTTTGTCAGAAGAACAAATTGGAGAATGCAGGAACAAAGAAAGAGCAACAAAGAATCTCCATGACCATACTATATTCATATCGTGAAGCTCAAACAATTTTTAGAGTAGAACTCTGCCTATGGTTGAAATAGATGTTTAACCCTTTCAGTATATATATAGCTCGAGGCAATGAAGTAAGAGTCCATCTAATTCTGAGGAAATGTAACACCAAGATTCTATGTCTACTTTCATGAACACGTGTCAACCTAAGAGGCGGCTAAAGAGTCCAGAAAAATGATTAAATAGTAATAATTTAAAGAAAATGCAAATTAGATGGAGCATCACGAGAGAATAAACTAAATGGACCGACAAAACTTATAGGGAATGCGTTAAATAAATTGCTACACTTAACTGTCTCTCTTGGACATGAATAAATAAATCTGCAAATTTATAATTTTTTAATTATTGTATATGAGATGTTTCAATGACAAACGTTAATTAGTAGACAGTTGCTTACAGTTAAAATGCACCAACTCGTTTTCTTTTTTTCGTGTGATCATGATAAGCCGAATATATCAGGTGGAAACAGTGAACATAGAATACGCAGATGATCAGTTTTTTTTTTGTGTTATTTAGCGATGAGTATTTCAAGTATAATTAACTGTATTTTCTTTTTGATAGTTGAAATTACCTATCAACATTTATTATGCTTTCTACCATACAAATTTGGCTAGACAAGAACGTAATACAGTATGAAAAAAGAAAGGAACTAAGACAACAAACCGAAAATTTTGGTTGCTACTCTTTAATGGTCGTCTAGCAGACTAGCAGTTACTTATAAATGAAAAATATATGATGGTAGTAGTTTAACAACTAGATTAATAATAATGTACATGTAACCTAGAGCAGTCCTTATTGGTATCGTTTATGGCTGGCCCTCACAAGTCACAATATAAAAACCACAAGCCAAAAATAAAGTATATAGGTGTATTTGTTGGAATAATATTCTGTTTAATATATCAAGTTATGGGCCAAACTATTTGCATGGTCTCGATTCAACTACCAAAAGGAAACTGGCTAAAAGCCCATCATGATTTTTTCGGTATCCCTTTTTGTCAATACAAGTGCTGACAAAAAAACACACTCATATGATGGGCTTTTATTTTCTGGATAGTTGCATTTAAAATGTTATACTCCAATACATAAATTGAAAGAATATGAGATAATCCAATCTGTCAAGTGAATTTTAGTTTAACAAATGAATCATAATTCAGCAATTTATATCCTATTTTGGTCTCAATATATCGTTTAAAATCAAAGTTAACACAAATGAAATGGTTTCCCAGCTAGAATCAGAATTTAGAAAGTGGGAGGACAAGTGTTCCATACTAAACAATAAAAAAAGAAGTCAATAATTGGCAAAATAAATAATAAAAAGAAAAAGAAATAGTGGAGTACAGTATACTTGTACAGCTAATAAAACATGAAATACAGATGGACTTCTCTTTGGTTGTCAAAAGCATAGACAAAGTCAACTAACTCTAATAATGATTGTTTAAGTTAAACCTAAAATAATGCTACTCCCTCTGTTCTTCTTTATTTGACGTTGTAAAGATTTCACACAGATTAAGACACTTAGTATAATTCCTTTTTTATCCTTCTATATTAATTAATTCTATGTCTTGTAAAGCATTTAAAGTAACGTAAATATGAGTATATATAGTCTTTTTGTCACCTTTCTTACATTGTTTTCAGTAACACGTCAACTATTTTGAAATTTAAAAAAATTCCAAAACGTCATTTAAATAAAAACAGAGGGAGTATTAAGATAAATAAAATTAAAGTAAATTTAATTAGTAACTCGAGTCTCAGACAACTAGGTCCCGTTTTATTCGTACGGTCAGTAGGTTCCACGTGGCATTCTTTTAATTGGGTGTTTGGGTAATTATCGTCACGAACTATAAAAAGCTTGGTGTAGTGTGGGTCCATCTTTTTCGCCGTTCGATAGGTTTCCTCTTTTCCTTGAGACGAATCCATATCTCTAATCATTTCAACGGAATAATATACAGTTTGCTAACTGTTTCTACAGCTTTATTTACATTTTCCCTTAAAATAAACTAATTTTCTTGTCAAATCCTTAAAAATCCTTCAATTACTATCATAAACAATCTCCTATAAAACTATAATTGATACAAACCAAAGGCAAAAGTAACTAGACTGTAAATAACATCTATTAGATGATTTTTTCTTCATGTAAACATTAAGTTATTTTCTCCTTATTTTTATAGGGGTTTAAATATAAATTCGGAAACTATGAGGTCATAATTAGAACTAAAAAAACTAAGTGGTTTGAATTGTAATTAAGAACTTCTTGCAAAGTAAGAAAACGTGAATCTGGTTCTCCCGGTAACCAGTTGACAAGGCCTTTGTTTTGAAAGCATCGAAAGAGAAGAGAGAGAGAGAGAGAGAGAGTAGAGGAGAGAGAGGACTTCGTCTAGTCTCGTCTCTTCGTTGCAACCTATAGCTGTTCTCTGCTCTTCGACGGATTCCTCTTTGCCAAAAAGGGTAAATATTTTCAGAAAGTCTCAATTTTTTTTCATTAATTTCTCATAAACCACAGATAAAAATCTCACCTTTTTAGTTGGATTGATTTGGGTTTATCATACCTTTCAAGTAGAATGAGTTGTCTGGATGTTATTTAGTTCTCTGATCTGAAGTTTGACTTATGGGTCAGTGCTTGAATCTAAGGTTTAGGTTTAACTCTTAAAAGTTAAAAACTTTACAGATCGGAGGATTCCAAGGAGAATGCAGCTTGCTTAGGGAGACTTATAGCAACGGAGAGAAGACTCACCTACCTTGATTTATCTGAGGAGAAGTAGCTGAAGCATAAAGTTTTGATCTTTGGATATGGGTATGGACCTAGCTGATAAGGAGAACACAAGCCTACCTTTATTTGAGTTCTGCAACTGCTTTAAAGTTGCAAACCTTACTGAAACCATTCTAAACTCTGTAAATGTTTCTAATTTAAGAGACCGGTATGTGCTTGGGGAACAGTTAGGATGGGGTCAGTTTGGTGTTATCAGAGTGTGTTCTGATAAGTTAACTGGAGAGAGGCTTGCGTGCAAGTCTATCTCTAAAGACAGACTGGTAACACAAGACGACATGAAGAGTATCAGACTCGAGATTGCGATTATGACTAAGTTATCTGGACATCCTAATGTTGTGGATCTCAAAGCGGTTTACGAGGAGGAGGATTACGTGCATCTTGTGATGGAGCTTTGTGCAGGAGGTGAGCTTTTTCATAAGCTTGAGAAGTATGGAAGGTACTCTGAGGTTCGTGCCAGGGTGCTCTTCAAGCATTTGATGCAAGTGGTCAAGTTTTGTCATGATAATGGTATTGTCCACCGGGATTTGAAACCAGAGAACATTCTCATGGCTACAGTGTCTTCTTCATCTCCTATCAAACTGGCTGACTTTGGTCTGGCAACCTATATCAAGCCCGGTAAGATAGATAACTATCTCTCTCACTTTCAATGACGTTGTGTGTTCTAAGATGTTGGTTTTGTTATGAAACAGGTGAAAAGTTAAGCGGGACAGTTGGTAGTCCGTTTTATATAGCACCGGAAGTGTTGTCAGGGGGATATAACCAAGTTGCTGATGTATGGAGTGCAGGGGTTATTTTGTACATTCTTCTCAGTGGAGTACCTCCCTTTTGGGGAAAGACTAAGTCAAAGATTTTTGATGCTGTCAGGGCTGCAGATTTGAGGTTTTCTGGTGAGCCATGGGAACATATAACTTCACACGCCAAGGATTTGATCCGAGGGATGCTTTGTGTTGATCCTTCCCAAAGATTATCAGCTGATGATGTCCTAGGTATGTCATCTTGTTGATCGTTAGAAATGATAATTTGTTGGAAAGATTTTTTTTTCTTCTGAATTGATGATTTGTCTTGCAGCTCACTCTTGGATGGAGCAGTTATCTGAAACAGGACAAGAACAATATGATCAAGATGGGTTTGGATGTGAAGGATTGGAGAATGGTGGATGTTCATTCTCCACACAATACGTTTCACGGGAGCAAGACTATAGCTTCAGCATGGGGCAGTTAGAGCCATTGACTGATAACGATTGCAAATCATCATTTTCCTCTTTCTTACCTGCGGATAGCAACAAAATACAGCCTACTTCTGGTTTTGGTGGGTTTTCTTTTGATGGGGAACAACCTGAATCAACCCCCGTTGGCTTCTCATCAACTGGACTCACATCTATGCCAAGCTTTACCTTCTTTAGTCCAAACCCAGCGAACACTCAGAACAACAACATTCATGAAACAGATGGAAAACTTCGAGGTACCTCCTCTTTCACTCTTCCTGGATTTAGAGTGCTGGGGGTCTGATGATTGCTATATATAGTTAGATACCATCTAAAAATGGCAAAGACATTTAACTTCAGACCCGGGAATCAAGATCTCAACTTTCTTTGTTGCAGTAACAAAGCTTTTGCATATATCTTATTTCCTTTAGACAGATGTTGCATTAGTGTTATCTTCTTTTGTGGTCTCACTTATGGATTGAACCATGAAAATCTATTCTGTGAAAGATCTGATTTCAAATGATTTTATACCATTTTTACAGACTCAAGCCCAAAGAGATTACTCCCTTCAACGGATGCTTCTTCTCAACTTGAGAGGGGCGAGGAAGCAGGTGAGAATCAGACAGAAGCATCAGTAAAGTCAGAGACAAGAAGGGAAAGAGGAAACTGGGCAAGAATGTCAGGTCTACACAGCAAAAGAAACAGGACCATAGGGCTAGGTGAGCTAGACCAGTTGGTGGTGGATGTTGCAGTCACTGAGTCGATCATCAGGTGGGCATCTTGCACGCATATTCCCACTGCTCCATCCCTAAGATTGTCTCTCGTCTGCTAACAGGAAGAAGAAGAAGACTCTTATGAGTATAATTATTGTATGTAAAACACATTTGATTTTTGGTCATGTTTTGTCTTTTGTTTTGGTAGTAACATCTTTCCCTGGAAAACTGACCTCAAATGTAAAAACAACTGGACATGTCTCAGCAATAGAATGTGGTTTCTTTAGAGAAGGTGTTGTAAGATTATAATGAGTACAAAGAGCTTCGTAAAAAAGAAAGATGCGTCCGCCGGTATTCGAACCCGGGTCTATTGCTTGGAAGGCAATTATCCTGACCGCTAGACTACAAACGCTTGTTGAACAGTTAACATATTAAACACATTTCTTTAGGCTGTGTACGCGTCCCAACATGATGTGAAGTAGCTGAGATAGTGTTCAAACAAAGATATAGAACCAAATAAAATTAAAATTTAGACAGCATTTGTATTTACTGTTAAATGTTTCAAAGTGAATTATCAAATAATCTTTTATCAATTCTACAAAGTTTATCAGAAACTCTACCTGCTATGAACACCAACATGTATTAAAGATTTGAAGATAAGATAATGCAAAATGAGAAACGAACAAAGAACTAAAAGGTTTAAACTCCACATATCGTTGTCTGATTATTAGACCAAAGGCCTACTCTCCTCATCGCCTTCCTTCTCAGACTTCACCAGCTCCAACTTCCCGGGTACTTGACCCGAACCCGAGAGTTTCGGTTTCCGGTTTGGATTGGGATCCGGAACCATCTTGAGAATAATGCCCATTGAGATGAGTAACAATCCCGTACCGTGCTGCTCCGTTAAAGGCTTTGTGAATATCAAGTAAGATAGTAGCAACGTTACCGCTTTTCTCGCCGTCGTTATCTGTTCCCATAACACGAAAATAACTAAGTATAAATTTACATGCATTAATTTTATACGACCTTTTTGGTCAAACGAAACTATAAGATTGAAGATCACATTCATATTAGAAAAACAAGATGAAAATAGAGTTACCATAGCTGTCGTGGCTGCCCCAAAGAGTGCGATGAGGGATAGAACCGAGACTTGTCCCACAAATGTAGCCATGGCTTCAAACACCAACACTCCATACACATACGGATGCTACCAAAACAAAAGACAATTAAGATATAGCTTAGTTAACTAATTATATTAGTCAATGCTTATTGTATAACTAATCCACATACACTACATTTCATATCTTGACATTTAAGTTAGGTGGTAGAAAAAGATTTTAAAATATTAAAGGTGGTTCGTGCACTAATCGTTCTCTTTTGCGTGTATTAAGGTCTATAAACACATATACTTCATAATGTATTTGTTTACTTGAGCACATGAAGTCCAGGCTCGGAAAAGCTCTCCGGAAAGAATCATTGGTGCAATCAAGAACGGTAAACCGACTACTGTTGAACAGAACAGCATCTCCATCTGCCATCAAAGAGTACAAAATACAGTTAAAAATTATTCAACAAATAAAAAAGTATGTAAAGAGGAGAATTGCAAAAAAAAAAAAAAAAACTACTTGTGTTGTGTCAGGATTCATCGTGAAGATGGCTTCTTGCAAGTTACCAAGAAAGGCGTCCATGATGAGAGCGCCTGAGATCATCATAACCCCAATGATGCTGAAGTTTGGAGAGGTGTGGGCATCAGCTAATGTGAATAAGATTAGTCCGACTACAAGTAGCATAGCTGATATGTACTCATGGACCGGGTATTTTCTTCTTAACCCCGGTATAAATGCTCCCATTACCATAACCGGTAAAACCTAGAGAAAGATGAAAAAAAATCAAGCCTAGAAAACATTGAGAGAGATCAAGAAGCTGAGTTTTTCTTCTTTGTATCACAACTTATATATATTGAGAAAATTTAAATATAATTTCAAACCATTACTAACAATACGTATGTTCTACATTCAACAAATTTTATCCCAGAGTTCACTCTACATACTTCGATCCATGTGAGTGACACTCTTGGACTATACTGAAATTTGATCAAAATAAAACATTACATCACATATATTACCTTAGTGGATTTGAACATGATTTGAGCAGGGTAATTAAGATAAGCCAATGAGCCTTTGGTGAGACCATGAGATCCCATGAGAACAGCAGATAGCTTCACGTAAGTCTTCCATGGATTCACCATTTGCTTCGTGGTGAAGCCATTTAGGTAGATCATTACAATGTACACGAGTCCTTGTACAAACGTGAAATACCATCCATAACTGCAACGTGTAACACATTATAATTTTATTATTCTAATTTCTATTTATTTATTTCTGATAATACTTGACATATTAAAATACCTGAATTTGAGCCGGTTGTACACATATTCCTGCAAGTTTGAGAAAAATAAAACAGAGTAATATTAAAAATCAGTCACATAAGGATTTTATGCTATGGCTGCTTATTGAAAATCATTCGGGTTTCAAAGTTATATATCTATACTATTATTTGCGAAGTGATTTTTCGCAACGGAGCTCTCACGTTAAAAGTTAGAACGATTAATATCGTTTATGCCCTTAATAAATAAAATATATAAATTATTTAAAAATAAAAACGAAATTAAATTATTTTTATCAGATAAATGATTAAAATTAATAATAATAAGAATTATCCAAAATTTATTTAAAATAAAAAAATAATTCTGATATATATATATATATATATATATATATATATATATATATATATATATATATATTGTGTTGTTATCCAAAAAATCTTTTTTAGTAAAAAAGATAAAACTAAAAAACAGAAAACACATAACTAAATATTAATCAAATAAAATTATTAATTTTATATGGTTGAGTGAATTCTAAGATTGATTTATTAATAACTAATATAGTATACATAAAAAATTTACATTAAAAATTAAATAAAAAATATAAATAATAATTTATTTTATAGTTATTAAATTAGTAATATATATATAGATAAGTAATTTTATAAAAAAAAAACTATGCCCGCATGTGCGGGCAACCCACCTAGTTTAGGTGATATTAAGCAAATACAAAATCTCAATAGAAAAAGGAAACGAAAACACAAAATCTGGAGAAATTAATTATAGTATATCAGAATTAAAATTAAAAAATTGCATGCGAGATTTTCTTGCCTTTGATTCCGGCTAAAATATCTGTTCCAAGGAAATATTTTCAGAAGAAGATTGAATTATTCTCTAATCCTTGGAAATTCTCAGAGATTGTCATGAAAAAAAAAAGTGAATATGAAAATAAACATTAGAAAAAATCAAACCTCACAGACGCCATTAACAAGGTAACCGAAGAAGAAACCAGAGGAACAAATGAGAAACTGTTGCCATCTTGGTTTATCAGAAAGACTTATTCCAAACAGTGACCTCATTTGTTCTTCGCTGTTCTTCATGATCTTGAGAGAGAAAGAGAGAGAGAAAATGAATTAAAATAAATGAGAAAGTTATAGAAATATAATTGAAAATTTTGATTTATTTCCTTTTTAACTATAGAAATTTGAGATTTGTGGAAAAGTGGAGGAAGAGTCAGTGATATTGACAAGTAGAGGAAGAAAGGTATAGAATCAAAATGAAGAGAGAACAGAAAAATAATTCTTGTTTTGGAATATATTTTTCTTATTCTGCATGCGCTCTCTCTAACTTAACGCTCACGAACTTTTGTGACTTTTTTAAAGTCTATTTCTCTCTTAACTAAATCGCATTTAAGTTCTAACTACTAGGAACAGAGGTTAAGAGTCTAATTGTCCCCTTCTTTTCGTTCTCGTTTAACGTTTGTGTTTATCATAAGATTCATGATTGTATATTTATCAGAAAATGAATAATCTCACTCTTCCCATTTCAAAATAGATATCTGTTTATGATTTTTTTAAAATAAATTATAAATTTTTAATTTTATCTTTATTTGATTATTGAAAATTTATACTAGCATTTATTGTTTTAAATAAATCAAAGCAATAATCTAAAAAATATATTCAAATCATAAGATATCAATTTTTATAACCGTAAACGAATAGAGTATATTTTACTATTTTATATCATAACATTTTGATTTGAATATTTATCAAAAATATTATCGCTATATCTCTATAAGATTTTTATTCAATTTCAAAACATACACCTGATAATCATATGATTATCAAAATCGCTTGCTCGACCTCGTTTAGTGAACTTCGTATATTGGGACTTGAGAGACGAGAGATCTCGCGAGCGAATGATGAGCTGGCAAATCATTTAATAAGTTTCAGCCGGCCACGTGGTTCACCGACTTAAAGATCCGCACCCAAACTTCACGCCACGTCGGACTTAGAGTTTATTTTTGCGTCGACGTCAGACTGAAGAGTCCAGGTTTCTCGAAAACCTATGTAATAAGAAAAAAAATTAAATAGCTTTAGATCAAACTTGAACATCAAATGTTATTTAATGAATTAAGACCTACCATGAATCTCAATTTCTTTTACATTTATTAATCGTGAACTTGACATGCAGGGGGTTTCGGGAGTTGCAATCGCACTGAAAACATATTTTAAAAAAAAAATTACTTCTTCTGTTTCTACTTTAGCATTTTTTCTGAACCAAAAAAAGTTATTTTAGAATTTTAATGTAATTTATATTTAATTTTTGTTGAATATTAATTGTATAATATAGTAATCTAATAAAGAAATTCAATTATCTCAAATAATACTAGTTAAATAAATGTAATTAATAAAACCACTTATATGTTTCAAATATTTTTTTAATATGTGTAAAAAATATTTAATATTTTTATGAAATAGAGAGAGTACTCATAAATTATAACCCAAAGTAACTGCAAGCAGAAGCAGATTGCACTTTGTGGATATAATAAGCATTCTATAACCATCAGCTTAAACTACAAATTGGGGCCTGTGGTTTGTTTATAAACTCAGTTGGGCCTATACTTGATATATAGATTTATAAAAGCCCAAACATTTTATAACATCTCCTTATAGGTATACAATACAAAATTATTCCATCAGGGAGCCTTCTAACTCAACCAGAGGATACAAAAAACCTCAAGAGGGGCAAATCTTACAACTCACACAAACACTATTGCACACGTTTACCATATTACATATTTTAAAAAACATATGTATACTAATGTGCATCCCGCTTAGTAACGGTAACTCCAAAGTGACATATCTTCATAACTCATCTCTTCATCCATATAACCATTAGGAGTCACACCTTCCATATACGCTCGCGGCGGTGACATTAACGGCTCCGTCGCAAGTCTCATCATAGTCGTCGACGCTTCCTCCTCCACATATCCATAATCCGAACCCGAACCAGAGCCCAAATACACTTCCTCACCGTAAGATGGCAAGACCGTGATTCCACTCCCGTACTCCGCCGGCCTGAACATTTCCGCCGCCTCAGCCGCGGCTCGCCTTATGACATCCGGGTGGTTTGACTCCGGCACCGGGAGACGCCATGCGGAGTCGGCGAAATTCAAACACGCGGATCTCCCGCGCAGAGCTAAAACAGCCACGTCGTGTGCACGCGCCGCCATATCCGCCGTGGGGTAAGTCCCGAGCCAAATGCGTTGCTGGTGCGTCGGCTCTCGGACTTCGCAGACCCATTTGTCGCCGTTCCTCCGACGTATTCCTCTGAAAACTGGGTGACGTGTCTCGTTGAACACTTTGCGTCCAGCACGCCTCTTTGGCGTCATCTCAGCAAGAATGATCCCATCGTTATTGTCCATTACAACACTAGTTCTTGTAAGTACAAACTGGTTTAAAGTCTTCTTTTTGTTTTGTTAAACTTATGTTCTGTTTTGTTTTTGTTGGGAGTTAAGAAACAGAGAAGTGAAGGAGATGAGATATATAGGCTACGGTTGTGTGGGACATAGAGTGCGAAATGAACGCGCGTACCACACTGTTCTTTGTATCAAAGCTTGTTGCCACGTGAGCATTAAAAAGAGATGGTACTACTATAGTACTGTATTATTTAGTGTGAGCTTGAAGTGAACCAATCATATTAAATCACCATAATGGTCCGGGGACCCTCTTATTTACCTAATTCAAGTTTTTAATTCTCTATCATATTTTTTCTATAAAATAAAAATTATGCATGCTTTAACAAGGTTCCTGGTTTAGTAAAGGTGTTATTAAATCATTTTAGGATATCAATTTTTCTAAATTTTACTAACAATTTTTTTTCTAAACCTTAGTTTTGTGGTACTGAAGTATTTGATGATTATATACACCTAAATCAATTTACTACTCCATGTAAACCTATAAAACGGATATTAAGGTATATCCATCTCCATTCCATAATTTACTTTAAAATATAATAGAAAATGAAATGAACAAAAAACAAAATTATTCTATAAATGAAAAAAATACTATTATTTTTTATTCATTTTTCTATTTTCTATTTCATTTTTGTGTAAAATTAATGGAATGAAGATAAAGATGCTCTTAATTTTTAATTGTTTTGTTGATTATGTAAAATACAAATTAATAGGATATAAATGAATATATTTCTGTCATAGGTTTCATCTATATGCAGTATATAAACTAAAGATTATATATACGTATATCTTCAGCCCATTTTTTCTGCCTTCATGTATTTCACACATCTACCATACTACATATCATGGGTCTATTAGACACCAAATGATGTATGATAAAGTCTTGACCCATTGCTTACCTGTAGATAAAATAAGGGAGGTTGTGAGTTTTTATTGCGGTCAAAAACTCTAAAAGATGTATAGTATGTTGGTTACGCCGATATATACTTTACATGCCATAACAGTAGCTGGATCACGCAAATATTAGAGCAAAATTATTGGAAGGTCCTTAGCGAGGTCCTTAGGAACAGTTAAGGACCAGGTCCTTAACTTTTTAACGGTCCTTATATAAGAGACGTCCTTAACTTTTTCAGTTGAAAAGTTAAGGACCTGGTACTTAACTGTTCCTAAGGACCTCGCTAAGGACCTTGCAATAATCTTGCTCTTAGAGCAAGTGCAATGGTGGTCCTTAAGGGGTCCTTAAGGGGGAGTCTTTAGGGAAAAGTTAAGGATTGATCCTTAAAAACTCTTAAGTAAGGACTGATCCTTACACTGTTTGCCCCCGTGACACGTGGCGGCCCGCGATTAGTTGATATTTTTTAAATCTAAAAAAAAAAAAAAAAGAGTTAAGGACTCCAATGGTGGGTAACACCATTGGAGATGCCCTTAGATTGTTAATCGTTTTGTTGTTACCATCAGGGATCACCTGCTGGATTTGATAATTGATTTCAAAACTATTAAAACGTGTCAAATTAATATTAGCTGATAAATTTGACTATCAAGGTATTGATAAAAACTAATTTAGTTGATATAAGTTGTTTTTTCAGAGCTGAATGAAAAGAATTACCAAGACGATATACACTAAATTATTTGATTATTGCTGTTTTTCCAAGACTGCATGATAAAACATTCTTGGAATCGTTGGTCAACTCAAACATAACTACTTCGCTCTTTTATTGGTGAACTTGTTATTAAAATCTGGGTCCAGCTCCAACGTTGGACCACAAATATGAAATATCTAATTAGTAGATATTATATTGTGGATATGTAAGACGTTACTGTTTTCCATATTATTTACTTGCGTGTGTGTTTATAGAGTAAAACACCAGTTTAAATTCATTATAATCCATATCATCTCGTCACAGGGCATGTAAGTTTCACAATATGTACTACAAGAGTATAGGGCATGTAAATTGTGCTAGGTATTCTCATTTCTAATTAATTATAGAAACTCATTCAAAATTTGTATGCTTACTAATAGTAGATGGTAGTAATTAATAGTACATGATAGTGACAATGATGAATGTTTAGTAATGGTATTACACAAAATACTGAAATAAATATGTAAACAACAGCCATACATAAAACTTAGAGACATGAAGACATGTAGGCCATTACAAAATAAAGACTTCATGCTGTCTCGTGAGTGTCACATGCGCGTGGCCTTCATTCATCATTTATTTCTCTCTTAGGATTTGTTTTAAAAGCAAATCTGACGTGAACATTTCTAATAGTCAATTATATGTATAACCCGTGTATTAATATTTTACCAAACTTACTATACAATTAAACATGTTTTTGTTTGGATTTTATAAAATATCAAAAGGTCTTATTAAGATATCAAACGATATAAGTTTTGATGAGGTTACAAACAGTTCAATGAACGTTAAATAATTTGTAAGTAGTTTTTAGAGTCCATGATGAGTTCACAACATATTCAAATTCAAGATTCTTATAAGATTATATTTTATGGCTTCTGACATTGTAAATTTTAAATTCAGCACAACAAAAATTGTAGTAAAAGGGGAACACTATTATACATGTTAGTACAGTGAATTTGTGAACATATTTTCCAGCTTCCATGTTGCATCTCTTATGGCCTATCAGAAGAGATGGTACATAACATATGAAAGCCATGTGAAAGAGAATACAGTAAGCTCTGTTTAGATGTGTGGAAAAACAAAGTTGACTTCAACTAATTTAGCT
Source organism: Moricandia arvensis (assembly GCA_905132765.1). Taxonomy (NCBI): domain Eukaryota; kingdom Viridiplantae; phylum Streptophyta; class Magnoliopsida; order Brassicales; family Brassicaceae; genus Moricandia; species Moricandia arvensis. Next base: position 228,244 of record CAJHQP010000002.1, on the reverse strand, counting down.
CAAATACCTCAAAAACATTAAGGAAGACTTTACTCTTAGATAAGATAATGGCATTCAAGAAAGCATACTCAAAAAGCTTTTGTCCAATCTACCATATGATAGCATATCAATAACCATCTTCATGGTGGAAGCATCTGCAGAGAACCCACACCTCTTCATTTCTTCTATGAGTTCAACTGAAGTGGCTACACCACTGCCTCCTAGATGAGCTCGGATCAGTGTGTTGTATGTACACTCATTTGGCGAAATCCCATCCTCTCCCATCTTTTTAAACAACATATCCGCTTCAGACAATGATCCTTTCTTACACAGTCCTCCAATCATTATAGTATATGTTTTGACATCAGCCTTCACCCCTTTGAGAGGAAGGCTACTAAATAGAACCCAAGCATCGTTAACTTTACTAGCATTGCACATACCGTGAATGATGATGTTATATATACCAATATCAAGTTCAATCTCACTCTTCTGCAGATCCTCAAATATTTTCAATGCCTTGTCTAGTTTTCCATTCTCACAAAACCCATCTACCAAAATGTTGTAGGTCACAATATCAGGATGAACACCTTGAGAAACCATCTCCTCGAAAAGTTCTTGTGCAACCTCAAGTTTTCCAGATTGACACAACCCTTGGATGAGAGTGTTATAAGTCACCACTTCTCTTAGAGACATCTTACGAAAGAGTTTAAGACCATCCTCGACCCGTTTAGCCTTACAATATCCATTTATAATGATATTATAAGTCACACTATCAGGATTGCATCCTTTGCTAACCAACAGATCCAGCATCTGGTTGGCCTCATCTAGGCGCTTCTCCATGCACAACCCATATATCAAAGAATTATAAGCAATGGTATCAGGATCTATACCTCTTGTGATCATCTCATTGTACAGTTCTTTAGCCTCAACATGCTTTCCCTCTTTCACAAAAATGTCAATCAATACACTGAATGTGATAACGTTAGGAGTAATTTCTCTTGTGATCATATCCCTCAGCAACTGTGCACCATCATCCCATCTACCAGCGTTACAAAACCCTCCTATGAGAGTGTTGTAGGTACTAACATTTGCTTTGATCCCTTCGGTTTCCATTTCATTGAGAAGACTCAGTGCATCTTCAAGGCTCCTATCTTTGCAAAGACTATCAATAATCATATTGTATGTGACTACTTGTTTTTTTTTTTTGAATGAAGTATGTATGTGTGTGACTACTTGAGGCTTGACCTTTCTATCTTCCATCTGCCTGAGCAGATCCAAGGCCAATGCAGTGTTACCTGACTTACAAATACTATTCAAAATCGGACCGTAGGTGAACTGATCAGGTTGGCATCCATTTTCCACCATCCGATCAACTAGTGCTACAGCTTCAGACACTTTACTATTCAGACAAAGTCCATTAACAAGAGTGTTGAGCGTTACAAGGTTTGGTCTAACTTTCGTTTCAACCATTCTATCAACTAATGCCACAGCTTCTGAAACTCTACCCTCTAAACATAACCCGTTTACCAAAGTTGAAAACGTGATTGTGTCCGGCTCATACCCAAGCTTCAACCCTTTTCCCATAACAGAAAAAGCAAAACCGAGTTTCCTGCGACGGCAGAAGCAGTTGATCACTATATTCAGAGTGTAGTTGTTATGCACAGTACCCTGCAACTCCATTTGCTTGCAGAGAGATAACACAACATCGTACTGTCTTGTCTTGGCAAGTGCACTAAACAATCTACTGAAATATATGACTGTAGGAAGAGGACGAGACTGGATCATGGATTGAAACAGATCAATAGAGTCATCTTTCTTAATATCAACAATCCCAATTCTCAATCTCTCTTTGTAAGAGAGTTTCTTTCCTTTAATGCGAGTAGAAAAGGCTCGTTCAGACAAGAACAGAGTACCTGTCTTGAGAAGACGTGTCTGAACAAATCTTGGCATGATCCAATTGAAGAATTTAAAAGCTCTGAGCTAACAATGTCTGCACATTACATTAATTTTACACACAGCAAATGAAAAAGATTTAAGCTTTCAATGAATTCGACAAGCTTTAGACAATAACAAAAATCCATAAGCGATTATTTGTGTGTACCTTGAGAAAGAAAAAAAAAATCTAGTCTTTGTCACTGCAACGGAAGCAGAAAGTAGAGACCTTTCAATTCGACTCAGTGAGTTTCTGCTTCTATTTCCCGGAGAATAGAGCTTTTCAGACGAAATCGCCGACAAATCATAGAGGCTAAGTGTAAATAGCACCGGTTCAGATAAACCGGTTGTCTTTTGAAACCTTCTGTTTCACTCGGAGTCTATTATTACTCTTCTCTAGAGTGCAGATTTACTAATTTTTTATTAATCCAATTATTAATCTCAGAGCTGAATACATTTCTGCTTAGTTTAGAATCAGTATATACCAAAAAAAAAATCGAACGTTCATACATTCAATATGCATTATGCATATCCAAGTAATTCAACAATATTTCGATACATTTACAACGCCAATCTGTTCAACAAAAAGCTTACGAGGTTTGTAGAATATTGATTCAAATAAGAACTTATAAATAAACATAAATATCATGTTGGGTTTGTGATAAGTTCATATTATCCGATTAGTATCATGTATATTGTCTATTATAGATTTAAGAAGATGATCCATATAAATTATTTTTAATTTATTTTCTAAAAAATCTCATAATAATTAGAGTTTAACTCTTTTTATGTTAGACATTTTACATATATCTTTTTTTTTTGCTAAAGACATTTTACATATATCCATATAAATTTATTTTAATTTTTTATCTAAAGGGTCTCATAATAATTAGAGTTTTAACTCTTTTTATGTTAAGACATTTTACATATCTCACAAACCATGTACACATGATAAACTATATCTCATTTTTTTCTCAATTACTGTTAACAAGAATAATCACAACAAAAGCCAAGCCACTTTAGACGACCACTAGTGAGAACGTGCAAGAGAATAACACAGTGAGTGTACGTAGACAAAAGATCAGCGAAATAATCCTTTCTTATTTATAACATTAATCTCTCACACTGCTTTACTTATTTATCTATATATATGTGGCTGATGGCACCAATACAAGATCCTAACTCAAACCTTCTTCATTTTTGACACCACAAAGGGGTGAACATAAATAAATACATCTGGTTTGGCCACGTGTGAAAAACCCTTTTTCTTCTCTTGCTACTCACTATACTACTACAAATTATTAATAGTTTAATGGCTACTAACGGCTTAGCTGGCCGGAAAAAAGATCCGGTATACCGAGGAATCCGATGCCGGAGCGGGAAATGGGTCTGCGAGATCCGTGAGCCGAAGAAGACCACTAGAATCTGGCTCGGAACTTACCCGACGGCAGAGATGGCTGCTGCTGCCTACGACGTGGCTGCTATTGCTCTCAAAGGCAGAGAAGCCGTATTGAACTTCCCTGGATCCGTCGGGTCATACCCGGTTCCCTTGTCGACAGCCGCAGCGGATATTCGAACCGCTGCGGCCGCGGCTGCCTCCATGAAGGCGTGTGAGGAAGAGGAAGAGGAGGAAAATGCAAAAAAGAAGAGTAGTAGTTTCTCGAAGTCAAGATCAAATGATTTTCATTCACATGATGACATGGCGTCTTCGTCACGGTGTGTGACAGAGTTTATGGACGAAGAAGAGTTCTTGAATATGCCTAGTTTTCTGGCTGATATGGCGGAAGGGATGATGGTTGCTCCGCCGTCATGGATAGGTTGTCGTCCGTCCGATGACTCTCCGGAGAATTCCAATGATGATGACTTGTGGGGCAACTGATAAACTCATAGGTTGTTCTGTGTTCTGTCCACGTACGTATTTGTAATCAACGGTCTTGTTTTTGTTCTTGTTGTTGTGTGTGCGTGTTAAGTATATGTCACTTATGTGGTATACCATAAATTTTAAAATTATATGTATGTCTAATTTTGTTTTAAATAATATTTTAAATTTAAAGGTGTTCTTGTCGGTCATGTTGTGTTCTCTTAGTTATTGATATTTACAAAGGTTGGTTTTGCGTCACGTCAGGAAGAGATTAGGGCTTAAGGTGCAAACTTCTCATAATTTTTTTAAAGTGTTATTGTTTATAAGGGAATTAGGGTTTGGGGTTTTGTGGATTTTTAGGGCTTAATTAGCCTTATATGGTGGTGCTCTCTTTTTTTTTTACAGCGTTTGTATCACACAATACAAATATATGTATAAGAATAACTTAATTATATTTATGTTCAGGTTCTTAGTTTGTTTTTGTTCATTATTGAGATGAGATTATGAATAATATCAATTAGCCGCTCGCTGTACTTCTTGTATTTCTCTGCAGGTGGTGAAACATAAAAACGAGTGTTAATTAAGTTCCCTTCCCACCATATAAGACTACCAAAAAATCCGAGTTCGCCCTAGTTTTCATCTTCTCTCTCTGGCCCGTAGTTCGAGGCGCCGTCAACTGATGCTATCTTTCGACGCCGGCGGCGTCCTAGCTCGCCGGCGTCGCCGTCCGTTTCTTCTCCCGCTCTCCACCGTCATCATCTCGCATCATCATGTCACTCTTCTTTTCGCCACCACCCTCTCCGTCCACTTTGTCGTCACCGTCTCTGCTACTTCTCTCGCCATCACCTTCCATCCCACTCCGGTAGAGATGGTGTCTATTGTCCTTGGGGTTTCATCCCAGACCCGACGACCAGATCTGTTTGCTCGGGATTTGCTGGTTTTGAGGCATGTTGAATGGAGTAGTCACTGTTCATCCGTTCATGTTTGTTTGCTTATTCTCCCACTCATTCTGGTTTGCCTCTCTTCAATCTCAACTTGTGCTCATGTAGAATGGTCTAAGTGGTTTGTTGTGTGTGTGGCTCCAGATTTATTGGTTCTAAACTTAGATTGCAATGTTCCAATGGATTTTGTTTCATTTGGTTCTACCTTTACGCCAGCTGGTGGTTCTTATGTCGTCTTAGTGCGATCTCTTACTGCAGTATGCAGTCTCTTTATTGTGTTCAATCCGACTTTTGGTACTGTGATTTTGTGTTATCCTTCTTGGTGGCAGAAGAAAGGAAAACTACTTGTTATGCTTATCTCGGTGAATCGGTTTATGGCGGGATTTCATTATCCTATGGCTTCTTTAGTGGAGCAGTTTCTCTTCCCAATATTTTCTCCTATATGGAGCGAATTGGATGTTCAAGTGTCGCTAGTTTTGCAAGGATCTTCCTCCTGGCTGATGCTCTTCTCTGCTTTTATTGCAGTGTTTGTGACCCTTGAGGTTACACGGTATGCAATTATCCAAGAAAACTATGAAATCTTTGTTATTCGATTTCTTATGGTTTATTGTTATAATGTGTATCGTCATTCTATCTTTTGTTTTGCAATGTTTGAGTCCTCAGTGGCTTTGATGTATTCTCCTTGTGGAGTTGGACTATTTTAAATCTCTAATGAAAAAGTTTGGTTTGATCAAAAAAAAAAATTAAGTTCCCTTCCCAAATTGACGACGCATTCTTAATATTGCACTCATGAATGTCCACTTAGAGATCCAAACGTGTTGAGTAATATGATATTTGTTGGATTTTCATCGTCTCTTGTTCAATCTAGATGAGATGCATACATAATTGGTTTACTCGCTATTTATAATCACTGTTTTCTACATACACAACTTAAACTATTGCAATGTTTTAGATACATTTGGAAATACATGTAGCGATCTAAATTGCACTTAATTCGACATGTTTTTCATATCATCATATGTAAATATCAATTGACTGATTGATGTTTTCTACAATGATATATGTATAATATTTTGTCTAGTGTTCCTTTTGAAAAGTTTTGGTGTCCCGAGTTTCCTTTTCTGGATATGCTTTTGTTGTAAAGGTTGTGCCATATATGTATGGACATGATAATGTTTTCTTTCTTGGTCATTTTGTCGTTTTCTTTCATGGTTTCCTCTTGTGAAAAAACTATGTGTTTCACCAGCTTTTTCACCTCTTCGTTTGTGATACTTTCTTGCTAAAGAAGATATTTTTTTTATACTTAAGAGTTAAAATTAATATATATATATATATATATATCTGTAGTAACATACTTCATTGGTTGAAAATTCCTACTATTTCAACCTGTTTCATACAAATTACGAAAATTGTTAAAAACATGTATTACACTTTTTTATTATAATATTACACTTCTATAGCATTCAACTTAATTATGTTCTATGTTATTAGAATTAAGATTAAATTTTGTATTTTTGGTCAAAATTTACGTGTAAAAATCAAAACAGTATTTTATTATATATTGTAAAATATAAATACAACAACACATAATTTGAAATAGAGCGAATTTTCTAAATTCAGTTGTAAGCATCTATATATACAATCTCTACATTAAATGTTAAATCTGATAGACAACACGAAATACTACTAACTGCACTAAAATGATAAGTAATAATTTAACGCCAAAAAGTTGGTCCGAAATAGTTTTAACACAAAAACAAAATTACTAAGATACTATAATCTTACCTGAAACGGACAAAGAGATATTAATTAGAGAGGTGACCATGTGGTTTTTCTTTAATCATATCCGTCACTAAGTTCTATAGAGCTTTAGCTTTTCACAACCTTTTAATATTGTATTAAATCACATAATGAATTATTTGACAATTCTAATGCGTTTCTGTCTTTTATAAATGGTAAAGGTATGGGTCCAAAGTTATTCCCCTTTGTGTTAAAGAATACAGTAATTTACAAAGAGAAAATTTTCGTTTTTACAGTTTAGAAGAAACTTAAGAGTTAATTACTAAAGTTAACTTGGCTTTCCCTCTATCTATTCCGATTTTACTCTCTTGGTTAATTGTTGGTATACTACTAATGGACATCTTTTAAATTGATATTGTCGTTGAACACGGTGTTAATTGATAAACATTAAACATAAATTAAAGTGTACACTTTAACATTTGTTGTTATATTGCTCTTGTTTTGAGATAAAGCTGCAGCCAACCGAGAAAAAAAGGTATTTTCAGATCTATTGGATTTGCTAGTGGGGAGTACAATGGTACATGATGAATATGTAATCCTCATATTACATTTGACATTACTCAGATAGTTACTTGTTGTAGATATAATTGCAGATCCTATATCAAAGAAAAAAAACCATGAAAATAATCAGATTTTTAAACAACACAAGTTTCCAATGCTAACTACTGATTACAAAAAATATGATGTGAAACTCTTTTAAAGTTATAATAAGTTGTAATTGTTTATAAAAATTTAAAATATAATATATATGGAAAAAATCTAAATTTTATTATATGATTTAAGGTAATTTTTTAATTATTTTAATAATATAAAATTAAATAAAATGATAGAAGATATGTAAATTGTTAGCAAAAAATTTACTATTCAATATCATTAATTGTTATATTGATTGTAAATTACATTAGCTAAAAAAATTTTTTAAAGAAAAAAGATTTCTTTGTAAACATTTGATTAATAGATAATATGCTATATTATATTCAATGTAAGTCTAATATTTCTAGTAACGTAAGTCCATTCCAATATAGACGATGAGAAGAAATGTGGAAATGTGGTGTTCACACCTAAACATTGTATCTAGTGTTACAACTTAAAAAAAAAAAACGTTTCTATATTAATATAAAAGAGGATGTTTAATGTTATGGTGACTATCATATATAATTGTAATTAGTCCTCCAACAAATCGATATTGTTAGTCCCCTCCACCGTAAGCAATAATAGAACAGTGGCGACAAAATAATGCTGAATAACCAAGGACTACCTCCCATGCAGTGTTTAACGAGGACGATGAAGCAAGAATGAAAGAAGACGAAGCTAGCTAGGGAGGACAAAAACGTTTGTTAATTGCAATCGAGTAGATGTTTTATCCCGGAGCACACATTTTAGAGTATTCTATTTACATGATCTGTACAACATAGTGAGAAATGTAGAAGGGAATCAGATCAAATTCAACTATTAGAGAGCTATTTTGATCCATTACATGATAAAGAGTCACTAAGATCATCATATGCGTTGGACCAATCCCTTGTGAGTGAAGCTGGTTTTGCGTCAGAAGGCTCGACAGAGTGTATTAGCCGTGGTCAAGTTAGAAGAGTGTTGCTGTTCAATGGGGATGTTTGTTGGAGTATAGACTCTGCTTCTCTTTGGTTCTGAGATCCTCACGTTGGAGATAGCAACCACAAGCACATCCACCACACCGCTCTCATCTTCTTCCTCCTCTGTGTTGGAGAATGAATCAGATGCTGTCTTCTTCTCTATGTTAGTTCTGCTTAGGTCAATTTTCTCTATCAGACTGCGAATCTGCAGACACGGAGGAGGTCCTGCTTGACCCTTGTGCTTTGACTTGATACACATCGTCTTGAGTGTCCTGTCTGTGTAAAAGAGTATCCATGGATGCCCTGAAACATACAAGCATTAAACAACAATAGACAAAAATCAATGCTGCAACTTGAAGAGATTAAAAGGCTTACTTAGCACTTCATCCGCTGTGATTCGGGCAGATTCATCCCTTGTCAGCATTCTTGCCAATAGATCACGGGCGGGTTTGGACACGGACTCCCACACACCCGAGTTGAAATCAAGCTTCGCTTTTTTTATTGCTCCGAAAATGGCATCCAGAGAGTCCCCCTTGAAAGGGAGTACACCAGACAAGAGAGCGTGTAAGAGGACTCCTGCACTCCAAATGTCGACTTTCTCTGAATAGTTTTCAGAAATAACTTCAGGTGCGACGTAAGCCGGACTTCCTGCCAATCCAGACAATGTTTGACCTGTAAAAACAAATAAACAAATAGATAAGTACAACCTCGACAGCTCAATTAGGATACAGAGGAAAGGTCAAACTCTGATCACATGTAGACTATGTCAAACACTTAGCTCTCATGATAGAAGAGAAACCATAACTTGTCAAGTAGTATCAACATAACAAATACTTTAATCACACCACTAAAGCATGTACAACAGCTATTTAGTCATAGAAGACTAGCTTTTGGTTACAAAATTTTTTTCGCCAGTACTGGTAGACACTGATGCCATGCCAACTTTAAAACTTGACAGCATCAAACCGCTATGTTTCCAAAACAATGTGTATATGAAGTCACTACACTTGATATTTTAATGAACAGACTACAAGTCACTGCCCTGAATAGAAGCGTTTAGCTACATAGTATGTCATACACTAAGGAATTATTAACTCCTGAATAAAATTAACCTTTTGCAATTCTCATGGCAAGCCCAAAATCAGCAAGCTGTATCTTCCCAGCAGCTGTTAGGAGAATATTCTCAGGTTTTATATCTCTATGCACAACTCCCATCTCATGGCAATAATTGATAACTAGCATGAGGTCCTTGAATATATTAGCTGCTCGCTGCTCAGAATACTTCCCCTCCTTAACCATCTGATCAACCAAACGTCCCCCGGAACACAACTCCATCACAAGATGGAAACAATCCGACTCTTCATACACAGCATGCAATGTGACAACCCGAGGGTGACCAGATAAATGCTGCATTATCTCAACTTCCCTGTGAACAGTCTCCTCCCCTTTCTTCAGAGTCTTACAAGCAAAATCCATCCCATTATTCTTCGACCTACAGATCCTCACCGATCCGAATTTACCTTTCCCAATACTAGGACCAAAGACATAGTCATCCTCTATTTTATTCTTCCTACCAGTCTGCGTAGAAACATCTATACAACCTATCTTCCTCTTCAAACCTCTGCCTGATGAAACCAAAGATGATGCACCACAAGGAGGTGCAGTAGCAACGCCAGCGAGTCGTCTCTTATGGGAACCAACAGACTCCTCAACAATATCACTCTCCTTGCACCGCTTCTTAAGTCTAGCGTAACCCTCTAAAGAGAAGTGTGGCCTAAAGTTGGATGCTCTTGACGCAGTTGAACATGATAGCTCCTCTGTTAACTTATCTGAACCCTCAGTTTCACTTCCTTTCCGCTTCTTCCTCATCAAAATAGGTAACTTTCCAAGAATGCTAGATCGAAAGAGCAAAACCCTACACTCAATCGCTTGATCGAACTACAGAAAGAGGACCAAGTTTGGAAATTAGGGCAGATAACGAACCTCGGGAATCACCAAAATGTGTCCTTTCTCTCAATCAGAAAGACCCAATGGAGCGAATTGAAGAACTGGGACAAAATCGAATCCGGAGAAATCGAAATAGCAGAGAAGATCGAAACCCTAGCAATCACGACGAAGCGATATTTGGGGGAAAAAGCTAAGCCTGAACCAAGCAGCAGATACTTCGTTAACAAGAAGGATGTAACGAGATTATATGTAATGTATTTATATATCTCTAGACCGGGGCAATGTCGGTTCTGAGAAAAACCGGTTTATGATTGAACCTTCTCGACTTGAAGAGAGTGACGATGATGGGTTCACTTCTGAATTTTAAACTGGGTATCAAGACAAGCCCAATAAATACAAAAGCCCAATAATATCTCAAAAGTAATGGATCTTTGCCACGTTTTAAGGGCCTTTCAGACACATTTATTGTAAGTTTACTGGTCTCGTTGTTGACTGTTGACTAATGGAATCACATGATGACACTATTAAATGATTTTACATTCAAAATATTAAATTTCCTCAATCATCATCATCATCTTCATCTCTCTCGTCCTCTCTCGAAACCCTAGCGATTCCCAATTCCCTTTCCTGAGATCGAATCCTTACCTTCTTATGACGTAACGCTACATCAATTGCATCGAATTAGGTTAATTTTGGGAAGAATCTAAGAAAAAGAAGAAGAAACAATGTCAACGGAGGCTACGGATAATTCCTCACCATCTCGCCGTCTCTCCTCCGACGCCATCGATCAATCACCGTTGCTTTTGAGCAGCGATGAAGGAGGAAGTTCTGGGAACGGACGGAGATCCGTGAGGAGACAAGGATTGAGGGAAGCGGCGAGGTTTCTAAGCCGAGCGAGCAGCGGACGTGTGATGCGTGAGCCGTCTGTGATTGTGAGGGAAGCTGCGGCGGAGCAGTTAGAGGAGAGGCAGAGCGATTGGGCCTACTCGAAGCCCATCGTGGTGCTTGATATCGTGTGGAATTTGGCGTTTGTTTCGGTGGCTGCGGCGGTTTTGGTGATGAGCAGGGATGAACATCCGAGTATGCCGCTTAGAGTTTGGCTAATGGGGTATGCGTTGCAGTGTGTATTGCATATGGTTTGTGTGTGTGTTGAGTATAGGAGGAGGAACAGGATGAGAACTAATAGGAGGACTACGTTGCGTTCTTCTTCTTCGTCCTCTTCATCTTCTTCCTCCATGGAGGAAGATGCTTTGGTTTCAAGGAGGAACTCAGATGAGCAGCTGGAGAGCGAAAGCAGCAGGTATGTGGCTAGATTTCAGATTAACTAGATACTTGCATTACTTGTGTGAGCTTGCTTTGGTTTGGTAGCCTTTCAAAAATCAAGCCTTTGTTGCATTTAGATTGTGGTTTGAAGTGATACTTAGAACTTAGAAGAAAACGTTTTGGTTTGTGTGATCAAATGGCTTTGGTTACTTATATGATCTTCTCCATACTGTTGTGGTTCCTAGCTGAAGATTTTGTGGCGCCTTTTAGACAAAGCGTCTGTCTTTAACGTTCCTTGATGCATGTTACAGTCTAGTTTAGACTAATTGCAACTTGTGGAATTTACTACTATCATCATTTTTTTTCCCAAAGCAGTGTTGCAAAGCATCTGGAATCTGCCAACACAATGTTCTCATTTATTTGGTGGATCATTGGGTTCTACTGGGTATCTGCTGGTGGGCAAGAGTTGGCACACGATTCCCCACGGATTTATTGGTTTCTTCTTTCTTCCATCTGTTATATTTTGATAAGTGTATTTCGCTTTTAGTGTCTGATTGCCTTGCTTGTTTCAGGCTGTCTATCGTCTTTCTGGGTTTCGATGTGTTCTTTGTTGTCTTCTGTGTTGCCTTGGCATGCGTTATTGGCATTGCTGTTTGTTGTTGTCTGCCATGCATCATTGCAGTTTTGTACGCGGTTGCAGATCAGGTACTTCTCATAACCAACTCAACTTATATCCTAATTCCTAGGTCGTGCAGTGCTAATAACACAACACGATGAAAAACAGGAAGGGGCGTCAAAAGAAGACATTGAGCAGCTCACCAAATTCAAGTTTCGAAAAGTTGGTGGTGTCAACAAACTCACTGGTGATGGAGCCCAAGAAAATACCGAGGGCATAATGACCGAGTGTGGTACAGATTCACCCGTTGAACATACTATTCTACAGGAGGATGCAGTAAGTGTAGACTACAACACACAAATTCACTCCTATCATCTTATATAATTCGCACCTTGAAGAACCAAGCACTATATACATTATCATGCTTAGTGATTCTCACGGTTCTGCATTGTAGGAATGTTGCATTTGTCTCTCTGCATATGAAGACGGAACCGAACTAAGGGAACTTCCTTGTGGCCACCATTTCCACTGCTCATGCGTAGACAAATGGCTACACATAAACGCCACTTGCCCACTCTGCAAATACAACATCCTCAAGAGCAGCAACTTGGACCGTGAGGAAGTCTAGAAGAAACAGATTCGCATATTCATGACCCCACACAACATTTGATCAGGAAACTTGGGGTCCAAACGACTGGTGTTTTTAGATATGATGCATTGTTTCTGATATGATATCTATAAAAAAATATTTTACTTTTGTTTGTTTTTATATTGATTTTTTTTTGTCTGTACATGTATATCTATGTTCTTTCACTTTGCAACCGCTCTTTTGTATTACCTCTCTGTATCATATGTCTTTCATCATCTGGAGATTGGTCATTGAAGATTTTGATCTTTGAGTTGATAATTTTCCGAGGGTTAAGTCCATCTTTGGTCTATGCTTAAAAACCTCTGATGATTAGTTCTGAAATTATCATCACATGTAGCTCTTCCTGAATTTTTCTTTGGATGAAATGGTTTAACTTGAGTTGAAACTGATCCAACGCATAACCAAATTTAATGAAGACACTTCAGTTAATGCTGGTATATTCAGACATGAAGACATCATCATCTTAATGAAGACACTTCAGTTGAACCACCATAAATAATGTAACAGTATACTCCGGTTTGTTTCAGACCCTTTTGTTTCAGACCCTTACTCCGGTTTGTTGTAGACCGGTTATTAAGTCCGGTTATTGCCAATGTAAAGCATAACCTTTTTTTTATCTAATAACTAGAGAGCTCCCTGCGGAGACGAAAGGTTTTGTTTTTCCTCTTCTTCCACTGCCTTAGCGTTTCGTGGGGAGAGTATTTAAAAGGTACCTTTCTTTATTCTCGTGTGCTTTGTGTTGCTAAAGCTACAATCTTTTCTCAGACTTGGACTCAGTGCCTATCTTATCTTTGGCGTTGGAACTTTTGTTAGCCATTTAGATTGCTTCAGAGTTTTTTTTTTTTTTTTTGCTGGGATGTGAGTCTCGAGCATAGTGTTTGGATGATTTTACAGGATTCTTTTGGTTTATTGTGGATGCTGCCTGAAAATTCTGCTAATTGGGTGATGAGGCTTTTTCATGCCCGCCAGGTGTTCGACGAATTGCCTCATTGGTTCCTTGCCTTTTCTTTTTCTTCTTCTTCTTAGCATTGTGGTGATATCTCATTCGATTTAAACTAGTATGCTAGATGTAGTGTGATATCTCAGTCTTCTAGTGTATCTGTGAATTCATTTTTTATTTGATGTTTAATCTGAATTTCATTGATGAGTTTATCTGATTTGGATTCTATGTACTTTTGTAGGCTGTCCTGAGCGAATGCTGTTATAAAGAGGCTTACTTTATTGTTAGTTACTAAGCACACACTAGTGACATGGCTGGGGTATCAGTTTCAACTCGATTCCTTGTTCTGCTCCAAGAGTTTTCAGCCTTCAGAAAGATATCATGGCGTTCTGCTGCAACTAACTACCACCGCCAATCACGTCTGTTATGCCATGTTGCGAAAGAAGATGGTTCTCTTACTCTTGCAAGCCTTGAATTAGGGAAAAACAACCCAAGGAGGTCGGGGAAGAGTAAGGCTATGAAGCTTGAGGGAAGCTTTGTGTCTGAAATGGGACAAGGTAAGGTAAGAGCAGCGACGAATGATAGAATGAAAGTAGTGAAGGAGAAGAAACCAGCTGAGATAGTGTCTCCTTTGTTTTCTGCAAAGTCATTTGAGGAGCTTGGCCTCCCAGATTCATTGCTAGACAGCTTGGAAAGAGAAGGTTTCTCTGTCCCAACAGATGTCCAGTCCGCAGCTGTTCCTGCAATAATCAAAGGTCATGATGCAGTGATTCAGTCTTACACAGGATCTGGCAAAACCCTAGCTTATCTGCTTCCAATATTATCAGAGATTGGTCCACTCTCAGGAAAAGCTAAGAGCAGCGAGAAGAGAGCAGAGATTCAAGCAATGATCGTGGCTCCATCTAGAGAACTCGGTATGCAGATAGTAAGAGAGGTAGAGAAACTGCTTGGACCTGATCACCGTAGAATGGTTCAGCAGTTGGTAGGTGGTGCAAACCGGATGAGGCAAGAAGAGGCTCTTAAGAAAAACAAACCGGCTATTGTTGTTGGCACTCCTGGGAGAATTGCAGAGATAAGCAAAAGTGGGAGGTTGCATACTCATGGGTGTAGATTCTTGGTGCTAGATGAAGTAGATGAGCTTTTATCTTTTAACTTCCGTGAAGATATCCATCGGATTATTGAACATGTAGGAAGGAGAACTGGGGCTGGTCCAAAAGGAGAAGTTGATGAACGTGCTAACCGGCAGACCATTCTTGTCTCTGCAACTGTGCCGTTCTCGGTTATTCGAGCAGCTAAGAGCTGGAGTCACGAGCCTGTTCTTGTCCAAGCCAACAAAGTCACTCCTCTTGATACCGTTCAGCCAACTGCACCGGCAATTAGCTTAACCCCCACAACTTCCGAGGCTAATGGCCAGATTCAGACTACTATCCAGAGCCTACCTCCAGCGCTAAAACACTTCTACTGCATCTCAAAACATCAACACAAAGTCGACGCCCTGAGGAGATGCGTCCACGCCCTTGATGCCCAGTCCGTTATAGCTTTCATGAACCACTCAAAGCAGCTCAAAGACGTGGTCTACAAACTCGAAGCCCGTGGTATGAGCTGCGCTGAGCTGCATGGAGATCTCGGGAAGCTAGGGAGATCAACGGTTCTAAAGAAGTTCAAGAACGGTGAAGTTAGAGTACTTGTGACTAACGAGCTCTCAGCTCGGGGTCTTGATGTTGCGGAATGTGATCTAGTGGTGAATCTTGAACTTCCAACGGATGCAGTTCATTACGCACATAGAGCTGGGAGGACGGGGAGGCTGGGAAGGAAAGGGACGGTGGTAACAGTGTGTGAGGAATCACAAGTGTTTATAGTGAAGAAGATGGAGAAGCAGCTTGGTTTGCCTTTTGAGTATTGTGAGTTTGTTGATGGAGAGCTTGTTGTCACTGACGAAGATAAAGCTATTATAAGGTAAAAGGAATTAAAGGATGTAATTTGCTTTTGCTTCCTCTAGTTTTCAGATTACCTAATCAAACTTACAATGTTATCTTTTCATAATATTTTCTTACATCCTAAACATATTTGTATTGATTTACAATAAGAACATCTAAAACCATTGATGAATTTACAGCGGCCATAAATATGAACGGTTCCAGTAATGTTGCTCTCAAGTTAGAAAACTTTGATAAATGGTTTACAGTAATGTTGCTCTAACTTGAGAGCTGCTTAGAACTTCTGGACCTGGTGGTTCTGTTTGATACAAAACCTCGTTGTATTGGAATACATCTTCTTGTGTTGCTGAACTCTTGAACGATCCATAGAATGTATCAATCAATAGAATCATCAACTATCTATTTTATTCATCAAAGTAGCAGATTCGTTCGATACATGGAAAGTAAAGCAAACTATATGATGTGTATGTAACACTTTTCTTTGTATATTGAGTGATTAGAGAAGAGTGAAAAGTCAATGCTTCTTCTGGTAACCCCATGGATTGTTGTTTGCCCAATTCCACTGATCTCTGCACATCTCATCCACTCCATACTTAGCCCTAGTAACAATTTAAACCAAAACCAAATGACTCAACAACAGTTCAAAACCAAAACGTTAATGGTGAAAGAGTTGGAACTTACTTCCAGCCAAGTTCTTTCTCAGCTCTCTCTGTTGAAGCATAAACCGCAGTTGCATCTCCTGGCCTTCTCGGACACAGCTTGATCGGTATTTTCTGCAAATGTGTTTTTATGTTTCAACCATTTCTATAACACAAAAACATATATTGTACCCTTTCTAATTTCACTCAGCTCTATGTTATACCTTGCCAGAAGCTTTCTCAAAAGCCGCAACCATTTCTAACACAGACGTTCCTCTCCCAGTCCCTAGATTGTAAGCAGTACAGCCTGATAATTACAACAAACATATGTCTGAGAAAGTATCCATCAAATCAAAACTGAAGAGTGAATCTCTTTACCTATCTTGGGATCACCAAATAGCTTCCTTAGCGCAGCGATATGTCCATCTGCCAAATCCATCACATGGATGTAGTCCCTCACCTGTTCCAAACATACTTTCTAAAAGCTGAACCAAACTGAATGCAATATTTTGAGATGAGACTGGTGTTTACCGCACTACCATCCTCGGTGGGGTAGTCATGTCCATAGACGTTGAGTTCAGGTAGACGTCCAACAGCTACTTGTTGTATGTAAGGCATGAGGTTATTGGGGATACCCTTTGGATCCTCTCCAATTCTGCCACTCTCGTGTGCTCCCACAGGATTGAAGTACCTCAGCAGCACAATCCTCCACTCTGGTTCCGCCGCCTGGATATCTCTAGCTATTTCTTCAAGAAAGAGCTAGTACAAGAGAGAAAGCTTGTGACTCTCAACAACAACAAGAGTTTCTAACGGTTTCGAGATTTGAACACTTTAGTTTTACCTTTGTGCGACCATAAGGATTCATAGCCTTTAAATCAAAGTCTTCCATGCATGGAATCTTCTCAGGTTGTCCATACACAGTTGCAGATGATGAAAACACCATCTGTGTATTACAACAACACTCCAATGTAAAAACATCGAACAACATGCACGTAAGAAAAAATGCTGAAGCTGTAGGAACCTATCTAACCATTTTGCAGTTGTACTTTGCCATGGTCTCGTAAAGATTGATAGTTCCAACCAAGTTATTGTCAAAGTAACGTCGAGGGTTGGCAACACTTTCACCCACAGCTTTCAGACCCGCAAAATGGATCACAGCATCAAACCTGTTACCTCACAAGAAGATCCATGAAGTTATCAACTCTACAACACTTGGAAATAAGAAGAATATAACAAGAGCAATACCTCTGTCTGGAGAAGAGTTTCTCAATATTCTCTTTGTTTCTTAGATCACCCTGTAATCAATCAACACCCTTGTAAGTAACCAACTACAAGTCTACAGAACACGTAAGAAGATATCAGTCAGAGAAGAAGTTTTGCAAGAAGCCGTTTCCAGGGAGCCAAGAGATCACAGAACAGAGCAACTCATACACAGATACAATAACAGAGCAACGATTTGACTCACAAAGACAACACCTTTATGAAACAGAGTAGAAAGAGAAGTAGTATACCTGAGTAAACTCGAGCTTCTGGGAGAGATCAGGACCAACGAGCTCCCTAACCCTATCAACGGCTTCGATAACAGAGTTATCAAGATTATCAATGATCGAAACCTTAAACCCCTCCTTCAAGAGTTGAACAACGGTATGCGTCCCGATGAAGCCAGCACCTCCAGTAACAAGAATGTTCTGCTCCACAGACGAACCCATATCGAAGAACCCACTAAGCAAAGATCGATTCTTTATGCACTTTTAAAGTAGCCCTTTTGGATAGAGATCACAGCGAAGATGATAAGAGAGAAGACACGAGAAAGTTGGGGTCTTTATTTAATGAAAGTGTGTAGCTTTTTGTGATACAAGTTGATAAGAAGAAGGAAGGGCACGCAAAGCGAAGAAATAGGAAAGGAGTGAGAGTGGGCACAAGAATGTCTTTGTTTGGTTTCTATTTAAAGGCGGCAAAGAGTGATGATGACGATGAGGATCCGTGTTGAAAGTTTGATGAGCTTTTATTCCTCAATCTTCAGTTACGTATTAATAAAATAACTTTATTGGGGAAATAAAAAGATAAGTCTTTTGGTTGCAGTTTGTATTTTAAATCCATTTTTGTTCAGTGAGAAAGCTACTGATAACCAAAGCCAAGAGGTTAATTACCAAAACAGAGGATAACTGCGAAAACAGAGGATAACTGCGAAAACAGAGGATATTTTCCTACGCGTTATTGCTTTCTTTTTGCGGAAAGTCTCTCAAAAGTTTTTGAAGTAATCGTTGCTGTTATAGTCTAACCCTAACGTTTTTATTATTGATTCATAGTAATGATGACACTGAAAGTTGGATAACAAGGTTGTCCAATCAAACATTGGTTGTTAAAGTTGTCCTATCAACGTTATCTTGATAGATCTATGGTCGCTTTCATTATTCTATTTGGTAGCTACTTTGACTGGTTGCTTCAAACATCACATGTTTAGATTAGATAGTACCAGATACTCAGGCAGAGCTACCAAATTGAACAAGTGAGTTCCTTAACATCCTCAAGCAGAACATAGCAACGATTGAGTTTGGGAAATATGAGACTTAGACTTGGTATGATATCAACAAAAGACGATATATAGGAACTTCTGCTTCTCTCTGTCATATACTATAAGAAGATCTTCCAGTTTCATATCAGAAGAAACTTCTCCATTGACTAAGTTACCAACTTCAGAATCTAATAAGCTTGTATCTGAAAGATGGAGCTTCACTCGTGACATCTTGACCTCCAATTACTCCAAGATTTTGTCCATACAGTGATGGATCTACTACACCTTTTGTTCTCAACCATGAATCAAACGCTAGAAACGTCCATTTTATGAGCTCTAAAACATCGAACCTTTTGTAATAACTTGAACCAACCAAGGTACTTCTCTGTGATCTGGCCCAATAGTAAAAAAAGGGCTTTATATAGGATATAAAATAAATTAGTCTCGGCCCAAGCCCAATATTAACGTGAGAACCACGAATTGAAGGACACGTGACTGTACTTATTAATAATTGAAAAAGACAGCTTTGACAGTTCGGCAAAAAGTCCCGTGAAACTGAAAATATCTTTTTAGTTTAGTTTTGCAATAATCTCAATTCTCTGATTCGAAAGAGAAAATGAGTTACGAGAAAGTTCCACCGGAATCTTATCCTCCTCCTCCTCCAGGTTCGTAATCACTTTTGCTTTCTTATGATTCACTTCGATTCGATTCTCTGATCTTTGATCGATTCTAAAATTCTGATTTGAAACCAATAGGATACCAATCTCACTACCCGCCTCCGGGTTATCCATCGGCGCCGCCGCCTCCTGGATATCCTCCGCCGCATCAGGAAGGATATCCACCACCTCAGCCTCACGGATATCCACCGTACCCACCACCGCGTCCTTACGAAGGAGGTTATCAAGGCTACTTCGCTGGTAATTATCCTCCTCCTCCTCCGCCGCCGCAACAGTACAACCACTGCCAGCACGATCATCACCATTACCAGGATTCTAGCTCTGATGGCTCCTCTTTCCTCCGTGGCTGGTTCGTGTCTCTCTAACTTCCCTCCATTTAAATTGTTATTTACTAGAGTCACTTTCATTATTGTGTTTGTGTTAACGGATTCGATTTTTGCGTCTTTTTGGGGTCAACTCATTGTGTCGGTTTAAAGCTATGATTGAGAGTTTAAACTTCATGTTCTGTTTTTTGGTCACCTTCCGACCAATTGATTGATCTGTGACACTTTAGGAGCTACGTGTGGGTTTAAAGGTCAGTCACTAATGAATGTTTTGGGTTCATTGAACTTGTGTTTTCATCCAAATGATCCTTGATTAGAACCAGATTCCTTTAGAGTTGATGTATTTTGTTAAGTCATCATAATGTGAGTTGAATTTAGACATCTATTGTGAAACCAGAATCCAGCATATTCGTAGTGATCTTTAGCTTTAGTGCTCTGATGATCTTCTGAGGAAGGTTCTTGGCATATGCGATAGAGTTTAGAGTTATTCATAATAGGATAGCTTGTGACACTCTCTAACTAGACATGATCTTTCCACTCAAATGATTCTAGTGAATCTCTGCCTAACCAACTATTTGTAAATAAGGTATATTCTTCGAAATTCTAGGGTCCATTTCATCTAACGTTTCTGGTGCTCAACTTGAGTGAGACCTTTTCTCAGTGAAAAACCTGTGATTGGCTAAAAGATTGTTCCTTCTGCTTATTACTTCTCTTGTGTGTTCGATTAACACCGTATCTTTTTTTCTTTTATCCGCCGGGTTACAAATTGCAGTCTTGCTGCTCTGTGCTGTTGCTGTCTGTTGGAGGAATGCTTCTGAGTTCTGAGAATGACCTTCCTTCTCTGGGGATCTCCTGTTACTTTCGTCATTTACAGTCGCGTTATATGATAAATCAAATCCAAAACATGTCATAACTCTCTCTATGTTCTTATGTACTGTGAATGTTTCATTGCCTGTTAATGCCTGTACCTCTTTGTTTGAGAGTGTGACTAAATACACAACATGGATCAGAAGAATCCTATGTATGTTCTTTGTAATTTGTCTGAATTATTTTAAATATATATATACTTGTTTGATATTTGATAAAGGCAAAAACTCTGTATCAACACAGCAAGTACCACGCAACTAAGAATCGCCAACAAAGAACAGGTTCAAGTTCAAAACAAAGCTTCTTGTCTGAAACAAAGTACATTGGAGAAAGAGCTAACTAACGACATGAGAAATGAGAGAGACTAAAGAATCGTAACGCATGGTGGTGCATCTTTTCTAGTCCCAACCACCGTTCTGTAAAGGTAAAGTCTATCAACCTTCTCTCTTTCATCTTCTTCATTCCTCTCCATCCGACCATTCTCATTCTCATTAATGATCTCCACGTTAAGCCACGGCGCATTCCTAGCAAGCCTCTTGCATCCACCGAGCGTTACTTCACAAGACGACATCCAAAGGGATCGCATTGTTTCGTACTTACCAACATCAGCAAGAAGCGCCGCGTTCCCAAATGGACTGTCTCTTATCTCCAGCTTCCTCAGCTTTTTACATCCATTCAACACATACAACATTCCTTTGTCTGTATCCCCTGCAAAGGCTATGGACAACATCTCAAGCTGTTCTGCGTACATGCCTATGTAGAGGAAGACTTTGTCAGTTAATAGACCGGAGACAGAGAGTCTTCTTAGTCCTTTGCAAGATTGTACGATCGCACCAAAGCCTTCGTCTAGTGATTGAGATGTGGTGTGGTCAGGTTTGGAGGGCTCTAGGATGCATAGCCTGAACCGGATGAAGTTCAGACAGTTTTTCGCCACGGTTATGAGCGCTGCGTTTGTCATCTGTTTGCAGAAGTAGAGAATGGAATGAAGTTTAGGACAACCAGCAGAGATTGCAACTAGTCCAACCTCGGTCACAGCTGTGTCGTTGTCTTCTTCATCGTGTAAATCAGAAGGGAACACTCTGAGTTCTTGTAACTCTTTACATGTGGAAGCAACAACCTCAAGCCCTTTGTCACCAATACTATCCAATATCTGTAGGAACAAACCATGAGTTAGTTGTGTTAGCAAGTTAGTTTCTTTTTTCAGGACAATGAAAAGAGACAAAACTTACCCATAACAGTTGAAGTCTCTTGCAAAACTGAATAAACTCTATGAGGTGGTTGCCTTGAATCTCAGTTGCATAGCTAAGATTCAAGGAGGTGAGGTTCTCACATATCGGGTAGAACGCCGTGAGACAAACTGGAGCAACCTCTGAGAAGCCAGACAAGCTTCTCAACAAAGTGCATTTCTTTATAGCAGCCATGAGCTTGGCAAAAGATTCTTCATCTGGCTCATTCTCATAACACCCTACTCCCAAGTCAACTAGCTGCGGCGCACAGCTCATTAGCCTTGTCAATGCATCAAGAGGCACTGCACGGTTCACCTTCAAGCTCTTCAGATTCGGTGACCTTGCGACGAGTCTCTCTAACGCAGCTAGATTGGTTTCTCCTTTAAGACAAGCGAAGTTCAAGGAGACAAGAGTTGTGCAGCTGTCTGGAAAACAGTTGAGCCATTGACCTCTATGATCATCTATCTCATTCTCTTGCAAGTCCAGCTCACGAAGATGCCTAATAAGATTCAACACATTAATGTCACAACCCAAAAGCTAAAGTGTAAAACTTTATTCAAACTCTTTCTTACCTGCAATTAGCAGCAATAGAGGCTAATCCATCAGTAGTAAACCCATCACAGCTAACAAGCACCAAAGACTTGAAATTCACAAAGGAACGTGAAAGAAGCTCGAGGCTTTCATCAGACACAACCATCCTCTTCAACCTGAGCTCCTCGAGTCCTACACGTGCCTTAGCTAAAGCATCGATCCAAGGGTGAAGGAAGCCTCCCCATTCATGAGGAACCAAGTTGAAGTCTGCGAAGTGAGGCTTCCCTTTGAGAGTCAAAGATCTGAGACAGGGGAACCTCCTGATTAGCCTCTCTGGACTAATGGCGTAGCAGTTACCGATGAATACTTCTTGCCTGCTATATCTCTCGATCTTGTGCCAAGATTTGTTGACCAGAGAGATCGAGTTCCTGTCTCTGTGAGAGGGGATGAAGTCGAAAATGTGCTCGATTACCTCGTCTGGGAAGTAATTCATCTCCTCTGTAGATAGACGAACCTTGTTAGCTCTGTTCATTCACAAAGGAAGAGACTTTGACTTTAAGAAACAGAGAAGCTCAAAAACAGAGAGCTCTGTAGAAACAGAGAAACTAAGCTTAAGAACAGAGAGCTTATTGAAAGTCTCGAGCTTGATGAAGAAATATAAATGGGTCCACTAGATCTTCGACTCTAATAACAACACTGAAGGTTTTGGATTCAGATCTACAGGGAAACAGATAAGATAGATCTACGAGGAACGAGTTGAGAAGAAGAAGAAGAACTGAAGAAAAAGAACTCAATGAGAAAAACGTTGAGAATTATGAATCGAAATCTAAGGATAAGACTCTGTACAGCTTCTTCAAGTTCAATGATGATGAGATGATCAAGAGAGAGAGAGAAGAGAGATCACGCAAGCAAAGCAAATGAACTCTCTTTCTCTGTGGAAATAAAAACAGAGGAAAAGCTAACCAAGCTGACCAAAAACTTAACCGTGGTTAGGTTTAAGATTATGAAGAGGGGTGGAAGATCCAACGGTTGAGATTGGTTTGACGGATAGCCACGAAAGGAATCTTGACCGTTGAGGAGTGGTATGGTGTGCATGTGTTTGACACCACTGGTTTACGAGAGTCCTTTCGACAAAGAGAAAGGGTGATGAAGTGATGTATTAGTGTCAGGGCAAGCGACATTTTGAAAAAAGCCCTTTACTTTTTCATATTATTACGTTTTTGCCACGTAAAGGTTGCATAAATAATATTCCTTTTCCATACTCGCGATAATCAATAGTATTCGTTTAATTAGTAATAAATTAAAAAAATTCAATGGTTTTGATTTCTTTATATAATCTTTCACGGTTGTTAGAAAGTGCAACAATTAGTTTATAAATTTAAAAGAGCTCAAACGTACAGTCGTACTGAGAATATGTTATTACCGTCTCAGACACGTTTATATAAACGTATGTAAGCGTATAAATTAGATAATCAATCAAATAAAGTCCATTATTAATTAACCCAGAAAATAATTAATTAATTATATTGTATGGACGAAGACACCATTGATGGATTTACGGAATTAGAAGGTCATGAAATTTGTTTTTGTCTCTCTTTCAACATATATATTTTTGTGTATACAAATTTTCATAACCAAACAAATGCAAAAGCTAATCAAACTTTCATCTTTCTCAAAAAGATGGTGGTTATGGGTAGGGTTCTATCTCGATTACTTCACATCTCTTTTGAACAAAATTATAAATCATAATCTAATGTTTAACCAGTGAAAAAGATAGTTGTAATTTAATCTTTTAAAATTCAACTGAAACTGAATTAATACTAACAATAATCTATGTTATGTTTCGTTTTGGTAGATACACATTGTTTTAAAATTTAATTCACAAATATTTGTGTTAGTTTTATATCCTCTAAACAAATAATATAAGAAATGGACAAAATCTCAAGACAACAACCATTAAGAAACATATAAAAGGAACAAACAAAAAAAAGAAAGTGGCATAGGCTTCATAATCAAACTCAATAATAGACCCACTTGCAAATTATTACATCTAGAGATAGGGGTAAAAATGAAGAAGAGTACACAAACCCAAATCATGATTAGTGGTTGAATAAGAGTCAATTTCTCTTTGCTTAACTAATGTTTAAAATGATGTGTTCCCTATTAATTATTGGTAAGTAATTAGGACCATCTCTTTTTAACACAAGTACTAGGACCATCTATAATCACATAATATCAACTTGTTAACCGTCTAAATCCTCAAAGATTTTCCTCATTGGCTGTTTTTGTGTTGATGTGTGGAAACAAATTACATTCAAATATCTTTAGCTTAGTCCATTATTCATCATCACTCACAAAATAAAATCCTACTTTTAATAGACTTCGTGAATCGTCTCTACACTTAGTTCATAACTATGCCGTTACTAAGTAGCATATAAGTATGGGTTAATGTTCAATCATCATTAAAAATGTTTAGATTTACTGTGTAAAAAAGGAGACGAGTGATGATTTCACATCTCTTGACCCATCATATGCTACAATGGCTGCCATGTGAAGGCCACCTATCTCTCTTATCTTTATCTCTATCACTTTTAGTAATCATCTCCATTCTCACCATCGACCCTTAATTTCACCAGCTATAGTGAGTGGTTTTAGTCGACTAAGTTAATGCCTCAAATTATTGGATTTTACTGTGTAACCAACCGATTTATCGCCCTAGTTAATGCGGGTTAATTATCTTAGTTAGTGCGGGTAAATTACCTGGTAAATTCGGATGTGGACGCGACTCCTTAATCCTGATATTAAAATACAAGATTTATTTATTTATTTATGAATATATTACATATATAAAGAAATCTGTCAGAAAAACATGATCTTTTTCTTTTTACTAAATGAAAAAATAATATCTGGAGTTCAAAATATATAATATCAGAAAACCGTTGTTAAAATTGATGTTTTTTTTTTTTAAATATCCGAAATATAAAACTACAGTTTAGTCTCTATCATTGGTAAAAGTTTTTGTTTCTTTGTTCATAACTCTTTTATCTCATTTTTTCTTTTCTCAGCTTTTTGTTGGTTCATGAGATTCTTTTTCCTTTTATCCTATGAAGCCGAAGGCCTAATTCAAAGGCCCGAAAAGCAGAGACTCATGATGACGCATGTCCCAATTATTTCATACACATTCAACACACAGAATTACATATATCACCATGCCAACCACACATATCCATATCCTATCATATCATTGATTTATGTTAAAACGTATAAAAATGTAAATATGTAATGTACGAATCTCCTAACTTGAGATTATTCGGAAAGGAACCCTTTTCAGTTCTCATTGTCACTCCCTGGTGGTCCAGCACTCTCTTTCTTACTTGTGCATTAGAAACATAAGAGAGATGATGATGATATTCTCCTGACAAAAAAAATCTGCAACTCTTATGATTGAACTATACGAATCTATGTAAGCGCATTTAAACCCCTCAGAGATATTTGCTGCAACAATCATAGATTTGGTTGAGAAGCTTTTAGCTTTTAAAAGTTTAGAGAAACAGAGTCAGAAGACACTCTCACAAGCTGAATAGATTAACATCTATAAACAATGAACGTAACAATCACAGAACAACTTTATCATTGTTAAAAAGCTTATGAGTTGTATCAGTCTCTCGACTACGAGTAAAGACATACTTCTTAAGAAAAAAGTTCAATATTTACTCATCATCGACATAAAAAGTGAGGAGCATTGCAACATTTGATCTTGAACATCTCTAGTAATCTCATATTCTCTCTCCAACTAGTTTAGCTTTAACCCAATCCCATCTCACTAACCCTTTACTACGAGTCTAAGACTTGGGTTGCATTGCACTTAACCAAAACGAACACGAACTAGTTTACTATATGCAGCATCATAATCGACTTCACTTCGATGCATGATGTCACAGATCCTCGAGTCTATTCTCATTTCTCAAACAAGCGCTTAAACAAGACTTTCTAGGATCAATCATGGCCTCTATTAGAGTAAACCCCTATTAGTTATCTCATACATTTACCGATTCAACACTAATTTCTAAGTAACAAGCATACAAGCAACGAACTTTACACTATCACAGAATCGAGAAAAGACGAGGACTTTATGCATCAATACAATTAGATCAGAAAACCCAAGAGAGGCACAATGAGTTGAATAGCAATAACACCATAGATATATAACACTTGGGTTCAAGAGTTCGAAACATTTAGATTAAGACCAACAATCACTTGAACAGAGACAAGCTCTCTATACTAAAATCTTAACAACTAACCTTCCTTATAGCTAAAAGGTTTAAGCATCACTATCATCGCTACTATCATCATCCTGGTTAACTCCACCATGATCACTGGAGATGTACACTCCAGGCTGGATCGATCGTCTCCTTGTCCTCGACGGGAGGATATTATCCAAATCCACCTCAGCCAAAGGATCATCAGACAAATCACTTTCATCATATTCATCACCATCTTCGTCATCGTCATCATCATCATCACTATCGTCACTTTCATCAACTTCGATCAGTTTCCCCTTTCCTTTATCCTCTCTCGATATGCCTTTTCCTTTCCTGTCAACCTCCTCCTCCTCCTCTTCTTCATCATCACCATCCTCATCTTCCTCCTCTTCTCCATCTCCACCTTCTTGCTTCTCTTCACCTACAAGATCGATCGGCGAGTTCAGATGCTCGTCGCTGCTTCCATTAATTTCTCCACCGTCTTTAGACTCGGAATCGGCAGAGCTCGACGATGGATTAAGCTTTTGAGCCTTGTTCGCTACATGATCCTCCTCTTGGCAACAGAGATCCGATTTCCTCTTCACCGGAATCGAGGACTCCTGCTGATTATCAACGTCAGCCATAGATGAATCGTCTTCCTCAGCGCTGCAGAGTCTTGCGGCGGGTTCGAGGACGATTCAGAAGTTAGGGTTTTGAAGCAAACAGAAGCTAACTGTAACCCTAGAATTTACGCGGTAATTTTTCTACCTATTTATTATTAGGCTCGGCCCATCAGACCTTTTGGCCCACTTTTTCGTGACAGGTGGAGAACGTGCGGGGGAGATACCAAACCGGCTTATGCTATCATCTTACCGGATTGGTTTTGTATTCGCTAGTAATATATTTAAAACCGGTTATCCATTATGATTGAAGAAGTAGAGATCCATCGGAGAAGAAGAAGACAAAGTCTGAGAGAGAGAGATTGAGAAGCAATGACGTCGAGGTACTGGGTGGTGTCTCTACCAGTGAAGGACTCTTCTTCCTCCTTGTGGAACCGTCTTCAAGAGCAGATCTCCAAGCATTCCTTTGATACTCCGGTTTATCGGGTAAGATGATTTTTGCTCGATTCAATTGAAATTGGCATAGATCTTATGACTACGATCTAATTTCTTCGATATTGATTTCAAATTTTCAGTTCAACATTCCTAATCTTCGTGTTGGAACCTTAGATTCTCTACTCGCTCTCGGCGATGATCTGCTAAAGGTAATATCTTGCGTTTTTCCTCTCCTAATTTGGATGATGATGATGATGTATCTATTGATATGTGCAGTCGAACAGCTTTGTGGAAGGAGTTTCTCAAAAGATCAGGAGACAGATCGAGGAGCTGGAGAGGATTTCTGGTGTTGAGAGCAATGCTCTTACTGTTGATGGAGTTCCTGTTGATTCTTATCTCACCAGGTATCTTATTTTTTTCTTCTTCAGAAAGAGTTAATTGCTTATTTGATTTGGTAAAGGAGTAAACTTTTTTTGATTGGTGTCAAGGTTTGTTTGGGATGAAGCTAAGTACCCAACAATGTCGCCTTTGAAGGAGGTTGTGGACAGTATTCAGTCTCAGGTCGCCAAGATTGAGGATGATCTCAAGGTATTGCAGCTTAACCTAAATAAATTTTAACTTGTAGCTGAATGAGTCCGTTGGTATACAAATCTGCGAGTTTCTTTGTGAAGAGTAGCTGGTAGATCTTGTTTCTCGTTATGATTAGTGTTTTCTTATGATGATTCAGTTGTTTGGTAGAGTTAACGACTCTGATTTCACTTATATGTAGGTCCGTGTCGCTGAATATAACAATGTTCGCGGTCAACTCAATGCCATTAACCGGAAGCAGAGTGGAAGGTAAGCTATTGTTTTCTTTTACGTTGCCTTCTCATTGATATAAGTTTGTTTGAAACATGTTCTACCATTTTAAGGTTGTATAATAAATATTTAGTGGTTTTCTAGAATAATGCTGTTTGTGTTTACCTGTTTCTCTCTCCCTAGCGTTTTTATATATTTTGTGGCAATGTGGCTGATTTGTTCTTCCTCCTTTTTTGTTTCAGCTTAGCTGTTCGTGATCTTTCAAACTTGGTTAAGCCAGGAGATATCGTCGCGTCAGAACATCTCGTGACTCTCCTTGCCGTTGTTCCAAAGTACTCTCAAAAAGACTGGCTAGCATGTTATGAGACATTAACCGAATATGTGGTAAGTTGTTGAATTCTTGAGTTTATGGAATAGACCAATGATGACACTACTATTTTTAATCTCTTTATCGTAATTGTTTTCAGGTTCCTAGGTCCTCGAAGAAATTGTTTGAGGATAATGAGTATGCTCTGTACACCGTCACTCTCTTCACTCGTGTTGCAGACAATTTCAGGACAAGTGCCCGTGAGAAAGGGTTCCAAGTGAGTATGCTAGTCAAGTTCTTGATATGACCTCTAAAATTTCCTTAGAAGTTAAAAATATCTACCTGCTAGTAGTAGTGATACAATCAGAAATAGCTACCTATTGATTCTAAAAGCTTTGTTCATCGTACGCGTACACCGTTTTCTTTTAGGTCCGTGATTTTGAGCATAGCGTTGAAGCACAAGAGACGCGTAAGCAAGAGCTAGAAAAGTTGGTTCAGGATCAGGAAAGTTTGAGAACCTCTCTTTTGCAATGGTGCTACACCAGCTATGGAGAGGTACCACATAGCTATACTCTGATAACATCATCGTAGAAATCAATACTCGAAACTGTTTTGATCGTTTGGTCTATATGTGTAGGTTTTCAGCTCCTGGATGCATTTCTGTGCTGTGCGCATATTCGCTGAGAGCATTATGAGATATGGTTTACCTCCTGCGTTCTTGGTAAATTAAGACTCCAAGCTACGCTTTTAAAGTGAATCCCTCAACCCTGTTAACTCCCTGACCAACTACTTTCTATTGTCATGAGTTATTTTCCAGGCATGTGTCTTATCTCCGGCTGTGAAGAGTGAAAAGAAAGTACGCTCCATTCTTGAACGCTTGTGTGATTCTACCAACAGGTATGTTAGAACTCTCTGCTTTATCTATCGCTCTAGACATTAGGTTACATGGAAGTTGAATGTTTGTGTCTGATTGTATGAAAAAACAATGCAGTTTATACTGGAAAAGCGAGGAGGATGCAGGAGCTGCCATGGCTGGTTTAGCCGGTGACTCTGAGACACATCCTTATGTCTCCTTCACTATCAACCTTGCTTGAAAATGATGAGAGATTGGCTTGATGCTTCTTCTCCATCTCAGTCTCCATCTGTTATGTTTGTTTGTGATCTATATATTTCATTTTTTCGTAATATATTTTTATTTTTCAAAATAAAAAAGAAGGAAATATTAAGGTGGCACTGAAGATACTGTAATTTTATTTTTGGCCGGAGTCTTTAGATTCCGGTGAGTTTCTGATACTTGTGGAGGAGAAGAGGTTATACAGTTGTACCTTCTTGAATAATAATATTTTCTTATTTCACTGTAACATTTTACAAATTTATGCTACCTTTCATCAGTCGGAACATTTTCATTATATTACACGTTTTTACACAAAAAAAAAACAAATCTGGCTGACTCAAGTTTGTTTATAAATTTTTCCTTCATAAAGTTAGTTATCAATCGGCAGAAGTCACATGGTTTAGGATAATACCAAAGTGCTAACACATCTGACCTGTGTTGAACTTTATATTCCAATCTTTCATTAGACTGCATTCAAGGAAACTACACTGTTTAATTGTATTTTCTTATATAAATAAATACACATAAGTGTAACAGTATTAACGTAGTACATGTTGAAGTTCGTGAGATTCAAGAACAAAAAAAAAGACCCGGAGGAGGAAAGATGACACTCTAAAAGCGAAACACAAAGATTACAACATTAATAAAGTAGAGATAGAAAGCTATAGATGCCAACAATGACCAGAACCAAAGGAAGATCAGGACGGAGCCGCATGGAGATACCTGCAACCTTTCCATTAAACTCTCCTGAGCTCGGACCAGGCGCGTCTGGAGCAGGAGATGCAGCAGTATCGAATGACCGGTCTTCGGTAGGAGAAGGGAAAAATGAAGACATATCTGGTGCATTGCTATACGGTAAGACAGAAGGAGAAGCTAAGATTGTGGGTTCACTGCAAACCAGAGTCCATTGGACCAACACAACGATCAAGAGAAACACAGAAACTGAGACGCTAGAAGACAGAGCCATGTGTGTTTCTTTTTCTTCTTCTTCTTCTTCTTCTTCTTCTTCTGTTCTGCTAAAGAAAGATACTTCTTCCAAGTGATTATAAATAATAGAACAGAGAAGAAGACAGATTCTTGTGTTCCCATGTGTGTATGTGCGTGTCTTACTAAGAAACAAAGAACTAAATGAATGTGTTCACGGACTAAAGTATGGGTCCTTCCCTGTTTCACATGGCTGTTTTTTTTGTTTCTTCCTCTCAAGTCATGTGATTGCATTTACCTCTTCTCACTTCCACCACCTAAGGGTAATAAGTAATGAGTTAATGATTTTCATAATATAAGATTTTTTTTACCCTTGGTTTAGTAGTATAAGAATTACATAACATTCTCTTAGAAAAAAACTTGCAAATGAAATAAATCAAACAAAACAAAGAGGCTAAAGGCAACAAAAATTTAACGATTTAATCCTTTAGCAATTTTTTTTTTCTCTTTCTCAAAACAAACAATACAAGCGGCTCATGGCTGTAGCATAACCTTGTTGATCTTCTGCAGACTCAAATGGCCTGTGAATGTCTTGATAATTTTTACCAGCCTTTTAGAGAGTTAAAAAAAAGATCTGATGATAATGGTGATCATGATGCTACAACAGTCTCAGATGAGCGGTATCATTCAACCGCTTTACCTGCCACCCGGTTTTCCACGAATGCTGTAACACCGTCACAGATGAATCCTCCACACAGATCTTATGCGTCATTACCGAGCTGCATCCGAGTATACCAGTAAGAAGACACTTTATAGGTAACGAATGTGTGAAAACTCCAATACAGGTCGAGAGTTGAGAAGAGGAACTCTTGCTGTTTATATCACCCAAGTGTTGTTCATCGTTCTGATGATTAAACATCTCTTCACTAACCTCATGATCACCCCCCGTCGTGTTCATCACCTGAAACCTGCTCTTCCCAGACTTCTTCCTTGTAAGACTTGGACGATGAATAGACGTGGCTAGCGAGTGAGGAGTAGTACTCTGTGACAACCCTCCTCCTCGGGCATTGATGTGATGTGTAGACCTGAGCTTCTCGGTAAGTCCATTCAGAAACTGAACCATCCGAAACTCAACTTGTCTGAGTGACTCACCTGACGGAGGTGAGAAATCAGGTTGACATCTTTCTATCAAACTCAACGTTTCAGGTGTGTAGATCTCTGATCTATGGAAGCCTTCCCAGCCTCCTAAACTCATCTCAACAATGGCGTCTGAGGACTGTACATGCTCCTCTGGAAAATTCATTTCCTACATAAAGTATCAACGCAGCATTTAACCAATAATCATTACAAAACTACATTATGTTCTTACAACGATCCTAAATAGTTCAAATCTACATGTCATCTTCTTCAACGATCCTAAACACTGCAAGAACTATCAAGGCAGTGTTTGCACCTCAAGTGACTCCATTGAACACGATTCATAGTATCACAATGAACCTGAAGTGACTCCACTAGCATCACAGTGCTTGATCAAGAATCATTACAGAACTACATTTCTTCTTACAACGATCCTAATAGTTCAGTTCTACATGTCATCTTCTTCAATAAGATCGATCTTAAACGATTATAGAATGATTCATCTCATGAGCATCTCTAATTCAAGTCCATGTACACAGCCTTAAGAGCAGAGACTGTAGAGACGATACCTGACAAACGGAAACAGCCATGGATCTAGCTCGATCGAGAGGTGAAGAGAAAACAGAGGTGAATCGAACACCTTCCGAGTTCAAGAACACGGCGAGAGCCCTCGCCTGGCGTTTCCCGTTGGGAGTGAGAGTAGCCACGTGGCACCTCCCTCCAATCAGATCAGGCCTTAGATTAAGCTCGCACTCTCCGTGGCTGATCAGATACACCTCCGTGACGGCGGCGCGATCGTGTTCCGCGGATGAGGAGATACTCGAGAAGAGAGGAGGAGCAGGAGCAGGAGGAGGTGGGGCGAGGACGTTGTAAGGGTCCCAGACTTTGATCGAAGGTCCGATTCGAGGCGTGCCGAGGGAAGAGAGCTGAGGAGAGAGTGGGGAAGCAGATGCGTGGCAAGGAAGCATCTCAGGCTCTTGCTCGAGAACTTTCTTCACTAAGAGATTGTCCAGCTCTGTTCTTCTTCTGTTCAATCCGTCGTTAACATCTTCTTCTTCTTCGATTCCTTGTTCGTTTTCTTCATCGTCTTCTTCTTCGTCATCGAGTAGCTGTGAAGACTGTGATGAACCCATCTCTTGCTCGGAAAGTTGCGGCGGCGAGGCTAACCCGGTGGACTATTACTTCTAGTGAAAAACATTTTTCAGATCTTGATGAGTCGTAAAACCTCTATGTCGCTCAGAGGGTTTGAAATGTCAGTGAAACGGCCCAAACCATTTTTTATACCCTATTGGGCCAAGCTAGCTCACATTTTCAGTCTTGGCCTTCAAGTAACAAGTTTCAGATTCTTTAAGTAACAACTTGCCATAGATTAATCTAGGGTTAATAATTTTCTTAATGTAAAACAACAGGGTAGCAAATATCATTATTAATAAATAACTCTTATGTTCATCGGCTCTTTATTTAAATGTTTAATCTTGGACTTATTATGGTATATATAATTGAGATACTTACAAATATACCCAAAAAAAAAACAGAGTATTTGATGTATACTCTCATAAGGAAAAGAATCATCATTACAGCAATGTTAAAACTTGTTGTTTTGTGGAGAATTTTGTTCTTTTAATAGAAAAAAAACTTTATTTCTTTTAAAATGAGTGGAGGAGGTAAAATGAAGATGAAAAAAAGGGACCATGACCTCGTTGTTTTACAAAAATAGGGACCATTGCGTCCGACATCTTTTATCCGAATTGATCTTGAAATATTGGTTTCTTTTTCTTTATTGGTCGGAAAAATGATCCAAGAAACTTTCTTATTCATGTCAGATTTGTAGCTTAATGTCCAAAAGGCAAATACAAAACCTAAAAGATTAATAAGTACATTAATACAAGATGAACTTTTAATATTCAGCAATTCTCATGTATATGTGTGTGTGTGTGTTGTTATAAGAATAAGCATTAAACATCCGAAATGAGGTAACAATAAGTAACAAACTTAACGGTCGGGTTTAGCCTTAGCTAATCAATCATCTTCCTAACGTTTTACCACTCTTTGCAAGTACACATATAAAACAAATGTGAGAGAGAGAGGTGGGAAAGATGAAGTGAGGGAGGTGAGAGAGGGAAAGCAAGCAAAGGGATCGTCACGAGAATCAGTGGCAACTCTTAGCTTTTAGTATTTTCGAGCTCTGCAATTTTTCTATCTTTATCTTTCTTTGTTGATTAGCCATCTCATAAGATCCTCGTGATTCCACTTTAACGCCTCTTTCTTTTTTAAGAAAACCTCTCTGAGAAATATTCAAGTATATCTCCGTTTCTCTCGCCTTGTCTCCCTTTTCATGTTTCATTTTTCTTCCAACTTCTCCTAAAGTCCAAAACTTTTCAGTGAAAGAGCTATGAACGGCGACGGAACTTGGATTCACGACGCCGGTCAACGATCTCAGCCGGGAGATAACGATGAAACAAACACTTCAGAAGAAAACTGGTTCAATAACCCACAACCACTACACCACGGTTCTCAAACCATCCTCCATAACAACCAAAACGACTTTAGATTTAGTGGTGGGTTTCCCTTAAACCCTTCAGAGAATATCCTTCTCCTTCTTCAGCAGCAATCTATTGATACGTCCTCCCCGTTGCAACACTTCACACTTGACTTTGCTCCACAACAGCAACAACAAGAACAGTCTTTCTTAACTACAAAAGCTTGCATGTCTTCTCTACTCAACGTCCCCACCAGTAACAACAACAGCATCAACAGCAACCCTTTTGATGAACTCGGCTTCGGTTCTGGATTCTTAGGACAAACACATGTAAACCAGACTCCAAATTCCATGAGTTTCTCTGGTCTGAGTTCACCACCGGACTTTCTCTCTTCCCTGTCAGCTCCCCCGCCGGAAAACACCAACTCATTCAGTCCTCTTGAGTTTGCTGGAGTCGCTAAGGGCGTTTTCGAGAACAGAGCTAAGGTTCTGAAACCACTAGATGTATTAGCTTCATCTAGCTCGCAGCCAACACTGTTCCAAAAACGAGCTGCAATGCGTCAGACCTCAAGTAGTAAAACGTGCAACTCAGAGTCTTCCTCCGAGATGAGGAGATCAAGCTACGAGCGTGATAATCTCGATGACGCAAGCACTGGAATCATAGACATCTCTGATGAACATAACAAAGGAAAGAAGAAAGGAATGCCTGCTAAGAATCTAATGGCTGAGAGAAGAAGAAGGAAGAAGCTTAACGATAGGCTTTACATGCTTAGATCAGTTGTTCCCAAGATCAGTAAAGTAAGTTAAAGATTCTTCCTCTTTCATTCTTGATTCTCCTTTATGCAGATTCTTGTTTCTTTTGTGGATGTAGATGGATAGAGCATCAATACTTGGAGACGCTATTGATTATCTTAAAGAGCTTTTACAAAGAATCAATGATCTTCATACCGAACTTGAATCTACGGCTCCACCCAGTTCTTCAAGCTTGCAACCAACGGTAACTTACCCTGTTAAGGAGGAGTTGTCTCTGTCTTCCTCCTTGCCAAGCCCTAAACACCAGCAAGCTAGAGTAAGAAGAACAATAACCTGATTATGTAGTTTGCTTAAGTAAGGCTTTTTGGTTTGCTATATACTTTTGTTTCTGTTTTATAATGTAGATTGAGGTTAAGTTAAGGGAAGGAAAGGCAGTGAACATTCACATGTTCTGTGGACGACGACCTGGTCTCTTACTTTCAACCATGAGAGCTTTGGATAACTTAGGATTGGATGTTCAACAAGCTGTTGTTAGCTGCTTCAACGGGTTCGCTTTGGACGTTTTCCGCGCTGAGGTAATTACGAAGTTGGTAAACTAAAGCAGTCAAAAGAATAGGTGTTTTGAGAGAATGATTATAGTGGTGATGACATGTGTTTTTTTTCCTAACCAGCAATGCCAAGAAGGTCATGATGTGGTGCCTGAACAGATCAAAGCAGTGCTGTTAGACACTGTGGGTTACACCGGTTTGGTTTGATGAGTAGAGTTCTTTTGAAGAACAAAAAGAAGTATCTGTGTGAAACAGAGCTAGACTTAAGCCTTTTTTAGTTCTGTAATTTTCTCCTTACTTAGTCTCATCAAAGTTTTAACAATGTATTTCATATGATGATTTGTCTTTTATATTTTTAGCTTTGAAACCAACCATGTGTTTGGTACTTTTCAACCTTTTAGCAAAAGGTCATTTTACAATGATTTCATTAAGCTTTTTTGACAAATTTGGTTTCCAATGCTTTGCTCGTCTACAATAACAAAACTTAACATTTCACCATTGATTTTCCCGTGAAAAATAGTTGAAACCAGAAACAAGAAACAAAAAAGATGTCCAAAATCTTCAAAATAGAATCAATTACAACACAAACTGTCTAGCAAACACACAGAAACTGTCGGAGAAGATAAAAGCTTAAGAAACAGACATGCTTTGATAAAAAGACCATCACTGTATCGATCTGAAACCAGCACCATAAGTTTTCCCACTTTAATCAGAATCCTCATAAACTTCACCGTCCGATAACTCATCAAACGTCCTCATGTCAAGCTGGTAACGAAGCATACCACCGATCCCACCAAAGCCTCTGCAGAACTGTGACCCTTCTTGGGACTTGTTAGTCACAAACTCAAGTGTGCAGCCAAAACGTTTGTACTCATTCGCAAACCATTCGAGGAGAGGCATCTTCTCCTGGACTTCAAGCTCAGCGTTAGTCTCTGCGTCATGGAAGTTGCTCTGATCAGTCTCTTGATCTTTCCCAAAGTGCTTCACCACTATCTCTCCACTCGTACTGTTTTTAAGCTCGTACCTGTTGATATCAAGATTCTCCCACACAATAAGAGTCTCGATAGCACCCATCTCCAAAGCCTTTAGAGTGTCTTCCACACCAAACACATACTTCCCTGTGTCCTGACTTATCTCCTCAAAGTACTTCCCAATCAGTTTCTTCTCCTGTATGAACTTCACATTAGACAAAATCTCAGCAGAGAGCTCAATCGCTTGGTTGAATCCGTTTTCACCTCCGTAAGAGACATCAACCACATTCAATATCTTAGCTTGAAGACGCGGATCAAACAACTCAGACTGGCTTAGCTCAGTCTTGAAATCAGCTGAACCAGCAAGAATCAAACCAGCAACATTAGGCTGACTCGTAGCCGGGTTAATATAAAACTGTGTAGCAAGCTCAGCAGTTTTCCTAACATAGTTATGTCTCTTCTCCATCCTAAGCCGAGCAAAACGAAGCGCAGACTGTCCTCCTCTTCCATGCTTCTTCGGTAAATCAACAGTAAACTTATGAAGAACCTCTCTAGTATTCCCACTCAAAGTCCCAAACAATGTCCCATTACCATCCATCACAATGAAACCAAACTTATCATCACTCTCAAGAAGCTCATTCAACGCACCAGTATGAAACTTGTTGTCACATAAGTACAAGGAAGCGTTAATGGGCCTAAAGGGCTCGAAATCAAACGTGACTTTCTTCTCCTTACCATCATCGTTAACAATGGTTCCGGTATAGAGAACAAGTCCATTGGTGGGGACCTTGTTGTAAAGCTTCAACCTTTGTTGAGCAGAGGTGATAGCGGAGAGAACAGATTGACGATTGACACGACTCTTGATGTTGGAAGCAGTTCCGTATTCGTCACCAAGCATCTTGGTGACACGAGAGACCTGATCACGAGGTGGCATGATTAGAGAGATCATGCTTGTCCCGTTACCTCTTGCGGATTCGAGACCTTTGATTAGTTTCTTAATCTTCCAGATCTCGATGTTGGTATCCGCCTCTTGATCTGCCATTTTCGTCTAAAACACACAAAAGTGGAAAAAAAAATCAAATTGAGTTTGAAACAGAGAGAACTAAAGATTTTCGGACAGAACATTACGAAACCTAGGTTTTGTCTGAAGCAAAGATAGATACTTGTGTACAAACTCTATAACCAAACACTGTACTATGAACATGTTTAATCGATAAGGATAGAGAGGTCGAAATCGCCGAAGAACGTACCTGTTTTCTCTCACTATCAGCGACTCCGGCGGCGTCTCCTCCCACAAATGATTCGCTTAGGGTTTTCCTTAGATCCTACCCCACGTGAAACTCACGTGCTAGGAATTTTCGAAAATCCGACAAAAAGCTATTGGGCCTGTCTTAACTCAAAGGCCCAGGTTTAATTATGTCGTGAGAGCTGGGAAAGAAAATCGAACCAAATTTGCCTATCATAATCAATAGGCCCATTGTTCTAGGTTATAGTTGTTACCCTGTTTTGTGTATTAAAACTGTATAAACCCTATCATAATCAATATATTAGACATTCATAATACAAGTTTATATATATTGCAAACTATCTGATACTTATCTAGTGTGAATATCAAAGGTTAAGATAGATTCATGTGTTATCCAGCTTTCTAGGTAAAGTTGGTAAGTCAGATCAGATTGTATAAGATGTGCAATAATGTTATAGCCAAAGAAAGTCGCATTAGCTTTCGTTGTATGCACAGCTAAACCGGTCCGTGCGGGCTCCATCCTGATTAATTATACGAAAGAACATGTCGTGAAGAAAGTATCTAAAACCAGTGGCGAAGAACTACCACATGTTGAATAAGAATAGTCCAATTATATTTGACCAATGGGAATCCATGGTTTGATTCGTGTCTAAATCACTTCGTTTTCAATCTTATGTCATTTTCTTTGTTCACATCTTTAGTTCAGTCGTGCAG
The DNA here is from genome assembly GCA_905132765.1 of Moricandia arvensis. Taxonomy (NCBI): domain Eukaryota; kingdom Viridiplantae; phylum Streptophyta; class Magnoliopsida; order Brassicales; family Brassicaceae; genus Moricandia; species Moricandia arvensis. The sequence goes on along the minus strand of CAJHQP010000002.1, from coordinate 189,723 downwards.
CCAGGTTTGATTTATGTTTTTTTCTTCTAATAATGCAAATTGCATTATTGTTTTCATAACTTGTTTTTCTTTACTCTCAAGAGATTCAGATGGTTGTTTTGAAAATTAATTTAGACGACTTTTGGAATATGCGGCTGGGTAATATAATTGATTCCAAAACATCACTTATCATGCAATACGCAATAGTATTAAAATCATTTTGAAAATAAGTAAACTCTTTTCAACATCCCCACTTTCACAGGCCCACTGAAAAGTGACCTAATATTTTAGGTACGGAGCTTATTTCAAAAGAAAAGACTTTTTACAATTCTGACGATTGAAAATAAAATTTACTTTCACTGTGATTGTGATTTTAATTTTATTTATGAGGTGACAAGTGACAACTATTGGTATTTTAAGTGGCCACAATACTCAGTTTTAGTGTTTACTATTCACTAAAAAAAACTTACTACCTCAGTTTCACTTTACTTGTCGTTTTAGGTTTGTGCACACAGATTAAGGAAACATTCAATTTTACATATTTTCTAGATAAAAACACAATTACCTATACATTTCAACCAATAAAAAATAGAATAACATATAAAATTAATAAATTCTGCATTGAAACTACAAAACGACACTTATTTTGAAACTAAATTTTTTCTCTACAACGACATATAAACTGAAACGGAGGGAGTATATCATTGAGATTTTTTGTCTATTCTCTTAACTTTTGTGAGGTTTGTCTGATGTCAGATTAAGAATACAAGGGTAGATTAACTTCTTAAAGTACTGAAGTAAAAGAAAAGTCAGAGAAAGAGAATCTATCGCCAAAAGTTTATAAAGAACTAGTTCACAGGATTCCAACGAGGTCCAGGGGTTAAGGAGATGCCAAGTCTTCGCTCCCAAGATTCCACACACATACTATTAAAAAAGTCAGCAATTTTTCGGACCCACAGGATATTCACTAATTATTCATTAATTAATGCTTCATTTTTATTAATAGTCCAACTAAACGGCTTAATTTTATAAATATCCAAGTATATTCAGTTGGTTATGTTCAAAGACATTGTGGTTAATGAACCTTATGAATTATGTTTAAGATGTAAAATACTAAATATGTATGTTATCAGTTAAGTAAATTAGCTTTATTTTGTAAATACTAGTAGTATCGTATGTCTTATTCTTTAATTGTTATCAGCTATTTTGTAAGCTATTATTAACTACTACACTAGAATGTAAGAGTTATGTTATGGAACATTCATCATGAACATACAAATTTATTACAAAGAGACTAGATGGCCGCCCTTTACATGGTAATTTGAAAATTCCAACAAGTGCAAACCAATGCAAACCGGATTAACACTTCAACCAATTTTGTTTAACTGAAACAACATTACAATCAATTTTTTTCATTAACCAAAATAGATAAACTATTGAAATAATATAGATACGTATTTCATAGCAGATTATTCCTATATATTAATCTACTTATATAATTACCGGTGGTTTTACATGTATAGATCAAAAATCTACTATAGATATTTCCATCAATGACATAAACATTATTCATTATTAATATATATTTTAAAATTTCACTTTCTAATAAATATCTAACATAAAATCATTTTCGTTGATAACATAAGCTTTATTGTTTCTTTGTAAATGTCATTATCGGAGTATAAACATTCATAACATTCGAGTTTAACAATCTGGGTGGAAGAGATAAAGTCAAAAAAATTGGCTTTATAATTCTCTAATTTAGTCTGCATAATATAAAACTAATTTCATATATTTACATTATTTAATAAAATCACAAAATCAAGTTATAAATTCTGATATTTTTTAATTAGATCAAACTTATAAAATATATATTTTTAAAAATATATATATATATATATATATGCAATAAAAATAATATATATGTGTTGTGGAGGTATACCTCCAACTCGACGAAAGAGCTAGATTGGTGATTTCACTGCTTTTACACATGCCAATTAACCTGAAGTACCAGCAATACCACAATCGAATGGTATGTCGTTGTAGCACTTCAGGATCGAATCCACAGAGACCAACGGTTACACGACGAGGATGCGAGATGAGAGTTAAGCTAAGACTAAACATATGGATTTTTGGTTACTAAAACTAGGCTGGAACAAAATAATGCAATGCGATGAGAAAAATGCAGAAAGTGTTAATGTGAGAGAGCATTGGGCAAGAGGAAATCGCGGGGACTCATGGCTATCAGACACGGACATAATCAACCTACTTCCGTAGAGCTAATCATTTATTGCTAGCAAGGATTGTATTAAGAACCGTCTAGAACTCAAACACGATATTAGAATTAACCTACTTCCGCAGCGCTAATTCTCTATGTTATAGAAACCTCCACACTAACTTCCGCTGAGTTTCGATTTCTAAACAAGCATTAACAACAGATTCGATATGTTCACAAAGCGCAATAACATCAACTTCCGAGGGTTAAGGACACTTTGCTCATCTAAAGTCTTTTCGGGAGTTTAAACTATCACTTTCGGTGCATTAAACAACCTTATATCATGAACTAAGTGATCAATTCAGTTCAAACAGTAAAAAATCCAGTAGATGAAGAACCATAAGATAAATCCCTAGAATCTAACAATCCTAAATCAACAAGCCATGAAATCCCTTTGAATCCTAACACCCAATTGCGCAAACTACTCAAACATCAACGAAATTAAGATAGAAAACATTAATATATACAACTGATCCAGAGTTCAAGAGATTTCTCAAAGAGAAACTGTATCCCTCAAGATCCTATTACAAGAAGTTCTAAAAACCAACAAGAGAAATCCAAAAGTTTTAAAGAGAACAAATCTCTCAAATCTCTTCTAAATCTCCCTCTGGTGTTTCTCTCACTTCTCTGGTCTTCAAAGGAAAAAAATGAAAAAGCTTGTCGAAATAATTCAGATGGGAGTAGGTATAATGAGTGCACAACTCGCATGTGGGTGGTGGAGCCGGAGACGCACAGGATCGGTCGATCCAGTCGACATGGATCCCTCGATCCGGGAATGGATCGGTCGATCTAATCTCCATGGATCGGTCTATCTATGGTATATGCCATGGATCCCTCGATCCATGTTGCATGGATCCCTCGATCCCTGGTACAGTTCTGCATACTTCGACTTGTTCTTCCCTTCTTGTGCCCGAAACTCCAAATTAACGCATTGCGACCTGAAAAAGAACTAAAGACAACAAAAAAGACTCGAAATACTCTATGATAACATATACTAAAACCGATAAAAACACAACACATCAATTGGAATATAAGATTTTTGGGTATGTAAATCTTCAAGGTATTTACAATATTGGTCTCATATTCTCATTCTTTCAGACTGTTCAATAAATCCCTTAAATCATATTATGAATTTTTGACGCTTTTAAATGGATGTAACTCATAATATTATGTTCTGACTCATAATATTATGTTCTGTTTCTATGTATAAATCATTACGTACATGAGATTACAGACAATGAAAAATTAAGGAAGAAACAAGTTGAAATTTTTGAAACACATTGTTGTAACTTGTAATTAAGACTTTGCCAAAGTTATTGCCCCGAAGACTTTACCATTGCCATGGTTTAAGAGGCCAAACGAAGCTACTATTCCCCGAGTCTCAACTCTCAAGTATTGACTTCGAACATTTAATTGATATAGTAAAAAGTACAACAACTAATTGATACCTATATAGCTATTAAATGATAAACATAACAAAAGGTAAACAGTTGAAAGTTATACACTAATGTTTTGAGTTTTCTTATGCAAAACTAACTTAAACATTGGGCGACATAAAAACAGAAAGAGCTAGAACAGTATGATGAATTTATTGCATCTGATGCAACATTCTATATATGTGTATATATGTTGAGATTAACACGAGCATGGTACCTGATCTTAATTAGAAATAGATTAAATTTTAACTCCGTGAAAAAATGATTTTTCTATATCTCACTCATCAGCTAAACAATCATTTTTTCTGTTAACCCCTTAAAATGATTTTTCTGTTATCAACAGTACTCCCTTCGTATTTAAAAGAAGTATGTTTAATTCTTTTGTTTGTATTTAAAAAAATAATTTTAAATTTCAGTTACAAGATTTTATTTAAAAATTTATATATAATTTAGAATGTAAAAATATGAATGATGAAATATTTCTTGAAAAAGGTAACAAATGATGCAACTATTTGTCAACTTTAATATATGTAAATATGGAGGAGTAGATGTCAAGTTTTATCTAAAAGTGGAACTTGAAAAACAAAATTATGTTAAACCGAATAAAATTAACAATGTATATTCTATTTATTCTTATTCTAAATTATTTTTGTTATAAATAAATATTTTTAATTATTTTTATTAATTGGTACGTAAAACTCTAAACCATATATAATTTGAAACCGAAATTATATTTATTTTGGTCGTTACTCTACCTAGCATAACCGAAATCCACTCAAAAGCTGAATTCAATGCTTTAAAAACAAACAAATAAATAATACCTAATGCTTTTGAATATTTATCATCACGTTAAAATATTAATCATTTTGTCGAAAAATATATATCATTCATTAAATGTGAAAAAGATTACATCATGCTTTGTGTTACAAAGAAGAAAAAAAGATTACATCACATTTCACAAGAACATCCCATGAAAATGTCAGAGCCCTTTACACTCTGCTGCTCTATATATATACTCATAACCACAAACCTTTAGATCCATCAAGAATCTTCCTCTCATTCTCTTAAACCCTAACTAAACCCTCACTAACTTCTCCAAAGCTCACAAGCAATGGACGTCGAAGGCAAAGGAGGATATTCTGGAACCACCACCACCACCACCACTCGGAGATTCGCACTGCCTGTGGACTCAGAGAACAAGTCAACAACGTTCCGCCTCTTCTCCGTCGCTAAGCCTCACATGAGAGCTTTCCACCTCTCGTGGTTCCAGTTCTTCTGCTGCTTCGTCTCCACCTTCGCAGCTCCACCTCTCCTCCCAGTCATCCGTGAGAATCTCAACCTCACCGCCACCGACATCGGCAACGCAGGTATCGCCTCCGTGTCCGGCTCAGTCTTCGCTCGTCTCGTCATGGGCACGGCTTGCGACCTCTTCGGTCCACGTCTCGCCTCCGCGGCGTTAACCCTCTCCACCGCCCCTGCCGTGTATTTCACGTCAGCGATCAAGTCGCCGATAGGGTTTATCATGGTCCGGTTCTTTGCAGGGTTCTCGCTCGCGACTTTTGTCTCGACGCAGTTCTGGATGAGTTCTATGTTCTCTGGACCTGTCGTGGGCTCGGCTAATGGTATCGCCGCCGGTTGGGGAAACCTAGGAGGAGGTGCGACGCAGCTGATCATGCCGCTTGTGTTCTCGGTGATCCGGCATATGGGAGCCACTAAGTTCACGGCTTGGAGGATCGCTTTCTTCATCCCTGGTCTCTTTCAGACCTTCTCTGCTTTCGCCGTTCTCTTGTTCGGTCAGGTACCGGTTTTTTAGTTTTATCCGGTTAATTTTCGGTTTTGGTTATAATATAATGACGAAAACTATAAATTAAAAAAAACATTAAATTTAATTGGCTGATATATTAATTTATTACAAGCAAATTCATTTACGATTGTGTTTATTACAAGCAAGTCAAGGATGATGCTATAGTCTCACTTATGTTTTGTCTTTTTTTTAATATATACTTTTAATATTTTTTCGGGCAAATTTTTCAGATAAACATTTTTTAAAGTTTTTGTCACAAAAATAGATCTGAAAAATGGTAAAGTAAATTTTTTATTTTAAATTTTTTAATACTTTATAATATATTTTTTTTAAAAAAATTAATTTCATCTTCAAAACTCCACTTCATAACTCTAAACAATAAGTATAGATTAGTTAAACCAAATAGTATAAATGTATATTACACTTTTTAATAAAATCTATTTTAGTTATTTTTTTTAAATACTATTTTGGGGACAAAAAAAATTTAGGTTTTTTTGCTTATTATTTTTTCTTTTGTAACACCATATATATTTTAAATATGAAGGATCTTCCTGATGGAGATTATTGGGCAATGCAAAAATCTGGAGAGAAAGAGAAAGATGAGGTTGGGAAAGTGATCACTCATGGCATCACCAATTATAGAGGGTGGATAACAGCATTAGCATATGGCTATTGCTTTGGAGTTGAGCTCACTATAGACAACATCATAGCTGAATATTTCTTTGATAGATTCCACTTGAACCTCAACACAGCTGGGATTATAGCAGCCAGTTTTGGCCTGGCTAACTTTTTCGCTAGACCCGGAGGAGGAATCATGTCGGATCTAATGGCGAGACGGTTTGGAATGAGAGGAAGGTTGTGGTCTTGGTGGATTATTCAAACACTAGGAGGTGTGTTGTGTGCATGTCTTGGCCAAATTGACTCCTTGTCATGGTCTATAATTGTCATGCTCATCTTCTCTGTATTCGTCCAAGCTTCTTGTGGTCTTACCTTTGGCGTTGTTCCCTTTATTTCTAGAAGGTAAATAAATGATTGTTGCACACATCTTTTCACTGTAGATTTTTGCATGGTTGTAACTTGACTAGTTATCCATTGTATTTGCTCTTTGGTTATGCAGATCACTTGGGGTGATATCGGGAATGACAGGAGCAGGAGGCAATGTAGGTGCGGTCTTAACTCAACTGATATTCTTCAAAGGGTCAACATACTCGAGAGAGACTGGTATAACTCTAATGGGGATAATGTCCATCGCATGTTCTTTACCAATATGTTTGATTTACTTTCCACAATGGGGAGGTATGTTCTGTGGACCTTCATCCAAGAAAGTGACTGAAGAAGAATATTACCTCGCTGAGTGGAACTCTAAAGAGAAAGCTAAGAACTTACATCTTGCTAGCCAAAAATTCGCTGAAAACAGTGTTAGTGAACGAGGCCGAGCCACAACTCATCCGCAAACTTGATCAGTGTCGGCTCTTTTTGTTTGCTTTGTTTGTGTGTATGCTTTTGTCTTCTTTTCTTTGCTTTTGCTCTCTATTTCTTGATTTTCGTTATACTTGTGTGCTAAATTGTGTATGTAATATACTTCATTTAAGTTGCTATGTATATTCCAATTACAGACCTTCTAACAAAATTGTCTCAAATAAAACAAAATCCAGGATGAATCCTATATATATATGTGGTGGGTGTAATCTTTCTACTGCAATAGATGGGTGTAATTCTTGTGAGCTCTGGCTAGAAGGATTACAAGGAATTAAAAAACAAGGCAAGTTCATTGACAAACGAAATTACTTTGGCGATTTACTTACACACCATCAGTAACAAAAAAATACTATGAAACCTTGTTATCTTACATATCTTTGTTTTTTTCAAGTGAATTAAGTCTTGAGTGACTTGCAAGAAAAAATCAAAACAATATTGCAACCTTCCCATTGGTCTGCTATTGGGTTGAAAACCCAACAAAATTACATGGGGCTTTGAAACCTAAAAAGCCCTTTTCATTGCGTCTTCAACGGCCCACCAACTTAGTCAAATCAGCTAAAATGTTTGACGATGTTTCTCATTTCCTGGATATCACACTGATTAATTGCTTCGCACGTCGCAAAAAGGGCATATGGCGACCACGAAAAAAAGATCTTACATCAGTTCAGATCACAAAATAAAATAAACTTGCGTATCTTTATAACCATTTGTGAATTAAAAACCGCATGTTTACGGTGTGTTCTTTGCGTTTTTGACATATTTTTTCATATTCTATTGTTTGGCCTAGCGATGAAATATCAAATCGTTACCTGCTGGCTCTTATGATTCTCTATGACAGTTATACAACGCTGGACAGACACATACATATACTATAGTTTATACTGTGTGAAACGGAACACTAGGTCAAAAGGATTAACTGCTGTATAGCTGTCTTTTACCACTTCCAAAAACTCATACAACACAAACTCTTTTAACGGTCTCTATATAATGATTGCTCCGTAACATTGCAAGAGATTATTTAAGCAAAAAAGAAAAAAGAACATTGCAAGAGACTAGATCTTCTCCCTTACCTCTTAGCACTATCTCATTCTCTCCCTTCTTGGTTGGAGGAGAATGGAGAAAGATGACAGCTACATGGAACCGTTCCTGTCCTCGACCGAGGAACTTGACTGGGCTACTCAGAAAGCATTGATGGGTTATCTAGGATTCGGAAGCAGAGCATCTTCCCTTGTCTCCTTCTCATCTACCGCCGTTGATATCCCACCTATATCCAACGTGGGGGACTTTGTCAGAGAGTTTAGAATTGAGTCTAAGAAGCTGTGGAAACTAGCCGGCCCGGCCATTTTCACATCTCTGGCCCAGTTCTCTCTCGGAGCCGTCACTCAGGTTTTCGCCGGACATATTAGCACCATTGCCCTCGCCGCCGTTTCCATCGAGAACTCCGTCATCGCTGGTTTCTCCTACGGTATCATGGTATGCATGTAAATCCTTTTGCACCTTCAAGAACCAAACGAAAAACTAATTAAAGACTATTTATTATTAGCTGAAATATATATCCTTCAAATATTGCGATTGTACAATTAAGCTGTGTTTTGATTAAGCATAGATGTATAATTTATGTTGTTAACATATGTTTAGACGAAATTACATATTAATTTTTTGAATCTTGTGTACTTAATATAAAAGTTAGAGCATGTTTAATGGGGGTAGCTTAAGAGGGTTGATTATTTTTTTTTTCTTTTGATTTTTTTTTTTTAAAAAAAAAAATTAAAACGAACCACTCACGGGTCGCCACGTGTCAGTGGGACCCGTGAACAGTGCAAGAACCATGCTAAATGGGTTGCTTATTTTGGCAACTTAAACTACCCTCTCTCTTCCAAATAAGCAACTCTTCCCCTAAGCAACCTTCCTAAGCAACCCCATTAAACATGCTCTTACCATAGCTACCAAACGTGTGAATCTAAATAAAATAAACAGTTTCTACGGTAGGTACAATTTAAAACAAGAGAACATAAATTTCTTTCAAAAATAAAAATTTACAAAATAGCATTAACTACAAACTAAAAATTAGTATTATTTTGTTGGGTTTAGTGATTAATGCTTAGGGTTTAGTAATTGGAGGTGAGGTAATTAATTTTTGTCTGAAGATTTTTTTTCTATTGTCTGCTATTTTGGCATATTTGTTTATGTGTGCTAATTTGAAGCATTTTTGTTATTGTATCATTTAATTAACACATCAAAATGCTGATATAAAAAAAAATATAATCAGCATTTTAAAATTCTTACGGCTATTAATTTATGTATGGTGAATTGCGAACGGTACTAGCTTGGAATGGGAAGCGCGTTGGAAACGCTATGCGGACAAGCGTTTGGAGCAGGAAAAGCATCATTGCTCGGGGTTTACTTACAACGCTCGTGGGTGATTCTAGCTGCGACCGGTCTAATCCTTTCTCTACTCTATATTTTCGCTGCTCCAGTCCTAACCTTCATAGGCCAAACCGCTACAATCTCGGCCATGGCTGGGGTGTTCTCCATCTACATGATCCCACAAATCTTCGCCTACGCCATCAATTACCCGACCGCAAAGTTTTTGCAGTCGCAAAGCAAGATCATGGCCATGGCATGGATCTCTGGTGTGGCTCTTGTGATCCACACGTTCCTCACGTGGCTAGTCATGTCTAGGTTCCATTGGGGACTTCCCGGTTTAGCTTTGGTTCTCAACACGTCGTGGTGGTTCATCGTTGTGGCGCAGCTTGTGTATATTTTTGGTGGGACTTGTGGTGAAGCTTGGTCAGGGTTCACGTGGGAGGCTTTTCACAATTTATGGGGGTTTGTTAAATTGTCTTTGGCTTCTGCTGTCATGATTTGGTAAGCTTCGAACCGGTTTTTCCCCGGTTATATTAATATCATTTGATCTGACTTGTTAATTCATATTTTTAATTTATTTACGTTTGTAGTTTGGAGGTTTGGTATTTTATGGCACTCGTATTATTTGCTGGATATTTGAAGAATGCTGAAGTCTCCGTAGCTGCACTCTCCATTTGGTAAAAAATATTTATATCTCTTAAATAAAACATATCTCTAATTACATTATCATATCTTCACGACATTAATAAATTTTACATGTGTTTTATTCATTTGTTTTGAACTACCATAAAGATTCTCTAAAAAGAGTAGAACTAACGTGCTTTGTAGTCCCTTTGTTTTCTCTTTTGCAGCCAATATAGTCTTGTAAAATGTGAATTTATAAAAAATGAAGAAGAAAATTTAATATTTCACTATTTCATTATTCTCTAATAATTTGTTTACGTGCATGTGTAAAATGAAGCATGAACATTTTGGGATGGGCAGTTATGGTTTCAATTGGGATAAACGCAGCAGTAAGGTCAGTACTAGTCTCCGCGAGCGAAAACAACTTTTTACAAGTTCTATACACATCTCACACGTACAAAGCTAACGATACGTTATTTCTTTTCCCGTTCTGGCAGTGTGAGAGTGTCAAATGAGCTAGGAGCTAGCCACCCACGAACGGCCAAGTTCTCTCTAGTCGTGGCGGTGATAGTATCAACAGCGTTCGGGATGCTTATAGCTGCGATTTTACTCCTCTTCCGAGAAGAGTACCCGGTTTTGTTTGTGGAAGATGAAGTAGTTAGGGATGTGGTTAGAGAACTCACACCAATGCTTGCCTTCTGCATTGTCGTCAACAATGTTCAGCCTGTTTTGTCAGGTATTTGAAAAACCCTAATCACACATTTTTTTAGATTGGCAATATCTTTTTCTTTTTTCTAAATTGAAATTTTTATAAAATCAACCCAATATGGGAATAAGGTTTTCGATTACAAGCTTTCGTCTCAAACAAAAGTTTCCAAATCAAAACTATTCCTAACTAGCTTCACTCGACCCATGTTCCCCGCGTGTTCCACTAGATCCGATCGGATTCCGATAGATTGGCAATATCTATTTTCTTGACTACTATATATATATACTATGGTAGATAAAACTCAATAAAGTACGATAATGCAGGAGTGGCTGTGGGAGCAGGGTGGCAAGCAGTTGTTGCGTACGTGAACATAGCTTGCTATTACTTATTTGGAATCCCATTTGGTGTATTGTTGGGATTTACGTTTGAATATGGCGTAATGGTAATGATATTTCAAAATCTTTTGTAGAAAAAAAAAACTTTTATAAATGTGACGAACGACCATAGTTTTTGATGTTATGAAATTTTTTGTCGGTTAGGGTATTTGGTGGGGGATGATGACGGGAACTTTTGTTCAGTCGATAATATTGACTTGGATGATTTGCACAACCAACTGGGCCAAAGAGGTGAGGAACTAAAAACACTAAGAGTTGTTAAACAAGTTCTCGTTTACACATTTTTCTAATCTGTTGAGTGGTGTTATATATGTTTTCAGGCTGCAATGGCGGAAGAGAGGATAAAAGAATGGGGAGGAGTAACAGAGAAAGAGACTCTTTTGAACTAACTATACTTTTATTTTAAGACATATGTTAAGAAGAACTGCACATGATCACACCACCTTTTCCGTGTCCGAACCAAAAATAATCTTGATCTTCCTATATATAAGACTTTAAGTTGTAACGTGAGAGCCTTATTAATCAATAAACATTTTGTATTGGAATCTTAATATAGAATTATTAAAGGTTGTGGAGTATACTTAGCTCAATATTCAAGATAAAATCTGCTGATCCATTGATAAGCGAAACCACAACTAAAACAATCAAACAAGAATTTTTTTTTATATTCTTGATTCTTTATTAGTAGTTTAGCTTATTGCTAAATTCATATGGTGACTTCTCCATATAGAGTAGCAGTAAAAAGGATTAAAGATTTCGTCTCCAAAACTTGGATGTGTTTGATATAACTTGAGTTGCTGTTTACCCAACTCATAAATGATGAGTAAAAGTTTTTTACACCATTCAATCATAAATTTAAAGAGACGTCTCGGCCATTGAAAACCTCAAATTTTGATTAGTGGAAGACCTAAAATGTTGCAAGTCCAATACAATGACACACGTTAACGAAATGCAATGTGAGTTTCCATTCTTGCCAACGCGTCACTGTTTGCTTTATGTTATGATCATGAGAAATTAAATTGAGTTACAAAACGTGTAACACTTTTTCTTAAAGTTTTCACTTTTCACGTACAAGTTGCCTGTTTAGTTTTGATATATTCGTATGTCCACTCAGTTTCATAGTCATGGTCAAATAGTAATACCCATACATATATATATATATATATATATAATACGGTTATGAATTTGTGTTGTAACATATCAATGGTAGTAGCACGAATAAGTAGACTGCATGATCTCCTTTTCAGTTTGATTTAAAGATCATAAATTTATTAAATGTTTAAAAACGTGTAGTAAATTATTATAAACAAAGAAAGTAACTTTTGCACCACCAGAAAGCAGAGAAATGAACTTTCATCTGATTAATTTACTAAACACATTTCCTGTTTTTTTATTCAAGTGCCAGTTCATAGATGATGAGATATAAATTAGAAATAAACAATTTCTCAATCATAAGTAAATGACCTTATAATTTTCTAAGTCAATATATAGCCGGCCTATCCAACACAAGTCACAATGATCCACTGGCATTATTAAAGATTCACGAATCATTGAATCATATTCTTCCATTTAAAACTAAAATAATTTGTCAAGGAATTGTTGTTACTTGTTCTCACACATGTAATGATACTGTATCCATGATCGTGAAATCATATCAAATCCATAGTAAATTAGTAATATATATTTTTAGATACAAAGAGGACTAACATAATCACTTTCCATTGACCCTCTAAAACGGGCCACAAATGAAGAGCAAGCCCAAATTAAAAAACCCGGAACATATATCAAAAGGAGATATTTTAGAGCGCCACGTGTCATAACCTTACGCATGAAGTCATTCACACGACATAAATAAACAGAGGCGTTGAGTCAGGTCGAGAGTCTCGTGGTGGGGCCCGAGTAAACCGTTACCTGCTACCTTAATGACCTTATCGCCCTCAAACTAATGGTCCCACGCGTTGAGTGAGACAAGGGTAATATCGTAAACACGGAATATACAGATAAATTTGATGATTATTCTATAAATTACGAATTAGCCCCTCCTCTTTCTTAATCGCGTAGTGCCACCCATTTACAGAGAGGACACCAGCCTTTTAATTCATCCCCCTTCTCTCTCACTCATTAGCAATTCTGAAAATCATATAAAGTTTTGTTATTTTGTTTGGTCTGATTGTTTCGTTCATCACTGAAACTAGGTTTTTAAGGGTTTTGGTTTCCTTCTTTTTTTTTAGCTTGTTTTGGAAAGTTTCTGTTTTTGTTGAGTGATTTCGCCGGAGATCTTCGGAGGATACTCATCGTCTCCGAAGAGACGAGATTTGAATTGAGAAGGGTCTTTGGCATTTTGGTAAATAGTTTGGTAATCTCGGTGGATCTGAGTGTGATGTGGTGGATGATGGGAGAAGCTGATGGGCATTACTGTTCTAAGAAGACTGATTCAATCTGTGGTGGTGTTTGTAGTCAGGTTTGATCTCCCATCTCTTTCTGGAGATCTCTGTGCTCTTCATTGATGTGTAGAAACGAGATCTTACTAAAAAATCGATACTTTTTCACTCGAATTCGATAAAGTTTAGATCTTTAAGTCGACCCATCTCTGTTAAATCGATTCTTAATCCCCCAAGTCTGCAGCTTTTTCGTTTTGTGTTATTTGAGAAATTAACTTGGATCTGAGTTTTATTAGATTGATCTGTATCTCATGTTGTTTCTTCTTTTAACTTGCAGGAAACTGGTAGATTCTTCAGCTTCTCTAGACTCTGTTGTGCTCTCCGTGGTGTGGTCATGAAGACATACATCTTCCTATTAGTGATCGTTCCGACATGTGTACTCGCTGGTTACATCCACGGTCAGAAGATCTCCTACTTTCTCCGTCCTTTATGGGAGTCACCACCTAAACCCTTTCACGACATTCCTCACTACTACCACGAGAACGCCACCATGGAGACTCTTTGCAAACTCCACGGCTGGGGTGTGAGAGAGTACCCAAGACGAGTTTACGACGCGGTTCTGTTCAGTAACGAGCTTGACATCCTCGCTGTTCGCTGGAGAGAGCTCTATCCTTACATCACTCAGTTTGTCCTCCTCGAATCAAACTCCACCTTCACCGGTTTACCTAAGCCTCTTGTCTTCGCTGCTCACAGAGACGAGTTCAAGTTCATAGAGCCGCGTCTTACCTACGGTGCTCTCGGTGGAAGGTTTGTGAAAGGGCAGAATCCTTTCTACGAAGAGGCGTATCAGCGTGTAGCGTTAGACCAGCTTCTCAGAATCGCTGGGATCACTGATGATGACTTGTTGTTGATGTCTGATGTTGACGAGATTCCGAGTAGACACACCATAAACCTTTTGAGATGGTGTGACGAGGTGCCTAAGATTCTTCACCTGAGGCTCAAGAACTATCTTTACTCGTTTGAGTTCCTTGTTGACAACAAGAGCTGGAGAGCTTCTGTGCATAGATACGAGACGGGTAAGACACGGTACGCTCATTACCGTCAGTCTGATGGGATCTTGGCGGATGCAGGATGGCATTGCAGCTTTTGCTTTCGACGGATTAGTGAGTTTATATTCAAGATGAAAGCTTATAGCCATAATGATAGAGTGAGGTTTAGTCATTTCTTGAATCCTAAAAGAGTTCAGAGAGTTATATGCAAAGGAGCTGATCTTTTCGATATGCTACCTGAAGAGTATACCTTCAAGGATATAATAGGGAAGATGGGTCCAATACCTCATTCTTTCTCAGCCGTTCATCTTCCTTCTTATCTCCTGGAGAACGCAGATAAGTACAAGTTCCTCTTGCCAGGAAATTGCATAAGAGAAAGCGAATGATCGATGGAATCTTCATTATACCACAGAGTTTTGCTGCTTGTTCATCTGAAGATCTCTACATTGAGAGGAGTCCTCCTCCGGACTAATAACACTTACACAGCTGATGTATAATGTATGAGGCGTATTGGTGTCAGTGAATGCAGCTCAGCAGGCACTTATTAGGAGAGGATTATTGAAAGGGTGAAGATTCTTTTTGTATATAGATATATCTCTTTGTTTCATTTAAGGATTCATTCTCTGTGACATTGTATCTTCAAAACATGAGTTTGTGTTCTTATGAGTTTTCCCCCTTTTGGGAAGTTTTGCATCAGAAGCATTATTGTTCTTTGAATCAATGTGTCATATGTTTATAGCTCAGGATCTTGGTTAATCAAACCAGCTGTTCGGTTGGCCATGTTCTGAATCTTGTTAAGTTCACTAGGTCACAATATAATTTAATAGTTTCATTTAACCACATAAACAAAATGACTCAATGGCCCAATGGATAAGGCGCTGGTCTACGAAACCAGAGATTCTGGGTTCGATCCCCAGTTGAGTCGTCCTACCTTTTTGCATTAGTCTAGATCTTCATCTTCAAATCCAAGCTTTGAAATGAATGGAACAAGCTGAATAAACAAAGGGCCTTTCAAGTTGTGACTAAAGACAATCTTTCTTCTCTCTTCATCTTTAGCATTTAAGTGTTCTATGTGATGAATCGTAGTGTTACAAAAGAAAAAGTGTTCTATGTGCAATAGAATTTTAAAAACACAAAAGTAACAGAACACAGAGTCTCTGTCTCCAAAATTCGAAAGACACATTAATTGTCACAAATCTCGCGCTCTGCCGTTTGAAGAGCAAACAACTAAACAAATACAGAAATTAGAAGCAAGAAACCATTAGGCTTCGGTTTCAGAAGATGAATCAACTACAAGAAAAAAAAACAAAAAACCTCCAAATTAAGTTTTCTCAAAGTGAGATAAAATTTTCTTTTTATTAATATTTATTGAACCTTCTCTTCTTCCAAACCTGGGGGAATGTTCTGTAAACCAGACACCATTCTCAGTCTTCGTTTCTCCTTCTTTTACCATCCATTCCTCGTCGTCGATGATGACCTGTGGAAAACCCCATATGTCAGTTGAATAACATCCTTAAGGATGACGAATGTTTTGGTCTTTACACTAAAGTCAGCATCGTTTCTAAGTTTCTACACTTGTACAAGTCTGTTCTCTGTAATGGGATTGTATCGCTAACCTGTCGAAGTTCCTGTTGCTGAAGAATCCACGTTCCTTGCTTCCTTGGAAGTTTCTTCTATCATCACCACCTGTACCACGTGATCTAGGTCTTTCCATGGATTCCACACTCCTAGACTCATCAACTGATCCACCCCTGGAATGAGGTCTTTCACCATAGTTGCCTGTTCTGCCTGCACCGGATCCAGGCCTCTCAACTGCTTTTGGCCTGAACCTCACTTTGTCGTCCAGCTCACGGATTAGCAGGTCCAGGTCTTTCTCTTTCTCGCGTATAAGATCCGGTAGATTATGGTTATTACTGTCTGATTCTTGTTGAGTTTCCTTGCTCTCAGGTGCAATGACTGCTTCCTTCTCGAGTTTCTTCCGTAGTGCTTCGATTTCTTCCTTCAATATTCTTTCTCCTTCTGTCTCAGGCCTGGAACAAATTTGTTTCACAAGACAGAGAGATTAAAAGTGACACCAAGTAGTCATCAACATAGCCACAGAGAAATTATTCATGCACAAACGCAAGGTATCATAGAGTTCAGAGCATAAGAAAACAACTTAAGTACACACAAAACTCTGGAACAATATTAGAGCATGCATTACTGAAGGCTACAACTTATGTAAGAGATGTTGAAAAGAAACAAGCAAGAGTTATCTTACAAGTTGACTATGCAATTTCGTATATATAAAAAGAGATGTATGAAAGAACAGAGGAACAAACACCATACAAAGAAGCTCAGCTAAGAGAACAAATATGGTGAATTTCCCAAATGAAAGGGATGGCACTACATGTATTTTAGATAAGAGTCTTATCTTATGCCTAAGAGATGCTTAGAGGGACATACATAAAAACATGCCATCTAAAGAAAACCATGAATACTCTATAACTAAAGTAAATAAGTCATTCAATTAGCTTCCATTCTGAATCTGAAACACTAAGCAGATGTGGCAACACTATCTGAAGTTTTTAGTTTGACTACATGTTCCTATCCTCTGCGTGGTTCACAAGTTAACACTACTTAAAGACTTAACTTTCTCATTCAGTATGCAAGAACATAAAATTGAAACAGACCTGTCAAACCTGCGATGCTCGAGTTCAGAATCCATCTTGCGCCAGTCTTTCCCTTGTTCCTCCAACAATACTTCCCGAGGTTTTGCATCGCCAAAAGGATTCACCTTTGGTCTCGGTTTCACCACATTCTCCACGCTGTTCGATGCTAAACTCTCAGACCTGTTAGACTGAGCACTGGATGGCCTGCTCGACTGTGCGCTCGACGGTCTGCTGGTCTGAGAGCTCCCCTTCTTAGCCTCAATCTCCGAGTCAAGTTTCTTCCAATCCAATCCTTTATCCGCCAAAACTTGCTCTCTCGGTCTAGCTGCTCCAAATGGACTCGGCTTACTCGTCTTCACATCAGTTTGAGTCTCAATCACTCCACTATCAACAACAACCTTTCGTGGTTCAAGAACAAGACGACGACGCTCCTCTTGAACACCACCTGAAGATACTCCTCTTGCCCACCTGTCAGGCTCTGGCCCAGAATCACGGTGACCTGACCCAAATGTAGATGATTTTGTCAGGGACGAATGGCTTTTACTTGCTCCCCAATTATCAACCTCATCAGCTTTAGACAAGCCACCACCTCCACCGCCATAACTGCCACCACCACCACCACCACTACCACCGCCTCCAGGACCACCATAACGACCTTGACGTCCCTGATCAAACGCCGGAAGAGACTTCTTCCCTTTCCCCCAATCATCAACCTCATCAGCCCTAGACACTTGTGGAAACTCTGAAACTCTAGAGGAACCTCTCTGATCATCTTCAAACCCACCATAACCTCTCCTACCACCACCGCCCCAAGACCCATCAGAATCATCTCCACCTCTCGACATTCTCCCGGGAGGCCCAGTAGACCTTCCACCATAAGAAGAGAACCCACCACCAATACCACCACGCTGCATTTCGTCCTCAGAGCGTTGCCTTGGACCAGTAGGAAGCTGAATCATCTGCTCCCTCGTTAACCCAACAGAACCACCACCAGCACCACCTGCTCCCTTGGTGAACTCCGATAAAGTCATCTTCTTTTTCTTCTTAGACTTGGTGGTAGTCGCAGCCTCCTTCAAGCTCGGGAAGCTCTGCTCATCCGCCGTGGCCGTGGCCGCCTGCTCTTCATCGGCACGCTCCGCCTCGTCGGCCCAAGCGCCGATTCCACCCCAAGGCTTCTTCGACATCTTTGTGATTCTCAACTCCAAAAGATCGAAACTTTTTACAGATCTGAATAAACCGGACTCGGATCAGAGTGACCCGGAGCTCCGAGTGAGAAACCGAATAATACCCTTTAAGCGAATCGATGTAAGATTCTCTCTTTTTGTGTAAAGATGGAAACTTTCTGGAGGAAAATTAATTAAAAATTGTGAATTTTATTCCTTTTTTGAAGCTGTTTCTTTGTAGGTATCGGAGCAAAAGAGGAATGGACGGAGAAAGAGATAGCTAACGCGCTTGATCGGAGTGTGTAACGAACCAATTAGAACGAGAAAGGTAATGGCTTAAATGTTGGAACAAGCGACGTGTTAGCTAAGTGACGGTTGACCTTAACAGAAAACGAACGGTCACGAGTCATTGTTTTAGGAGTCGATTACATATATTCAAAAGTGACCTTTTTTTTTCCCACCAACTTTATGTTAATGGGGACATCTTTTATGTGCTCATCTCATCCCACGTTGTAATAAGATGCAACAAATAATAATCAAAACATAAACTATTAGAGTAGATCAGAAGCAACATGGAGTCCTGCAGTGCCTTGTAAGACCATGAACCTTCACTTGAACTTTCTTTCTTGTTCCAGTCATTGTCGGCTTGAGACATTTTTGCCATTTTAGCACTTGAAGCTTCACTTAGTTATTCCCAAGAGTCCACTTTTCCATTTTTTTGCAATTTACAATAGGTCTAATGATCTAATATAAGTCTAATGCAATAATGAGAAATATATTTTTAGTGATTTGTATGTTTTGCTATAAGTGCATTTTTTTTATTGGTTAGTCGTAAAAGTTGGGAGTTGTTTCAAACAAAAAATGGCGACCAAATGGCCATGTGTGTTCTTTTCTCATGTTTTAGACTAGGTTTGAATTTTTTATCCGAATATTTGAAAACCGAACCCAAAAAGACTAATTATCTCCGAATGGTTCATGAATTACCCAATATCTTTTTATCCAAGTAGCCTGGCATTTTACTTGAATTAGGGCTCAAAATTTTTCTAAGTTGATTCCTAATTTTGTTAATCGAATCGAATAGAAAATTAAAAAAAAAATCCAAATCAGTTCTATAAATACTATTCATAAATCTAACTCCAAATGAACCAAGTATCAGAAAAATTATATCAAGAGAACCGCATGCATATGATTATAGCCTTGGAAAAAAAGTCTTTCAGTCAATCCCTTTGCAACTGGTTAAAGACTAACGAGGAACATAATGGGCCTTTTTAAAAAACCCGCTTAAGCCCAGTTTAAGATAAAGCCTTGGAGGCTTCGTATTCTCGTTCTTCCCTCTCTCGCTTAAGCTCAGCACCAGCCGTCGTCGTCGATCTGATGTTGAACATATGCGTCGAGCTCTGATATGCATCAGACGCTGGGCGCAGTACGCCTTGCATACCGTTCGCGCATCGCTTACCTCGTGAAGTCAGGTATGATCGACAACGCAGTTCACGTGTTCGACGAAATGCGTCACTCAAGCTACCGTGTTTTCTCCTGCGATTACAACCGTTTCATCGGGGTTTTGGTCAAAGACTCTAGATTTGAGCTTGCTGAAGCGTTGTATAAGGATATGACTCCAATGGGCTTCTCCTTAATCCCCTTCACTTACTCGAGGTTTATCTCGGGTTTATGTAAAGTTAAAAACTTTGATCTCATTGAAGCTCTGATAAGGGACATGGAAACCCTAGGGTACATACCTGATATATGGGCGTTTAACATTTACTTAGATCTGTTGTGTAGAGAGAGAAAGGTTGGTTTTGCTGTTCAGACATTCTTTTGTATGGTTCGGAGAGGTAGAGAACCAGATGTTGTATCTTATACTATACTTATTAACGGGTTGTTTAGAGATGGTAAGGTCACTGACGCTGTTGAGTTTTGGAATGTGATGATTCGTAGTGGAGTTAATCCGGATAATAAAGCTTGTGCAGCACTTGTTGTTGGGTTGTGTCATGCTAGGAAAGTTGACTTGGCTTATGAGATGGTGGCGGATGAGATCAAGAGTGCAAGAGTTAAGCTTAGTACAGTGGTGTATAATGCGTTGATTAGCGGGTTTTGTAGAGCGGGGAGGATAGAAAAGGCGGAAGCTTTGAAGTCATTTATGAGTAAGAGAGGGTGTGAGCCGGATCGTGTTACGTACAATGTGTTGTTGAATTTTTATTATGATAACAACATGATGAAGAAAGCGGAAGGAGTGATGGGGGAGATGGTTAGAAGTGGGATACAGCCTGATGTTTATAGTTATAATCAGTTGCTTAAGCGGCATTGCAGGGTTGGTCATATAGATAAGTGTTATTCCTTCATGGTTAAAGAGATGGAGCCTAAAGGTTTATGTGATGTTGTCTCCTACAGTACACTGATTGAAACATTCTGCAGGGCGTCAAACACTAGGATGGCTTACAAGCTATTTGAGGAAATGAGACAGAAGGGGATAGTGACGAATGTCGTCACATACACGAGTCTTATCAAGGCTTTTCTTAGGGAAGGCAACTCTAGTGTTGCAAAGAAGCTCCTTGATCAGATGACGGAGTTAGGTCTGTCACCAGATGGGATATTTTACACAACAATTCTGGACCATTTGTGTAAATCCGGAAATCTCGACAAGGCTTATGGTGTTTTCCGTGACATGATTGAGCACGGAATTACACCGGATACGGTTTCATACAATGCCCTTATAAGTGGTCTCTGTAGGTGTTGTAGAGTAACTGAAGCATTGAAATTGTTTAAGGACATGCAGAGTAAGGAATGTTGTCCTGATGAGTTAACTTTCAAGTTCATTATTGGAGGACTCGTACGGGAAAATAAACTATCAGCAGCCTACAAGATTTGGGATCAGATGATGGAGAAAGGATTCACCCTTGATAGAGACGTGTCTGATACACTCATTAAGGCTACCTGTTCAGTGAGTGCTGATGCATAAGCATAATAAGGTTAGACACCTTTGAAACTATCAACATGCCATTCTTAGTCAAAGTATGGTGGCATGGAGATGCCGTTACAGAGCCATTTAAGCCTCTACTGACGCATGCTGCTGCTTGGAGAGAGACAAGAAACTTAATCAGGTTTGAGCTAGTTTCATTCCTTTTCTACACTAGTGAATCTACGGTTGAGTTTGCATAGAGCAAGTAAATCCTTACTCTTCGTTGCAGATGACTTGACATTAATACCTGAAGGATCATCATTTATCGTCAGACTATGGAACAAGACAGCCACGAAGTTTAATCCCATTCCTTAGAATTATTACACTGAGGACTGATCATATTGGACTGAGAATAGGAGTTATCTTTATATTTATCGGCACATCAAACTTGTGGGTTTTGAATCTTGATATGTTTAGAGCTTTAACGCAATCCATCTAGTCTTCCTCGAGAAGCTGCATCTTAAATGAAATCCAAAGGTTAGCTCAAACTTTATCTCATTAGTTGTGTTTCAATATTCACTTTCTCAGGACTTTGTTTCCAAGTGGGTCAAAATTTATTTTATCTGTGTGACAGTTTTATCAGCGACTCCTAAGTCCTAACTCTATCCTTCAGTCATATCATTTACTATGTTTTATCGTGTGTACTGATGCAGAGCTAAGCCTGTTATATGCGCAGACGGAGAGATGAAGAATACATAAACATTCGAAAAACAGAACGGCGATTAATCTTTACCATAATGGGAACCTGTAAGCTCTTATCTCTATCTTTATCTCTCTCCAAGAACCCATAAAATATTTTGGTACTGTAACAAAAAAAAAGGTGAATCAAACTTTGTATATATATAGTTCTTTTTCAAAGAGAATTGAGATGAGAAAAAGATGGTGTTTATAGTTTCGTTTGCTTGATATTTATTAGAGCGTAAGACATGTAAAAAAGATTACTTGCTTCCTTGTGTCAGTTTCCTTTAGCACAAGAATCCTACTTGAACTTCTCATCAAGTTATCATTCTCTCTCTCTCTCTCATTTGGAAACATTTAAAATTTCACTTCACTTGCTATCATCACACAACTATTTTCTCATTTAATTGATGCTTCAATGTCTTATCACCACTATGAAACCAACCCTCATTTCGTTCAGTTTCCCTCGCAGGATCAACATCCCGGTGGTCCCTCTAGTTCATGGACCTCTTCGGACCACCACCAGAACCCGCAGACTCATCCAGTTGCTCCATCAGGGCCTAAAATAAAGTCTCGAGGTCGCCACCAGACTGAGCCACCTGAACTAGTCCATGAACCGCCTCCCTCAAGACCATTGCCACTGAGACCAGAAGAACCGTTACCACCACGCCGTAATCCAAACTCTGGCAGGCCATTGCTATTGAACCCTGAAGATCAACAACGACCTCCACGCCATGGGGGCTATGGACCTGAACCAACTCCATGGAGAACCGCTCAAACACGACCAACGCACCATCAACCAGGTCCAAAGAAGACCAAACCCATGAAACTACCGGCTACAGTCTGCTGTGCTATTCTCTTGGTCATCCTGATTCTTTCCAGCCTCCTCCTCCTCCTCGTCTACCTCAGCAACCGTCCACACACACCATACTTTGACATCGCAGCAGCAAACCTAAACACCGCGAATCTCGAAATGGGTTACGTTCTAAACGGAGATCTCGCGGTTGTGGTAAACTTCACAAACCCAAGCAAGAAAAGCAGTGTCGACTTCAGCTACATCATGTTCGAGCTCTACTTTTACAACACACTTATAGCAACAGAGCGCATCGAGCCATTCATTGTTCCAAAGGGAATGTCAATGTTCACGAGCTTCCATCTCGTCAGCAGTCAGGTCCCGATTGAAATGATTCAGAGCCAGGAGTTGCAGCTTCAGCTAGGAACCGGTCCTGTGTTGTTGAACCTGAGAGGAACGTTCCACGCTCGCTCGAACGTTGGATCTTTAATGAGATACTCGTATTGGTTGCACACCCGTTGCAGTATCTCGTTCAGTAGACCTCCTTCAGGGTACATGCGAGCAAGAAGATGCATTACAAAACGCTAGCAATTTTCCTGCAACGTCCTGTGCCTGAGTATAGTACTTATTTTTTTGTTTGACGCATTTGATGATTATATATATGCAAATATATATACTTTTCATATTTTCTGCCACATTTAGAAATAAAACAAAATTTTTGCCAAGGAAAATGCATTTGATCTTGTATCTTGAATAACAGTACTGATTCAAAATTGTATTTAGTTTTGAGAATGTTTTGTAGAAATAAGATAGGTTAACTGAAGTAAATTAATCACTCATTGTGAATCTAACTGATGCAGCTAGCTTTATGAAAAAAAACATAATCATTCCCCTAAGAGTTGTCTTATGTTTTTTTATAAAAAGTGATACATGTTGGAATAAAGTCCTTGCTTTTGTAATGTTACACGAGAAGAAAAGGATCATATTACAAACATTTTTTCTTGAACAGACACATATTATATACAGTTAATTCAAAACTTTGACTTTATTGCTTAGTCCAGAGAGAGAGCGCTTCATGCCCAATTTGTAAGAAAAAATGAGAGGCCTAATTAGTAGTTAATAGCCCATATTTGATTGCCCAGTATGGCCCATATATGCTTCCCTGTAGTTTGCCCCGAGCTCAAGAAACGATCTACTACTTTTTGCTCGTCTTCGTTTAACACTTAGAGCAACTTCTTCGTCTTCTTCTCTCTCTCTCCGAACCCTTTCGGCTCGATTTGATTACTTCTCTTCAGTAAGGTACGTTTCCGATCCTTAATCGAGCTCTAGAATCGTTGATATCGCTTTGTTAAAAACGATGAAGGTTTAGTTATACATACACACATGCATCTCGTGCTAGATCTGATTTGAGCTTTTGAGAGGAAAAGCTCTTTACTTGACATCTGGGTTTGGTTTATTTCATGCTAGATTACCTTTATAACTTTTCAATTGGCGGGTTTTCAATGATTATGTAGGGTTTAAAAAGATGAAGCTTGATACTAGTGGGTTCGAGACATCCATGCCTACGATTGGATTCGGCTCGAGCAACGATATGCTTGATGGGTTTTCTACTGTGCCTTCCTTTGATCTTCCCCGCACTACTGATGTGAGTTTTGACTAACCTCTTTTGGATTCCTCTGCGAAGCAGTGTGGTTGATTGATTTTGGTTTGTGTGTGGGTTTCAGTTTGATGGGTTTCAGAAAGAGGCAGTACAAATGGTGAAGCCAGCGAAAGGAACAACCACACTCGCTTTTATCTTCAAGGAAGGTGTCATGGTCGCTGCTGATTCTCGTGCTAGCATGGGTGGATATATCTGTATGTTCTCTTTCTTCCATCCATCACTTTGCTTTAAACTGTTTTAGCTGTGAAAAAGATGTATCCTTTCCATATAGTTGACTGTGGCAGAAACATATAGGATGGAGATTGAGCTGGCTTATCTTTGGTTTTAGTTTTGTGCTGGACTGTTAAAATTTTTTGTAGTCTCCAATTTGTTGTTGGATAATGATTGTGATGCAGTATAGGAAACGAAGCATTGTATAAAAGCTGCTGATGATGTTTTGTATTGTTTTTCTCGATGTAGCGTCACAATCTGTGAAGAAGATTATCGAAATCAATCCTTATATGCTTGGTACAATGGCTGGAGGAGCTGCTGACTGTCAATTCTGGCACCGTAATCTTGGAATTAAGGTGCCTACCTCGCTTTTTTTTCCTTTGTCTGTACTGATGCTTATATCTATGACTCTTCTTATTTTCTGTTGATATTGGATGTCTTGTTGCGTTATTAAAGGCTTTAATTCTTATTTTTTTTCTGTACTGACTAACTAGAAAGGTTTGGGTATGTGTTTGGTGACCCGGAATTCATATTGAGTCTATTTGGGTTAATGCATGCATTTTTTTTTCAACTTAGTTAGTGGCTTTAGCATCCGTGTTCTGTGAACCAAACATTTTTGTAAGTAATATACGTCATTTACCTTTGTTGTATTAAGAATTTAAGATACAGATAACAAATTAACTTTAAGTGATAACCTATAAAAGCTTAGTAATGTTAAATCGAGATACAAGAATTGGTGGATGAAGTGATTCTTTCCATTTGAGTGGGTCTACCCAGTTTTATCTCTAATGTGTTGGCATGTTATTATCGTTGTGTATGTTGATTTTACTGTACTTACTACCAAATTTGCCTTTGTTGAAACTATGGCTGATCTGGTGATTTATTTGTCTATCCAAGTGCCGTCTACATGAGCTAGCAAACAAGAGGAGAATCTCTGTTTCCGGAGCTTCAAAGCTTCTGGCAAACATGCTCTACTCATACCGTGGAATGGGACTTTCAGTCGGCACAATGATTGCTGGATGGGACGAAACTGTCAGTGAAACCAACTCAATATCTTCAACACTCTTCTTAAATCTTCTCACCCAAATAAAAACTCTGACATTCTAAGTCCTCCGTGGATACAGGGTCCTGGACTATACTATGTGGACAATGAAGGAGGAAGGCTCAAGGGAGACAGGTTTTCAGTCGGTTCTGGTTCACCATACGCTTATGGTGTACTAGACAGCGGGTAAATCATTGTCCCAAACAATATGTTCATCTCTTTTTCCCCAATCCGAGAAGCTAAAACTTATAATCTAATCTTGCCTCTATCATTTAGGTACAAATTCGATATGTCAGTTGAAGAAGCATCTGAGTTAGCAAGGAGATCAATCTACCATGCTACATTCCGTGATGGAGCCAGTGGTGGAGTTGCTAGCGGTTAGTATCCCCAAATGTGATACCAAAATTTCAAGATACTTAACCTACCTCATATAGTAATAACATCTGTGTATTCTCATGTTGATCAGTGTACCACGTGGGTCCTAATGGATGGAAGAAACTGTCAGGAGATGATGTTGGTGAGCTACACTATCACTACTACCCCGTGCCACCAGCCATTGCAGAACAAGTCATGGAAGAAGCGGCCGCCGAGTAAGAAGGCCAAATCATTCACCCTCTTTTTCTGTTTCTTGCTTAGTTTTAAACTTCTGTATTCACTTTTAAGATTCTCCTTTTTTTCTTACTTCTGCGAATATATACTCTTTCAAGCAGCTCTAAATACATCTTTTTATTTTGTTCAAGCAGCTAAAAAAAATGTTTAGTTTTGACGATAATCTTTTTATGAACATAACTTCACATCTAAAGGTATCTACATGATTCATTTGCAATCCCAATAAACAAAAAAAAAACGACCGAACTATACCATAATAGTCGACAGTGACATAGCCGGTAGACTTTGTAGTATGTAATGATTCCACATTTATCGAACGCCTCCCTACTTTAGCAAGAGAAGCCATGACTCGACGACAGTGACTACATTGTGATGTTTCGACCATATGCTTTTGTCACGTTCTTGATCTTAGCCAAAAATGACCAAACCAGACTAATGAATATTAATGGGGGTTTGGACAGATAAACATTGTTATTAAAGGAGGAACTCAAACCACCCTCAAGAACATTGAACTCAGACAAGATTAAACGAACCAACGATCTAATAAATCAGTGCCACATAACAAAGTGTAACAAAACACGTGACTGTTGGAGTGTTAGACCAGAAGACTTCTTGAATTTATTAGACATTTTTGTCACGTTTATGACTATAATATTTCACAAAACTAGGAACCTAAACACTTCACTTTCAACCACTTGTTTCTGGTGAATTATTAAAGGTATTGATCAGGACATCTATCGAATCCTTTTATTTTATCTTTATATATACAAGGCTCTTCGGGATCATTACAATCATCACTCTACGAAACATAGAAAGTTTAAAAATGGCGGTCTTGTTCTGTTTCTCCTTAGTTTTGCTTCTTACACTCTTAACATCAATCTTTCTTAAAAAGATTACAAAGTCAAGACTCAATCATCCTCCTAGCCCTTCAAGTCTACCAATCATTGGAAACTTACACCATCTTGCAGGACTGCCTCACAGATGTTTTCATAACCTCTCCATGAAACACGGACCAGTGATGCTTCTCCGTCTAGGGTATGTTCCAGTGGTTGTGATCTCATCGAGTGAAGCAGCTGAAGCAGTTCTCAAAACTCATGACTTGGAATGTTGCAGCCGACCAAAGACTGTAGGGACAGGGAAACTCTCTTACGGGTTCAAAGACATTAATTTTGGACCATACGGTGAGTACTGGCGTGAGATGCGTAAACTCGTGGTCACTGAGCTTTTCAGTCTTAGAAAGGTTCAGTCTTTCAGATACATAAGAGAAGAAGAGACCGAACTCATGGTGAAGAGAGTGTCTGAATTAGCTTTGAAACAATCTCGTGTTGATCTAAACAAGACTTTCTTCTCCCTCGCTGCAAGCATCATATGCAGAGTAGCTTTAGGACAGAACATACACGACAACAGCTTCCTGATCGATCAAGAAAAGATCGAAGAGCTTGTTACTGAAGCAGCGGATGCTCTAGGGGGTTTCACTTTCTCTGACTTCTTCCCTGGTGCAGTTGGGAGATTAGTGGACTGGTTGTTTCAGCGACACAAGAAGATCAACAAAGTCTTTGAAGATCTTGATGTTTTTTACCAACAAGTTATTGATGATCACTTGTGTTGTAGGCACAGGGGGGGTTAATCTATGGTTTGGTTGGAGGTTGGAACCAAGCTACAACCTGAAATCAAAAGAATAGATTTTTATGAGTTTTATGATGCAAACAAGAATAAAATGGAAAAACGAATGAGATGATGATGATACTGAATAATGAAAATAAGAACAATAAAGATAAGGGATAGATTGATGGAGATGGTATCTAGATGCTGGACTTGAGTCTCTCTCAGCTAGATCAATGGATGGAAGATGGATGAAGATGGAACCGGTCTTGCTGGACTGAAGTCTCTCTCAAGATCGATTGGTGGATGAAGATGGGTTGATGGACGCCACAAAGATCTATGGAAGGGATCCTTGATAAGTCATGATGCTCTGGAGCTGCTTCACACACACTCAAAAGACTTAGAACATTAGTTTTAAGAAAACTAGAAAACTGATTTTTCATTAATAAAAGTTCAAGGGTGAAGGTTGATTTACAATGAGGCAAATGAACTGAGCTTTATAGGCTCGACATAAGACTGTTCTAACAGTCATAAAATGACAAAAGGAAACTGAATAACACGAAAATAAAGTCTTGGCAGCAATGGTATTGATGGCTCCAAGAATATGGTCTTTTAGCATGATTTGGTGCACCATCAATGGAAACTTGGGAGCCTTTGTATCTTGAAAGCTTCTGGACGTGTCCATGGTTTAATAACCTTCCTGATATGCTTGATAAGTTCCTTGAATGAGAATATAGCCGTTGGTCCTTGTCTCCTTTGGTTTGAAGAGTTTTAATAAAACATGTCGGTTTGGCCAATTTGAGCAAACCGGGTCTATCCTCTGGTATGATTGGATTCGGCTTGATCTGATGGGTGCTGGTGCATATTTGGACTCTTGGATAAGCTAGAAAGAACCCCAAAACGTGGTAGTTTTGATGGCTGGGTCGTCCATGAGTTATTGCATCAAATCTGCAAGCATCCAAATAAGGCAAGTTGTGGTAAATGAGGATCCTCCTGATCCTATGTTGGCTGGTGCATGGTAGGAACTTGTAGAACTCTTCTAGACCATTGATTATGTCTTCTGGGGGTCTTGGTATGATCAGATAATTGTCTGGTCGGAATTGGTTGGCTAAAAAGTGATTGAACCAAAAGATTGTCCAATCTTTCCTTAAACTGCTCGGTTTGACCGGTTTAGGGAAAATGAGCATATCTTCCAATTCCCTTGTCCAAATATCGTGATCTTGGGCTTTCTGGAAAGCTGAGAAATCCATCTTGAATCCTATGATGTGTTTTGGTTCAGGCCGTGTCTTCATTGGGCTTGGATCCTCTTCCAAATTCGAGTACTCGCGGATGAATGGGCTGGCAAACCTCCGTTTTGTAAAATCCATAACTCCTGGTCCAGTGAATATTTTGGTCCGCTTCAAAATGGGTTGGACTCCTTCTTGAGTGTAGAATCCATGAAAATTGGTTTCACTCCAAAATCTCTTCTGGTTGTCAAGGTATCTTCCTTTTACTGAACATGTACCACTGGAACCTCCAAAGTGGTTGGTATAGGCAGCTTGGTGAGACTCTGGTTGAACCATGGATTTCGTGCCCTCAACATCCCCTCCCTCTTGATAAGGTTTCGACCTCGAAACTGTATAACCTGCACCAAGATAGAGCAAGTCAGGTTTCATTCTCTTTTGGGAGTCTAGAGTCTTACCTTGATAAAAATTTGGTTTGGTGATGCATGGTGCATCTGGTGGCTCTTCTTTGAAGAGATGGGACAAGGTCACGCCTCTGGCCTGGACATATTCAGTGCATCTCTTCTGGACTGGATGGTCCTTCACTCTGTTGGTAACCTTCTTTCTGACCATCTTTTGGGTTGATCCTCCTAGCAACAAAAGATTATCCGGTGGATTTTTTTTGAAGCTTTCTTTTTGGCAACCTGAAATAATCTCAACATTCTGGGCAAAAACCAAGTGAATTATATCTGATACTGGAGTATTATGAACAGAATGTGTCAGGGTCGAATTTACCATGGGTGCATCAATATGCTGAAGAATGATATTCTTCTTTGGACTGGTTTGGTTTGAGTGCTTCCTTTCTTGCAGCTTCTGATACTTTTCTTCTCTTATTCCAATGGAAAGAATTTTATAAACCGAGGGAAGTATATAACAAGTAACCCCCAAGTTAATTGTTGCAAGTAATACTTCCTGTTGGGCAATGTGATCCCTTTGGTTTTCTGCGAATACATCACTTTCCCTTGGGCTAGACAAGTGTATTAATCTTGTCATAGAGTTAATAAAAACATTCTGGTCGAAAGTGAAACTAACCATAGGTTTTGGTACTTGAACAAGACATTGGGCAGTTTTCGGTTTCCACTTGTGGTGTAGGTTTTGATTGAGCTCATGTTCTGGTTCTGTCCTTGGAACATCAGTAAGCATATGGCTCTCATCTGGTATCCCTGTACATGGAATACACACGTTTAAACCAGTATCTAAAGGTGATATTAAACACTTACCTTTGGTTGATACTTTGGTTACTGGTTTTGCTTCTTTAAGCAACATGAATGGCACCATGTCTTGGGATTTCTTCAGGTCCATAGTATGGACTAAGTTTGGTGGTTCCTCTCCTTTGATTTTCTGTGCCACAGTGCCTGTTACATAACCTTTTGACAAAGACAAATGCATGACACTAGAATTGGGAACCAATAAATCAGTTTGAAATAAACTGTCACTGATTTTAGATAATTCAGTTTTATGTTCTTGTGAAGTTTCTTTCAATACCTGTTCAGTAGGACAAATCACAGAAAAGTTTTCTTCCTCTTGGCATATATAGGTAGGCTCATTATCAGAGTAAGAAGACTTACCTTGGACAGTGCTGGCCGGATTGGACAGCATGTATGTTTCAGCATTGTTCTCTTGAAGCAACTTGGATTGCTTTGTGCGTTGAACTTCTTTCTTTGTACCTGGTGACTGGTCTCCGTGGGTTGTAGGCTCCTTAGGACCTGTACTAGTACTCTTGGACAAAGACAAGTGACTCATACCAGTGAGAAATGATTTATAACCCAATGTATCAAGTTTAGGACTTACCATAGCCTTTACTTGCATAGTACCTTGTTCTGGTTTTTCTTTGGTACTGACCAAAGTGTTTTGGCCGACACTTTTACTCATCTCCATGGCCTCTGGGATTTCTCTCTTCTGGTCTAAGCAATGGGAAATGTTATGACCTTTGTTTGGCCGCATGCTGCCTTGTGAAGGCAAGCCTCTTTGACCTTCTTGTGCTACCACTTTTCTTGCTTCTTTGGAACCATGAGTTGGATACCTTCTTGGAAAGAGTTCTTGGATTTCAGAAGTTGAATAATCAGGTGCAAACTCGTATCTCATGGCTTCTTTAAGAGCTCCCCACGTTTTGATAGTTGGCTCCTTGTAAAACCATCTATCACCTACTTCTTGTACCCACCATTTAAATGCATCATCTCTAAGTTGATCAATGGCATAAGTTAACCTCTCCTTTTTCTGGATATTGTTGTAGTAAAACCATTCATCAAGGTTCCTCTCCCATCTTAGATAACCTCTTTTTCCTGAAAATGTAAGGAGTTTAACTTTATCAGCAACATATTTATAATCAAACCGAGAATTAATAATATGTGGGTTGCGGGTGTTAGAAATTGGAGGCTGGTTGATCCTGGAATGATCTGGTGGCTTGGGCTCGACATAGACAGCCTCTGGTGCATCTCCAAATCTTCTTTTTCCATGCTGGGGACGTTGTCCTCATGCCTTGTTTCTTTTCCCCAACTGAGCAAGCCGATCTTGTATTTTCTCTAATGCTGCTAGTTGCTCGCTTTGTGTGGCTAGTAGAGCTTGGTTTTCTTCTTTCTGTCCCATTTATTCCTGCAAGCAATCTCAAAGATCAAGTGAGGTATAGAGGAAGTTCTGGTCGTACCAAAATAAATCAAATGCAACAATGCAACTTACGGTAAACCAAGAATCATGCAAATATGGGACCAAAAATGAATTAAACTATGCAAAATGATTTTTTTTTTTTCAATTTTTTTTTTATGCAAGCACGAAATTAAGACTATATGAAATGCTAATAACACTAACAGAAAGAAAATATGGAAACAAACTAAGATGCAATATATCTTTTTTTGAATTTTCTTGTAAGAAATGCAATAAACCAAAACTATGCTAAATGATAAAAACTAAACTCAAATTTTTTTTTTCTTTTCTGATGCAAGGACGACATGAACAATTAGAAATGGTCTAATGAATAACTAGGATGATTTTTTTTGATTTTATGCTTGCATGATATGCAATGCAAATGAAAAAGGAAAGAATTCAAAAGCAGATTTCTTTATGGTATTTTTTTTTTTTAAATGAATGCACACAATCTAAATATGGTAAATGGAGCTGGGGAATGAATGCAAACACAATATGAGTTTTCTTTTCAAAATTTTCGTGGATCAAATGCAAGAAATTTATCTCTTTTTTTTTTCTTTTCTTATGAACAAAAATGCAGAAACTGTTTTTATGGCTTTTTCGATTTATGAATGCAAACAAATGAAAACAAAATATGATGCAAGGATAGATTCGACCTGATTCAGGAGCTTTTAGCTCTGATACCAAAATGTTGTAGGCACAGGGGGGGTTAACCTATGGTTTGGTTGGAGGTTGGAACCAAGCTACAACCTGAAATCAAAAGAATAGATTTTTATGAGTTTTATGATGCAAACAAGAATAAAATGGAAGAACGAATGAGATGATGATGATACTGAATAATGAAAATAAGAACAATAAAGATAAGGGATAGATTGATGGAGATGGTATCTAGATGCTGGACTTGAGTCTCTCTCAGCTAGATCAATGGATGGAAGATGGATGAAGATGGAACCGGTCTTGCTGGACTGAAGTCTCTCTCAAGATCGATTGGTGGATGAAGATGGGTTGATGGACGCCACAAAGATCTATGGAAGGGATCCTTGATAAGTCATGATGCTCTGGAGCTGCTTCACACACACTCAAAAGACTTAGAACATTAGTTTTAAGAAAACTAGAAAACTGATTTTTCATTAATAAAAGTTCAAGGGTGAAGGTTGATTTACAATGAGGCAAATGAACTGAGCTTTATAGGCTCGACATAAGACTGTTCTAACAGTCATAAAATGACAAAAGGAAACTGAATAACACGAAAATAAAGTCTTGGCAGCAATGGTATTGATGGCTCCAAGAATATGGTCTTTTAGCATGATTTGGTGCACCATCAATGGAAACTTGAGAGCCTTTGTATCTTGAAAGCTTCTGGACGTGTCCATGGTTTAATAACCTTCCTGATATGCTTGATAAGTTCCTTGAATGAGAATATAGCCGTTGGTCCTTGTCTCCTTTGGTTTGAAGAGTTTTAATAAAACATGTCGGTTTGGCCAATTTGAGCAAACCGGGTCTATCCTCTGGTATGATTGGATTCGGCTTGATCTGATGGGTGCTGGTGCATATTTGGACTCTTGGATAAGCTAGAAAGAACCCCAAAACGTGGTAGTTTTGATGGCTGGGTTGTCCATTAGTTATTGCATCAAATTTGCAAGCATCCAAATAAGGCAAGTTGTGGTAAATGAGGATCCTCCTGATCCTATGCTGGCTGGTGCATGGTAGGAACTTGTAGAACTCTTCTAGACCATTGATTATGTCTTCTGGGGGTCTTGGTATGATCAGATAATTGTCTGGTCGGAATTGGTTGGCTAAAAAGTGATTGAACCAAAAGATTGTCCAATCTTTCCTTAAACTGCTCGGTTTGACCGGTTTAGGGAAAATGAGCATATCTTCCAATTCCCTTGTCCAAATATCGTGATCTTGGGCTTTCTGGAAAGCTGAGAAATCCATCTTGAATCCTATGATGGGTTTTGGTTCAGGCCGTGTCTTCATTGGGCTTGGATCCTCTTCCAAAGTCGAGTACTCGCGGATGAATGGGCTGGCAAACCTCCGTTTTGTAAAATCCATAACTCCTGGTCCAGTGAATATTTTGGTCCGCTTCAAAATGGGTTGGACTCCTTCTTGAGTGTAGAATCCATGAAAATTGGTTTCACTCCAAAAGCTCTTCTGGTTGTCAAGGTATCTTCCTTTTACTGAACATGTACCACTGGAACCTCCAAAGTGGTTGGTATAGGCAGCTTGGTGAGACTCTGGTTGAACCATGGATTTCGTGCCCTCAACAACTTGAAGCCAGAAGGAAGGAAAAATCCGGATGTTGTTTCCTTGACGTTGGATCTGATTGATAAACAAGGAAGTGAAGACTCTTTCAAACTCAGTATGGATAATGTCAAGGCAATCCTTATGGTAAAATCTCATGTTAAACCACGTTTCTTGTTTAACAAGTAACATTGACTCAAACTTGGTATGTTTGTTATGTGTTTTGTTTAGGATATATTTCTCGCGGGGGTTGATACAAGCGCCATAACTATGATATGGGCCATGACCGAGCTCGTTAAAAACCTAACGTTATGAAGAAGGCTCAAGAAAACATCCGAGCCACCCTAGGGCTCAAAAGGGAGAGACTCACTGAAGAAGACCTAGGAAAGGTTGATTACTTGAAGCTAATAATCAAGGAAACACTCAGATTACACCCACCGGTTCCACTTTTACTCCCAAGGGAAACGATGTCTCACGTCAAGATCCAAGGCTACGACATTCCTCCCAAAACACAAGTCCAAGTCAACGCATGGACCATCGGACGTGACCCCAAGCGTTGGACCGACCCTGAAGATTTCAACCCTGGACGGTTCAATGATAGTTCTGTGGATTTTAGAGGACAACACTTTGATTTATTACCGTTTGGTTCTGGTCGAAGGATATGTCCTGCCATGTTAATGGGGATCGCTACCGTGGAGCTAGGGTTGATGAACTTGCTTTACTATTTTGATTGGAAGTTGCCTGATGGGATGAATGTTGGAGACATTGATATGGAAGAAGCAGGGATTCTCAGCATTGTCAAGAAACTACCTCTTGAACTTGTGCCCCTTCAACACCATTAATGGGCAGTTAAAAAAGAGTTCTACAACGTGGATGTAGCTTTCGTAAAACCTAATTCTATTTAGAAATTATTGCAAAGTATAATAATTAGTTTATGTATGATGAACAAGTTATCTAAAAGTAATAAAGTTTGACAAGTTATCCAAAAATATTATTATTTGACTATTCTCTACAAATCCAGTCTGTGCCCACTGCTCCTACCAATCAGGAGTGTAGATTTGTTCAACTTCCAGCTGCCAATAAATCTCTATATTAATTCTTAATGACTTGATCACTTGGGGATGGTGACATTTCTTTTATTATTCATTTTTCACTTTAAAATGTATGTCTTTTTTAAAAAAGTTAATAAACTAAATATTGATAGGATTTAGGTGATTGGTTGTAAATCATATGTGAATTGTGGAAAGTTGGAGTATAAAATCATTTATATTTCGTTTCTTTTTTTATAAGATGTTTTGATTGGAAGTTACCTGATGGGATGAAAGTTGGAGACATTGATATGGAAGAAGATGGGAATCTCTTGTCAAGAAACTATACCCCTTCAACGCCATTGATGGGCAGTCAAAAAAAGTTCTACAACATGAGCTTGACTATAAAACCACAAGTTATTTATATATTTTGCAAAATATAGGAATATATTAATAAATGTATGATGAACAATTTATCCAAAAGTAATAAAGTTTGATATGTTACATAAGTTTCATAAATTATCCAAATAATATTATTATTAGGTATTCCAAAGAACGATAATTTTCACTAACCTTGCAACTTTGTTACAAATGTCAACCACGTGATTTTGAGAGTAACGTATCGGTCATGTCATTTAGCCAGTCTATTATCCCTCCAAAATTACTTAATTATTTAAAAATCATTTTTTAGATGTCATAGTCACAATAAGTTTCTAGGCTAATAGAGTAAAACTGTTTTGACTAATTGTCATTGATATTTTTTTATTTAAGTTTTTTTTTCAATTAATAACTTTTATTCTATCTTTTAAAAAAAAAATATTAAGATGACAAAAAAACAAAATATTAAAAAATTATAAAAATTCTGTAAAAGTCTATTTCCTTCAGTACTTCTCGTAAAAGTGATTATATAAGAACCTTAATTAATTAAAACCAAATGATTCGAACTAGTTTAACTATAGCTAAATTATTTTAAATATTTTGATTTAAAACCCTGTAAACATACATGATAGTCTAGTGGTAGTTCCTTGGCCGAGAGGTCAGGGGTTCAAACTCCCTAGGCCACGATTTGGGGAGGTGTGTCCAGGGCCGTAAAAGGTACAGACAAAGGCTGGCACCGGGCCTAGGTGGTGGGGCGTAAGCCCAACACCTGGTTAATCAACAATATTGTTTATTTTCTTTAAAAATAATTAGGACTAGCAACAGAAGCCATGTGGCCCATGACGTCAGTCACTGGTGATTACACTACAATCGATCGGTGACTACTTTGTCCCCACTTAAACAAACATAACAAAGTCTAACAGAAACAGAAAGTGTGAAGTCTGAACCACAAGATGTAATTATGCATTTATCACATTTTTTTAAGTATTTGGACACTTTCTGCAAATTTAAGTATTTTTTGTTACAACTTATACACCGTAGGCAGAGGAACAAAGAACAAATAATAAAAAGAAAGAGGAAGAGAAAAATGGCTGTCTTGCTCTGTTTCGTCTTGGTTTCTCTTCTTGCTCTTTGTATAATCAGTCTTTCTTACAAACTCTAAAAAAAAAAAAACTCAATCTTCCTCCGAGCCCTTCAAGCCGTCCAAAATAATTAAACCTATAATTATTTAAAAATTTATTCATTCAATAGGTTTGAATTTTTTAGCGTAAATTGTCGTTTTCACATTATATATAAGTATATACAGTGATTAAAAAGATATTTTAGTTCCAGTGGGAAGAATTTGATGTAGATGGTCTTAAAATACTATATCCACACTGTAAAATATTAATAAAGTAAACATCAATAAGATTTAGGTGATTGATTGTAAATCACACATTATGTGGACTTTTGGAATATCACAATATTTAGATATCAGAGTAAACAGTTACTTTCTCGTTGCTTTTTATAAAATGTTTTCTTAAGATAATTTTGTTATATGTTATTTATTATGTCGTATTTTCCATGGTAGAATTGAAATATTTTTCCAAGTTTCTTAATAACAAAACGAATGGATAAGTATTTCCCCTAATTAGGAAACATAAACAAAACCAAATTTGGACTTGACCTTAGCCGAAAGGACCCAGTCAAACTAATATTACAATTATTGGACAGATAAACATTGCAATAAAGAATGAATTCAACCACCCTCAAGAAACTTGTACTCACGTCAGTAGATGTTGGTAAGAAGACTCTAGAATCTGGATGGATAGATTATCAGTGTATAAAATAAGTTTTGTGCTATACCATTCAATCTTTTAACCGAACACGTCCTTATTAGCAACAGAAGGACTTGTGACCAACCATCAAATAGAGAAGTGCCACGTTATCCAATCAACCAATCATAGCAAAGAGGAACAGAGCACGTGACTGTTGGAGTGTTGGACTTGGACCACAAGACTTCTCTAGGGTTATTAGAGCACAGCAGGGAGCCCCACTTTTTTATAAAAAACGTATCTAATGTTGCCAAAATAAAATACCTATTTTGTGGATGTTTTGCCCTGTTTGCGGGTTTAAACGCACAAAAAGTAAAAAAATAAAATAAAATAAGATATCTTTAAAGGGTTTTAGGATAATCATGTTCTTAGGCCATGATTAAGGGGGACTCTTAAGTGGGTTTCTTATGGTGTGGGGCCCGTGAACAGTGTAAGGATCGGTTACAAAAACTATAAACTAAGAACCGGTTTTTAAGAGTTTCTTACACTGTTCACGGGCCCCACTAACACGTGTCAACTCGCGATTGGTTCACTTTAAAAAATAAAAAAAAAATAAAAAAAAAAAGAAAACTAATAAACTCTTTGGGTTTCTATGGGTTAATTATGCTCTTAGATTCCAAAGAAGATAATATATTCCACAAAACTAGGAAACATGGTCACAATTGTCAACCACTAGATTTTTGGTATCGACCAGGACATCTATCGACTCATTTATTTATTCTATCATTTTACACAGCCATCTCTCCAAGAAACAGAGCTTAGAAATAAAGAAAAAGAAACATAGAAAGTTAAAAAAAAATGGAGATCTTGTTCTGTTTCTTCTTGGTTTTGCTTCTTACTCTTGTATCATCAATCTTTCTTAAAAAGATTAAAAACTCAAAGTTCAATCTTCCTCCAAGCCCTTCAAGTCTACCAATCATTGGAAGCTTGCATCATCTTTCAGGTTTGCCTCACAGATGTTTCTATAACCTCTCCATCAAATACGGACCAGTGATGCTCCTCCGTCTCGGGTCAGTCCCTGTGGTTCTCATCTCATCGAGTGAAGCAGCTGAAGCAGTTCTCAAGACTCATGACTTGGAGTGTTGCAGCCGACCAAAGACTGTAGGGACAGGGAAACTCTCTTACGGTTTCAAAGACATAACGTTTGCACAATACGGTGCGTACTGGCGTGAAGTGCGAAAACTCGCGGTGATAGAGCTTTTTAGCCTCAAGAAGGTTCAATCCTTTAGATACATAAGAGAGGAAGAGGTTGGTTTCGTGGTGAAGAAGCTCTCTGAATCGGCTTTGACACAATCTCCTGTAGATTTGAGCAAAACCTTCTTCTCTCTTACAGCAAGCATCATTTGTAGAGTGGCTTTAGGACAGAACTTCCACGAGAGTGACTTCGTTATCGATCAAGAAAAGATCGAAGAGCTTGTTACTGAAGCAGTGAACGCTCTAGGGGCTTTCACTTTCTCTGACTTCTTCCCTGGTGGACTTGGAAGGTTCTTAGACTTGTTGTTTCAACGACACAAGAGGATCAACAAAGTGTTTGAGGAGCTTGATGCTTTTTATCAGCATGTGATTGATGATCACTTGAAGCCTGAAGGAAGGAAAGATCCAGATATTGTTTCCATGATGCTGGATATGATTGATCAACAAGGAAGTGAAGATTATTTCAAACTCAATATGGATAATGTCAAGGCAATTCTTATGGTAAAACTTCCAATCTTGGTTTTGTATTTTATCACGTGCAAATAAAACGGTTTCTTTTTGTCGGCAAATAAAGCGGTAGAATAGGATATGCATATAATTTAAAAAATATAAATCTTTTAAATTTTAGATATATTTATATAGTTAAAACTTATAATTTTTTGTTTGAAAAATGACGATGGAAATGTATACATACATATATAGTTATTAAATTATAAATTTACATCATTTTTGTCAAAAATAGAAAAATGCTCTAAAATAGATCTATTTGTCACAAAAATATCATTTAAATAGTAAAATGACCAAAATAGATTTTACTAAATGGTATAAATATACATTTATATTTTTGGGTTAACTAATTTAGACTTAGTAATTACAGTAATGGAATAAGGTATTGTTAGACTTCGGGTTTAGAGTTATGAAGTAAGATTTTGGAGATGAAATTTAAAATTAAAATAATTTAAAAAATATTAAAAAAATTTAATATAGAAAACCTATTTCGGCCTCTTTTTTTTAGATCTATTTTTGTGAAGAATTTTAAAAAAAATTATTTAAGAGATTTATCCTTAAAAATACCATTAATATTTGTAAAGATAAAATATTTCTATTTTCGATGGTATTGTTAACAACTATATTACTAGATTTTTTATTTGTGTTGTTATGTGATCTTCAGGATGTATTTCTCGCGGGGATCGATACAAGCGCTGTAACAATGATATGGGCGATGACAGAACTCGTTAAAAACCCTAGAGTAATGAAAAAAGCTCAGGAAAATATTCGAACCACTCTTGGACTCAACAGGGAAAGAATCACTGAAGATGATCTAGGCAAAGTTGATTACTTGAAGCACATAATCAAAGAAACATTCAGGTTACATCCAGCACTTCCATTTATAATCCCAAGAGAAACAATGTCACACGTCAAGATCCAAGGCTACGATATTCCTCCTAAAACGCAAATTCAAATAAACGTATGGACCATTGGACGTGACCCCAAACGCTGGACCAACCCTGAAGAGTTCAACCCTGAGAGGTTTACTGATAGTTCTGTAGATTTTAGAGGACAACATTACGAGTTGTTACCATTTGGTTCTGGTCGAAGAATGTGTCCCGCGATGCCAATGGGGGTTGCTAACGTGGAGCTAGGATTGATGAATTTGCTGTACTTTTTCGATTGGAAGTTGCCTGATGGGATGAAAGTTGGAGAACTTGATATGGAAGAAGCTGGTAATATCTCCATTGTCAAGAAAATACCTCTTCAACTTGTGCCCCTTCGACGTTACTGATGTGGAGTCCAAAAGCTTGATACCATGTATTTTTTTTTCTCTTTTTCATTTTGGTAAGAATGATAAGAATGCCATGGAAAGTGACAAGGACTCGTAAGAATTTTAAAAAAATTGTTGCGTTATGTAAGACTTGATGTTTGAACAATAAAGTATAAGTTTGTTCATTTGATTTTAAGAGGATTGGTCATTGACAATTTGAAACCCACAACATTCTAATATATATTTCTTTTCAGAAGTTAAAATATTGCTGAAATATATTATATAATAAGTTAATAATGTCATCATAAAGTCCGTAATATTTCTCTTAATCCATATTTTATCTTCGGAAGCTATATTTTTCTTCTCTCTTTTTTTTTTTTTCATTTTTAGAATTGTAATAGTATAATCCCTAAATTAGTGGAGGAAATGAAATCACTAGAGAAAATGGGTACCACAGTGAAAGTACTATTGATTTTTGGACAAGAGAGCTACTGTTTATAGTTTTGTTTTAGTTAAATGAGAATTATTGTTTAGCTGGGATGTCTATTTCTATGTTGCTATCAATCAGTAATCAGGCCAATATGGACCAAGCTTGATGGGTTTAAGATACTATGATTTGGCTGAGTCTAAAAAATTGCCAAAAGAAAGATGATGTTATCACCTCTACATTTTGTTTTCTATTTTATTCATTAACCTGATTTTTTACTCTTTCCGTTTTA
This sequence comes from Moricandia arvensis, assembly GCA_905132765.1. Classification (NCBI taxonomy): domain Eukaryota; kingdom Viridiplantae; phylum Streptophyta; class Magnoliopsida; order Brassicales; family Brassicaceae; genus Moricandia; species Moricandia arvensis. The sequence continues at coordinate 148,820 of CAJHQP010000002.1, read as the reverse complement.
TAGTAAATTTATAAATTATGTTTTAAATTTTTGTTGTTGTTTTATAATAAACGATGTTTTGACATTTTAGTATTAATTTTAATTTTACTGAAAACTATGTGATGAAATGATTTTGCAATGATTTCTATGATTAACTGGATTTTTAAATTATATTTTTAATATATGTAGGAAGAAATTTTTTTTTTTAGTTTTTGTGCACTTAGTCAGAACATTATGTATTGTGACACAAGGAGTATATCAATTTAACTACGAGAAGTAAGAGTGCTTTTTTCAAGAAGAAATAATGATAAAACAAGTGAAGATAAGGTTTATCATATTTTACTTTGAATATTTGGATTATTACTGACAGCGACACATGAGCTGAATAGAATCAACTCGAACCAATAAACCAATAATTCATGTGTTAACAAAATATCTGATGAATCTCTAACAGATAAAAGATAATATTGCCTCGCCTCGTTTATTTTATTTATTGACCTCCAAGACTCTGTAGAAGAATACAGAACCAAGATAGCAGGATAACGAACATGTTAATCTTCTTTTGTTCCCTCTTCATCTTCTCCCTAATCTTGATCCTCCTGAGAAGTATCAAACCCTCTACATGGAATCTTCCCCCAGGCCCACTAAAGCTTCCCATCATCGGAAACTTACACCAACGCAGAGAGTTACATCCAAGGAACCGTAGGAATCTCACCCAAAAGTATGGACCAGTCGTGCTTCTCCGCTTTGGATTCGTCCCCGTGGTCGTGATCTCATCTAAAGAAGCAGCAGAGGAAGTGCTCAAGATCCATGACCTAGAGTGTTGTAGCCGACCAGAGACTGTCGGGACCAGAACAATCTCTTACAACTGCAAAGGCATAGGGTTCATGCCTTACGGTGAGGAGTGGAAGGCGATGCGGAAGCTCGCTGTTATCGAGCTATTCAGCATGAAAAGGCTACAGTCTTTTAGGTATATCAGAGAGGAAGAGAGTGACTTGTTGATCAAGAAACTGTCTGAAACTGCTTCGACCCGATCTCTGGTGAATTTGAACAAAACCCTTTTCACCTTAGTCGCTAGTATAATCTGTAGGATAGGGTTCTGTCTGAATCTCCAGGACTGTGAGTTCATGGATGAAGATAGCATCGCAGAGTTTGTGCAAAAGTGTGAATCCGTCACGAGGACGTCTATGTTCTCTGACTTCTTTCCTGGAAGAATCGGTAGATTCATCGATAGGATCTCAGGTCAGAACAAGAGACTTGAGAGTATATTCTCTGAAGTTGACAGTTTCCTTCAGAACATTCTCGATTATCATCTTAAGCATGAAGGAAGAAGAGTAGAAGAGAGCTCTGATATTATAGACGTCATGATCGAGATGATGAGGAATCAAGACAAAGATGGAGACTCTTTCAAGCCAACCACAGATAATCTCAAAGGAATGATATCGGTAACATTTTTGACCTTTCTTGTACAACAAGTCTTTGTTTTTTCATTGCTTTCTTGTAACGCAAGCTAGCTATGTTATGCCAGGACATATTCATAGCAGGAGTTAACACAAGCGCCTCTACTATGATATGGGCAATGAATGAACTGATCAGAAACCCTAGAGTGATGAGGAAAGTTCAAGACGAGATTCGGACAACACTTGGGAACAAGAAAGAGAAAATCACAGAACAAGATGTTACCAAACTTCATTACTTCAAGCTAATGGTTAAGGAGACATTGAGGTTACATCCAGCAGCTCCACTTTTGCTTCCAAGAGAGACACTGAATCACATCAAGATTCAAGGCTATGATATTCCCCCAAAAACTAAGATCTTGATCAACGCTTACGCGATTGCACGTGATCCTGAACTATGGACAGACCCAGATGAGTTTAACCCTGACAGGTTTCTTGATAGTTCTGTAGATTACAAGGGATTGAACTTTGAGCTTTTACCGTTTGGGTCTGGTAGGAGAATTTGTCCAGGAATGGCATTGGGGGTTGCTATGGTTGAACTGGGATTGTTGAATTTGCTTTACTTCTTTGATTGGAGATTGCCTGAGAAGGAAGAAGCCGACAAGGTCATGGCTGGAAATGAAGTTGCTCTTGACCTCTTTCAAGTTCTGCACCACTAAAAATCTGATATCTTATTTATTGGTTATTGAATATTTTATTAAGAACTATATGGTCTATTATTCTTAGTTACTTATAATAGATTGTGGCCAATCTCCTATCACTCTTGTATTAAGAATAATAGGCTCGACTATTCAACCTCTTTGGTTGTTTATAGTAAGATTCTTTTACCCTTATGATCCTCGCTTGTATATCCAACGCGTTAGATATTAGTTAGATGTCATGAATCAAAATGAAATTAATAATAATCAATGCAAAGTGCAAACGAATAAACTCTTAGATTCAAAAGTTGTTTCCAAAAACTACATAATTAAATTATATTTCTTACATACTATATTTTGGTGTAATCATATGTACTATATTTCACGTATACATCTAATATCATGAATTTACAGCAAACAAAAAATCATCATTCTTGACTATATTGACATTTCTTCATGAAAATTAACATAACAAATGCGCAAGACTGATTTGTACAATTCTAAGTATGGTTCAAATAATTTGATTATCAGCATATAGCTTATGGCTTAACAACTTCATATATATCGTTAACAACTTGAACTTTGATTTACTGTTTGATTTAAGTATCTATTCTATTAAAACATGATCATGACCTATTGATAATTGTTGTGTCCAACTTAAAATATAACTGCATTTTATTGATTATCTAAATATATCACATAACCACCTTGATAAAATAATTTTGTAACTTCCGTTTTTGTTCCAAAATTTTCGGATCCAATTCTGTCATATTTTTTAAAGTCACCCTTTAAATTCTAAAATATCAGTGATCCACTACTTTCAATATTACAACCTGTCGACTACTTTACGAAGTCCAATAAATTAAAATTATGTCATTTGGAAACAATAATATTGCTATTATACTTTAATAAGTATTATTTTCACCACACAAACTCATGGGAATGAACTAAGGTTTAATTAATGTTTTAAACACAGTCTAGATGTTGAATCTATATACTTTTCGGTCATTGAGTAATTAGATTGATTGTAGATAACTATGTCTGTAATTTAATTTATTTTAACATATAATTATAGATATACCAATATTAAAAAAAAACATTTTTAAAAACATAGTAAACTTTTAAAATTCAAATTTTTTATTTTTTTCATTTCACATAAAAGTATAATTTAAATATTTTTTAATAACAAATTAGAGTTACGAGATATAATAAGCTGTAAAATAATATCAAAATTAATAATTATTTAAATATCTAATTCAAACATTAAAAATAAATTTTAAATTTTAAAAACAACAATTTAAACAAAATTGGATCATATATCGATCACCCATAAGTTTAACATGCAGCCTCTGGTTTTAGCGGTTTTTGCGGATTATCAACTTTTTAATTGATGGATATTTCTTGAAATCCAAACCGGATTACATATCGAATCACTGGGTTTATAGGTTCGACCACAAATCCGAATTGAATTTTAAAATGCTAATTTAGATACCAAAATATTTTAAATAGACAAAATCCTTACAAACTAACAAAAATTTGTAAAACTATTAATGAAGTTTTACATCATAAAATATCCCGTGTCTGCAAGCACGAATCAAAATATAATATGTGTTATTAAAACATGGTCATTCTTATTTTTTATCCGCTTAAATATATAGTCGACTCCTAAAATCTTTTAAGTTGGTGATATTGTAATATTTATTATTAATGAAATATAAATTTTAATTATATGATGATATTTTGGTATAAGTATATTTAGGTTTCAAATTTTTGGAAGTAGTTATTTAAATTTCATTTAGATATTTATAAATTTCGTTTCAATTCATATTTTAACGGGTTTAGTTTGGTTTTGACTATCCGTTTAAATCATATAAATTTCTATAAACTAAAATATATCTTATAATTTTCCAAATTCAATGACATATAACTTTTATAGTACATGAACAAATACCTAAACTTAATAAAATTACTTTTGTTTAAATCTTTGGTTAAAACCCCAATAAATATTTCAAATATCTCCAGTATTTTAAGCATTTTGGATTACCGTTTCAGTTTTAACGTGTTTTTGTACAAAATTTTGTAGCCACAAACTTATTTTAAATTATGATTATGGTTTTTCGGTTATATCTAAAAAATTTTTTTTTGAAATAATAAAGAACAATTAAAACCAAAATATACCCGCCCTTTTGAAGGGCGGGTCAAAATCTAGTCTAATATATTAAAAGAGAGTCCTCTTTGAAAATTACCTTGGCATGTTTTTTTTGGACTTATTGAAAAATGTTGTGACTTATCTATTAACTAACATCTATATTATTAAAAATCAAGTATAAAATTGGAATGTTTGGAAACATAGATAGTAGACTAAAAGAAGAATGTTTGGAAACATGGATAGCAGATTAAATATTTTCTTCTATTTACACATTTAGTCATCTCACTTCTTTCTTATTTACAGATTCTTCAAATAAAAATAATATATTTAAATTAATTAATTTCAATGGGTTGTTTTTTCAATGGGCATGTTATGTAAAACTATCTATAAATATAATATTAATTTATTTATTTTAGTAAAATATAAAAGAATCTAACAAAACTTTTACTTAAAAATTTAAATATTTTTATAAAATTATACATTAATAAATTTCGTGATTAGTAATATAATATTATTATAAATTAATTTAACTAAGTTTTTATTATAAAACAAGAAAATAAAATTCTACACTATTTTTTAATAAATTCTATAAATATATTCTCTATTATATAAAAATAGCATTGTTACATTAGTTAAATATGGTAAAATTATATTAAATAAGTAAATTAACAAATTTTAAAATGTTATCTACTATTAACAAATAGTAATTAGACCATTTCAAAAGTTAGTTAATATGACATATTTAATTATTTACATTAATAATAAACCAACTAAAGATTTGAATTTTATGTTTTAATTATAACAAAATCTGTTCAGAAAGAATCTAACAAAATCTTACTTAAGAATTTAAATATTTTTATAAAATAATACATTAATAAATTCCATAATTAGTTATATAATATTATTATAAATAAATGTTAACTAAAATTTTATTATAAACAAGAAAATAAAAATTCTACTATTTTTTATAAATTCTATAAATAAACTCTGGATTATATGAAAATAGAAGTGTTACATGAATTAAATATGATAAAATTATATTAAATAGGTAAATTAAAAAAATTTAAATTCTAAAGTTTTTCATATAAATAAATCATCATTCATCATTAAAATAGGCTAAAATTCATAAACTGTATAATAGCTTTATACAAAATAAATATTAGATATTATATATAATATATATTTTGAACAATCATAATTTTGATAATCATCAATTAGGAACCAAATAAAATAGTCAATTTTTGAACCTATAAGATTTTGAATTTAAATATATTAGATATTTGATATAATAGATTTTTTAAACAATCACGATTTTGATAATCAATCAATTAGGAACCAAATTATTTTCCAGAATATTCATCAACTCATTATACCATATTTATAATTTGATAACAGAATTTTCAATCCTTCTAAAACGTGTGCAACACCCACCGAATATTTTGGGTATATAAATTTGGTACATTAATAATAAACCAACTAGAATTTTTATTTTTTTTAATTATAACAAAATCTGTTGAGAAAGAATCTAACAAAAATTTACTTAAAATTTAAATATTTTTATAAAAGTATACATTAATAAATTTCGTGATTAGTAATATAATATTATTATAAATCAATTTAACTAAGTTTTTATTATAAAACAGGAAAATAAAATTCTACACTATTTTTTCATAAATTCTATAAATATATTCTCTATTATATAAAATAGTAGTGTTACATTAATTAAATATGGTAAAATTATATTAAATAGGTAAATTAACAAATTTTAAAAATTTATCTACTATTAACAAATAGTAATTAGACCATTTCAAAAATTAGTTAATATGACATATTTAATTATTTACATTAATAATAAACCAGCTAAAGATTTGAATTTTATTTTTTAATAATAACAAAATCTGTTGAGAAAGAATCTAACAAAATCTTACTTAAGAATTTAAATATTTTAAAAAAAATAATACATTAATAAATTTCTTAATTAGTTATATAATATTATTATAAATCAATGTTAACTAAAATTTTATTATAAATAAGAAAATAAAAATTCTACTATTTTTAATAAATTCTATAAATAAACTCTGGATTATATGAAAATAGAAGTGTTACATGAATTAAATATGATAAAATTAGATTAAATAGGTAAATTAACAAATTTTAAATTCTAAAGTTTTTCATTTAAATAAACCATCATTCATCATTAAAATAGGCTAAAATTCATAAATTGTATAATAGCTTTATACAAAATAAATGTATTAACATATGTTAAACTTATATATCTACAATTTTTATTTATATTTAAACTCTCAACAATATATTGTTTAAAATGTTTGTATACAAAAATATAATAATATATAATAAACTTTAATTCATATACTATTTTTTTTTTAAATGTCAATAGAAAACTATGGTATTTTAGCAACTCACTTAAAATATTAATGACAAATCAAATTTTAGTTTTAAATTTATTTTTGTTTTAATTATAAAAAATATGTTGGGAATTTTCTTTTAAATAGTTACAAAATTCAAATATCTTATGTATAAAATAATAGATTAGATGTAGTAACAAAAAAATTCAAAATTAATTTGATGTTCCAAACTCAAAAATAGTTGTGTAATTTTCTAGAGTTTTTTGACAAATATAAAATTTTGAAAATAAATATTTACACTCAAAATAATAACATTGCAAATTCTACAAAAGATAAAATCGTGGATAATAAGGAATAAAGTTTTGAAATGCAGCAAGAAAAAAACTATTTGAATATGCTGTAAAAATTAAAGCAATGAAATCTTAATTCTTAAAAATAAAACTTAATATCATAACATCCAAAAATATCATATATCAATAAATTTTAATAAAAAAATATGATAGATACTACTATGTATAAAATTTAAAATAGGCCTATATTATTTAAACAAAACAGTGTTTTTACTTATAAATTTCGTAAAACACTAAAATGATATATGTTAAAGTATATTTTCTTATACATATTAAATAGATTTCTTTTAAGTAATATAAATAAATAAAATTTAAAATATATTATATGCAAAATGTATAAATTAAAGAAAAAAACATATTTTGGAAGAGATTCTTTATTTGATTATTTCATATGGTTATTTTATTGTATTTCAACTCGAAAATATATTAGTAAGTAATAAAAATTAATAACAAATTAAAATGTTTTAAACAAATCACTATATATTAATAATTTTGAGGAAGCAATATAAAAAAATTATAGATTTACACAATGTATAGCTCTAAATTAAAAATTATATAATTAAAATATTTGTAATAATATCAAATATATTTATAAAATAAAAAAATATCCGCACTGACGTGCGGGTTAAAATCTAGTTGATTTGATTAAGTTTCAAAAAGGAAAAAGTATTGATTTGATTTAATTTAAAAGGCGGTGTGCGGAATATACTGCTCAAATTGATGCCTATTGGACCTATGGTGAAGCGGCTATTTTATCTTACAAACAAGGATTTTCGGCAGAACCGGTACACACGCATGATATTTCTTTTGTAAGTTTAGGATATTTGGCGTGAGTATGTATACATGACAGGCTAATTATGAATTTAGAATCTGGTAACGTGTTACATAAACTCTATTTTTATGAGATGTCTCATAGTTTAGATATAAACACTAGCCAGCTATTTAGGTTTTAGGTCTTCCAAGAAAACTCATGTTAAAAGAATCGTATATATATTAATATATCATACGTTGATTAGCATGGAAAGGAAGCCAACTAATATTAACGTAAATTTTAAAACATAACACAATTAATGATAGGTGAATAGTGAAGGAACCCTCTCTCTATACATCTATAAATAAGACTGTTGTCAAAATGCAATTCTCCAACACACAAAAGAAACAAGAAACACACAAAATACATACGATGACAAGAATCGAGCCAAAACACATGTTTCGGATTTTCACATTCTTCTGCTTCTTCTTCTCATCCATTGCACAACACACTGTTCCAAACATGGCTTATCCTCTCTCCACAAGTTCCCGTTGGATTGTCGACGAGAACGGTCAACGAGTGAAGCTAGCTTGTGCGAACTGGCCATCACACCTCCAGCCCGTGGTGGCGGAAGGTCTGAGCAAGCAACCGGTGGACGCCGTAGCCAAGAAGATAGTGGAAATGGGTTTCAATTGTGTTAGGTTAACTTGGCCGTTAGATTTGATGACTAATGAGACATTGGCTAATAATGTCACAGTGAGACAATCTTTTCAAAGCTTTGGTCTTAAAGATGACATTGTTGGCTTCCAAACTAACAACCCCTCCATTATTGATCTCTCCCTCATTGAAGCTTTCAAGGTACTCTTATAATAGCTCCAATCTTTTCTCTCTAAAAAATGTTCCAGTTATAAAAAATAATTTCATAATAAATATGAGGTTTTATTTTTTTTAGTTCTGCTTACATTGGCTTTTAGATTTTTCAAGAGCTGACGTGTTCATTAGACAGAGTAGTTCTTCTACAATTTTAATACATGTAGTAGTTTCATAAAACCTCATCTCATATTAAGTTACATATCCGACATCATGTGCCATCAAGCATCGATCCAACCAAATTTTTCAAATCAGGATTTTAGTATTTTACAATAAAAATACTTATTTGGTACTCAACAAATATCATATTATAAGAACGCGTGAATGATGATAATTAAACTTCATGCTCCTTTTCAAGACCGGTCATGGATATAATCAAGTGAAACATTGATCTATAACTCTCAAATTAAATATACATAGACCCCAAATTTATATAAAAAAGTTTTGAGCAGCTCCTAAAATCTCATAGGTGCCCTGCTCCTTTTGTGCAGATGGTGGTTACTACATTAGGAAACAACGATGTGATGGTTATATTAGACAACCACCTAACCAAACCAGGGTGGTGCTGTGCTAACGAAGACGGCAACGGTTTCTTCGGAGACCAGTTCTTCGATCCCACAGCATGGACGGCAGCTTTGAGTAAAATGGCAGCGACGTTCGACGGCGTCTCTAATGTCGCTGGCATGAGTCTAAGGAATGAACTTAGGCCATCTGCAACGCAGGGTTTTTAACCTGCTTTTTTAATGTAGACCCCAAAAAAAAAGAAGAGACGTTGCTAGATGATGCCAATTAAGAACCGTTTTCTTGCTGTATCTTATCCTGTTTGCGGGCCCCACTAATACGTGGTGGCCCGCGATTGGATCTCCTATTAAAAAAAAAAAAATAAAAAAATAGGAACCCCAAATGGGGTTTCAGCATTAAAGATGCTCTTAGAGGGCCAAAACAAAACGTTAACGACTGGTTCAAGTATGGTAACTATTACTTAGCCAGTTCATATGTATATTATACATACATATAAATTTTAGTAATAAAGTTTATCGAGTAAAAATTCTTCAATTAATTAAATTCATCTTCGTATGTTTTTGTTTTGAGATTTTGAAAGTAATAACTAATTGATGTATAAACGTAGACATATAAAAAAGTATTTTGTAATTTTAAACGATTTAAAAGATTTGGACCATTTGGTATAAAAATCAGTTTTTCGTTATAAATTACTTAATTATAATGAATTAAATACGTTTCTTTTGATGTACGTAGGTACATGCAACAAGGAGCGGAAGCAGTTCATTCAGCAAACAAGAACGTACTTGTAATCTTGTCTGGTCTCAACTTCGACGCCGATCTCTCTTTCCTTAGGTCACGACCCGTAAATCTATCCTTCACCCGAAAACTCGTGTTCGAGCTCCATTGGTATGCTTTCAGTGACGGAAACTTGTGGGCGACCAGTAACCCTAACGATATCTGCGGTCGTGTTCTGAAACGGCTAGGGAACCGTGGCGGTTTTCTCCTCAACAAAGGCTTTCCCTTGTTCCTCAGCGAGTTCGGTATAGACCAAAGAGGAGGAAACGCTAATGATAATCGTTATTTCGGATGTTTAAGCGGTTGGGCGGCCGAAAATGATGTAGATTGGTCGCTATGGGTCCTTGCTGGAAGTTATTACTTAAGAGAGGGTGTGGTCGGGATGATTGAGTATTATGGTGCGTTGGATTCCGATTGGATCAGCGTTCGAAATTCCAGTTTCTTGCAACAGATCTCTCTTCTTCAATCTCCTCTTCAAGGTACTACACCTATTACCAGCCTTAAACTAAATGTCCTTGGACAATATATCCTTAGAGCACCACGATCTTTAAGGAGAGTCCTTAGGAAAAAATAATTAAATAATCAATGGACTTCACTAAAAGTTAAAGATTGATCCTTTAAAACTCCTAAATAAGGACTGATTTTTAGGGAGTCTTTACACTGTTTGCGGGCCCCGCAACACGTGGCGACCCGCGATTAGTTGATATTTTTTTTTTTAAATCTGTAAAAAAAAAATTAAAAAAAATTAAAAAAATTAAGTACTCCAATATTGGGTAACACAGTTTGAGATGCTCTTAGCTCTTAATTGGGTGTGAGTTAAATACATTATTAATTTAATAATGTGATATAAGAGTCTATCGTTTAGCTCAATATATGATTTGCTACATACATATAGCAATTTCGGAGATTTAGGTTTAATTTCTGTTAAAGTCTAACATCGGATAAATTGTTAGTGTAAGTTATGTCCATTACTAATACATATGTCGCAAAATTTACTAAAAGTCTAAACAACATTTGGTGCTTCATTATTATCTTGCTTCAGTCATTACTACTTTTTGGTTAAATTTTGATTTTTTTTAATTGATATGGCTTACTAGGACCAGGCCCAAAAACTGATGCTTACAATCTGGTTTTCCATCCGTTAACCGGACTCTGCTTAGTACGGTCTCTCAATGACACCACAATGCTTACTCTTGGTCCGTGCCACAGTTCCGAACCATGGAGCCACACTAAGAAAAAACTACGAATCAAAGACCAGCCTATGTGTTTACAGAGCAACGGACCGAAAAACAGGGTTACGATGACTAGGACGAGTTGCTCAAAGCCCGGTTCTATATGGCAGACGACCTCGACCTCTAAGATGCACTTAGCTTCGAAAACAAGTAACAAGACTTCTCTTTGCCTTGACGTGGACGCATCCAACAATATTGTGGCTAATGCCTGCAAGTGTCTGAGCAAGGACAGTTCATGTGAGCCAATGAGCCAGTGGTTCAATATCATTAAAGCCACAAGACCATTGAAGAGCTAGAGGCTGTACAAACAGGTCTCGTCTTTGGAGAATTTTTCTCCCAATACGGATTTGTTGTAAAGCTCTTGGCTTGCTAAACCTATTATAAAATTCATTTAATCAGAATAAATACAGTTCAAGATTAGAAAAATAATAAATAAAACGTTACAATGTTGTACAATTTGGTTTCTTAATAAATCATTGTTAATTATATAATTGTTTCATCTTCTTTTAATAAACGGATATCTTAAACAGAAAAAATTGCCTATGAGCTAATTAAATGAGGCTTGGTATGATTTGATATGAGAGTTTTTGGGATGATCAACCAATCGTTATAACATGTATTCAGAAGATGTTACTCCAAAACAAGTTTATACGTTTCTCATTAAAAGACTAGTTAAAGACCAGAAGATGATTAAATTTTGGGTTTAGTACTAATCATGAAAATTGAGTAACTCTAAAAGGTATTGCTTTCTAATTTAAATGCTTTCTATATGGAACATGACTCTAGTTTCTTCTCTTCTAGCAACCTTGGCGTGATGGTCACCTTAAGACCGTACTTCATGTACAAGTTAGTAGTAACTCTCGGGACAACCACATGATCTTGAGCAACCTTGATAGAATACCTCAACAAGACGGAAGCAGCTATCATCTTCATTTGCAAGTAAGCAAACGTTTTCCCTATACACAACCTAGGCCCAGCATTAAACACAACGTATTTGAATTGGTCATCACTAACAAACTTCCCTGCTTGGATCCATCTCTCTGGTCTGAACATTTCACAGTCTTTACCCCATACTGATTCCATCCTTCCCATGGCATAGATAGAGAAGTAAACCCTTGAACCTTTTCTTATAAATGTCCCATCGGGAAACATATCATCTTCAATGGCTTGTTTCATCTCCATTGGGATTGGTGGGTAAAGTCTTAGAGTTTCTGAAATTGCTGCTTGTAGATATACCATGTTGTTTAGTTCTTTGACCGTGAAGAGACTACTGTCTGAAGGATCTCCTCTCTGTTTCAAGATTTGTCTTATCTCGTGGATGATTTTGTTTTCAACTTGTGGGTGTCTTTGTATCACCCAGAAGAACCATGATAGTGCAACAGAACTTGTGTCTCGTCCAGCTAAGATGAAACTTGTGCAAAACTGTCTAAAAAAACTAATGTTGGAAGGACCAATCTCATTACCTTTTCTATGACTCTCTACCTGAATAATCCTTGTAAGAACATCTGATCTATTATCTAACGTCTCTTCATCCTTAAGCATGCAGATACGATCCATAATCATCTTGTTCACGAATCCATGCACGACGTAAATAGCTTTTCTTAGATCTTTCTCATACCCTATGTTTAGAAACTTCATTGGTTTCCATATAAATGGAGGGATCATGAACCTAAACAACGTAGACTCTGTTGCTTCATCAAAAGCTTTAGCAAAAGGAACTTGAGGAAGATCAGGAGCTAGAGTCTCCGGGTCATCTCCTAGACCCGCTATACAGATGATATCAAACGTTAAGCGTAAGAGCACGTCTTGGAGATCAAAAGCTTCTTTCGACCTAGAGAAACTCTCCATCACCTTCAGCAGCTTCTTCCTTACTAAACGTTGCGTTGTCTGAAAAGAATGTTCCATGAACCGAGTTGAATGCATTTCGGTTATGATGACCCGTCTTTGCTCTTTCCAAGACTCATCATCAGCGTTGAAGATACCATCCTCGAGGAGATCTTTAAACCGATCTTTAAAGAATGTACCTTTGGGGAAGTTCTTGAAGTTGGTTTTGAGAATGTACTCAACATTGGCAGGAGAACAAGTCACGACTCCATGAGATCCATCAAGCCAGAATCCACGGTAGAGAAACGTGTTTTGAGATTTTTTCAAAGACTTTGTGACCCATCCGTAGACATCATTTTTATGAAAGAAAAACTCTAGAGTAATGCCAAACACTGGCCATAGCATTGGCCCGTGCTTGTTGGTTAACCTCTCACGCAAACAACAGAAAACAAACAGCCCTAACAATGCAAGAGATACATCGAAGAGAGAAAGATGATTATAAACTCGCTCTATTAAAGACATTGTAAGTTTCACTCACTGAAATAATCTCATTGTTACGAGAGATATTTGAGAATTTCAAGTTGCGTTGGAGGAAACAAGTGTCATGCATTTCATGTTTTGGCTTAGGACTTACATTTGATGTCTTCATGCAAAATTGGTCTATATTCTAATAATGTTAGGTTTCTTGTTGGAGACGCAAGGTAAATGTCTTGGGGGTGACAAATGAGAATTGTGTGTTTATTAGAAAATTAAGAATTAAAAATTATATAACAAGAAAAACTCATAAGAATGATTCCCCAAAATTTGCAAAATCTGTTTGTCGTATCTTTTGTCAGTGTGTGACAAAGGTGTATGTAAAGTTTGAAACATACAACTTAATTTTCTTTATGTGACTTGTCCGAGGGTTTGCCATGTCTATTGGAGGGTTTTTAATAGGGTTTTTAACAAAAAATAGTGGTGAGTCTCACTATTTTTCTTAAGAACCGATTCTAAAATTTTTTAATTAAGAACCGTCTCTTGCATTATTTTTCTTAAGAATTGATTCTAAAAATTTTTAATTAAGAACCGTCTCTTGCATTATTTTTCTTAAGAACCGATTCTAAAAATTTCTAATTAAGAATCATATCTTACATTATTTCGTAGGTTTCACTGCCACGTGGTGGTACACGATTAATTTATTTTAGTCTTCTTTTAATCATAAAAAAATTTAAGAACCCCTTATTAATGGACATGCTCTAAGAAATCATAATTGCAGAAGAGTTTCTGGATAGTAAGTAAATAAATAAAACTTAATATGCAAAGGTTCATGCTTGATAACTTAAAGTACACACAAAAATGATTCGAACCTATAGATCATAAATGATTTATGTACAGTAGACTATATATAGAATAATTTTAAGTAACGCATCATCAGAAACCAAAAACTCAAAGAGTCACAGGTGCTGTATTTGCCCGTGGTTGAAACGTCGTGATCACTTTAGACATAAGAGCATGATTATCCCACAACCCCACTTAGGGTCTCTTAATAATTATTTTAGTAATTAAATGTAATTAAGAACCTTAGTTAAGAAACACCTTAATTTTATGTTTCAATGGGAGTCTCTTATTTAGGGGTTCTTAAAAAAAAAAAAAATTGTTTAGTTAATGATAACAAGCACAATACAAATGCATTCAAGAGCATTCTCATCAAACCAACTTGTTAAAACTTTTACATATACAAAGACTCACAGTAATGATATCCGAGATTCCTTGAATCCCAACTTTTCCTTCTCTTTCTATGATCTTATATCCACCGTTAAGTAGTTTTTGGAGCAAAGAAGATCATGTGTTTGAGCTGGTGTGAGGTCACCCTAAAAAAAATAAACCACAACACACATAGTAAAACTCAATCAGTTACTCAACTTTTTTGCTAACTTGAATTAGACTCTTAGATACAAAACAGATCACCAATAACCAATTAACAAAAAGGTCATCATATTCAATAGGAATCAGCTCATTTTTCATCACAAAAATGATGTGATCAGATTTTAACCACTAAATAAAGACGGCAAGTGCACAACTTAGTTGTATCGACATAAATCAAAGTTACAGTACAAGTATACAAGAGAAGAATAGAGTTTGTTTGTTTCCAAAAACTAAGAAAGAATGTAAAACATGAAGAAAGATACAATGTACAAAGTCTTTCAACAACAATAAAAAACCTGTTATGCTATTTTCAAGATGATATGAACAAAGTTTTAGGCTTTTTTACCTTTGTAACCACGAAAGTTAAAAGATATTGCAGACCAAACAGGTGGGAGGAGAAGGTAAGCAATAAACACAGCACCAGCAGTAACAACAATGACACTAGGATCAGCTGAAGATATCGTTTCCATAGTCGATGAAGCAATGGGCTTAGCATCTTCAAAAGATTTTGTTGTCTGTTGCGCTACATCTGTTACTGTCTACACACACAGAAAGCCACAACTTATATTCATGTCCTCCAAAACATAAAGAATTGTTGAGTTTCTTATGTTAAAAGTTCAAACCTTTGCAGCGGTATAGACATGCTCTGCATCAAAACCAGAGCTTTGCATTGCTTCTTGAGCTTTCTTTGAAGCCTCTGAGAAAGCAGGAGAAGCAAGCTTTAAAGCCTCTTCACCGGCTTGCTTTGCGATGGGCAAAGCAGTGTCCAAGGCTGGTTTAAGCCTCTTCACCGGCTTGATTGTTTTCTCCACCTGTTCAAACAAAAGAGTTCGTCAGCCAAAAGGGTTTCCAAAGAGAGGGAGTCTAAATCAAGTTAAAGTGAGATTATCATGAATACTTCAGTGAGAGAGGAGACGATTTGGTCCTTGGAAATGGAAACAACAGCTTTGGCTTCAAGAGGAGGAGATGAGAAGACAGATAACAAAGAGATTGAAGTTGTTGTTGGAAGTGCCACAGAGATTTGCCTCAGTCTCTTCTTACAAGACGAAGAAGGAAAAGTGAGTTTTGCAGTTACTGAAGACTTCATTGCCATTCTGCCATAGCCATGGTTTCTCTGCCACTCTTCTTCTTCACAAATCAATGTGACTTGTAAACCGCTGGAAATCATGGGATTAACGGCATTGTTACCGCCACCGCCGACACCAACCACCTTAATCCTCGCAGACTCCATGGGAGAGAAGGAGCATCTCAACCGTGTTGGCTTAGACCTTTGTTTTGAGAAGCCACCATTGATTCTGGAACTGTTGAACAAGTGGGGTATCAATTTGATTCTGGAATTGTGCAACAAGTTGTGCCAACAGACAAATCGCCATTTTTTGTGTGTTTAACTTCTCTCTTAGTTTCAGACGAAAGACAAACAAAAAAAAAAAAAAGACAAAGATGGTACTCCTCACCTCTCCTCTCTCCTCTCAATTGTCTACACGTGTACAAAGAACCGTCTCCCCCTAATTAAAAAACGTTCCTTATATTAATATGTATTTTTGATTTTGTTTTAATTCAAAACTACCCTAAGAGACTCATTAAGAGCTTGCAATAGTGATGCTCTAAGGGCAACTCCAACGGCAGTATTAGGAGAGTTTCTATGTATTAAAAGAAATTACAAATATTAGGAAAAATGGTGTCAGAGAAACTATTGCTTCTCTGCAGCGAACCTGAACAAAAAAAAGTTAGATACCTTTTGCAGATGTCATTTTGTTAGTGGCTTATATTAACTTTTGAGATTTAAAATTTAACTTTGAACTAAATTACAGAAAACTATTAATATTAAATTGGTTAAAACCCATGGGAAGATACTCCCTCGTTAATAATTATCGCTAGAAACTACCATGTTTAATCTTAAGGGGTTCTTAATTTTTTTATTTCCTTTTTTCTGTTTTTTTATAAAAAAAAAAATAGACTAATCGCGAGCCGCCACGTATCAGTGGGGTTCGTGAACAGTACAAGAACTTTCTAAGAGCTGGCTCTTGCAGAAGAGGTTTAAGAGCTGAGTTCTTAAAAAAACAGTGGGCCCCACGCTAAGAACTCTGGCTAAGAGCCAGGGTTAATCATGCTCTTAGGGATTTCTTAATTTTTGTTTCATCTGTTTAAAAAAAAAGCAGATCTAAGAGTATCTTTAACTGTTCATAAAGACTTCCGCCTAAAAAACTTCAATAATCTTGATCTAAGAGTATCTTTAACCCTAACACTCCATTTGAATTGCTTTTTTTTTTGAAATCTTTAAAAAAAAAATTAAAACGGACTAATTGTATGCCACCACGTATCAGTGAGACCCACAAATAATATAAGAACTAGTGCTTATTTATATATTTTAAAAAGTAGTGGTTAGAGATTGCTCGTTTGTCTTCGACTACACATTAATCAATAAGATTAACTGTTTGTTAATCATTAACTGTGACATAAAAAGGTTTTAGTTCGGTTCAGTTTGATTGAAATTTGTATGGTTTCTTAAATCAATCTCAGTTCTAGATTCGGTTTGATTAGTTAAACCGAACTAACATCAAACCAAACTATGAAGCTTTGTTTAAAAAAAAACTCGAAGCACAAACCGACGACGGTGACATTGTCTAACTACGTGGCAGCTTGTCGGAAACTCAACTTTCATTAACGGAGGCGCGATAATAAGAAGCAAGCGTAGGTTCTCTTCTGATCCTTGATTGTGCAAGGCGGATCGAGATTCTACGGTTTACGAGTATCGATTATCCCTCACTGTTTCGGATCTCAGCTCGCGGATCCTCAACGGTAATGGATCCGACTTCTCGACCCGCTGTTGTCATCGACAATGGAACCGGGTACGTAAAGTTTTGGTTTTTATATTCACGCGCATAAGGTGTTCGATAAAATGCCGCAACCAGATTCATTTTTGTGTATGTTTGTGTATTTGCAGGTATACGAAAATGGGTTTTGCGGGTAATGTAGAACCATGTTTCATTCTCCCAACGGTAGTTGCAGCGAACGAGTCTTTCTTGAGCCAACCCAAGAGTTCATTAAAGGGAACTTGGGCAGCACAGCACAACGCTGGAGTTGCGGCTGATATGGATTTCTTTATCGGAGATGAAGCTCTTACGAAGTCTCGGTCTAGTAGTACTTATAATCTTCGTTATCCGATCGAGCATGGTCAAGTTGAGGATTGGGATGCTATGGAAAGGTATTGGCAGCAGTGTGTGTTCAATTACTTGAGATGTGATCCTGAGGATCATTACTTTCTTCTCACTGAAAGCCCTCTTACTCCTCCTGAGAGTCGAGAGTACACTGGAGAGATTCTGTTTGAGACTTTCAATGTTCCTGGGCTTTACATTGCTGTTAACTCGGTTCTTGCACTTGCGGCTGGGTACACAACATCAAAGGTAGGTGGCTCATTGTCTTTTGCACAAGTTCTTATGTGTTGTTTGCTGGGATGATAATGATCTGTTAAGTTTGCTTATTTACCGTCTGAATCTTTGAGTTCGAGGGTCTGGACAATGTAGATGTTTTCCATGTAGTTAAAACTTGATTATGCTCTTATTCAGTTTTGTTTTGAAGGGGCATGAGTTTCAGAAATATCTTGTCTTTTGTTCTGTATTGTTATGCTAGTCTCTTTATTTGACTCACAGTTCTTCTTAGTGTGAGATGACAGGGGTTGTAGTGGATGTTGGAGATGGGGCGACTCGTGTTGTACCTGTTGCAGAAGGCTATGTTATTGGGAGCTGTATCAAGTCAATTCCAATTGCTGGCAAAGATGTCACCCTCTTTATCCAGCAACTCATGCGGGTATGCACTAGTTTATATTTGCTCGTCTTTTGTAGTTGGTTTTAATTCTTTTTCTTTGACATTTAAGGTACTTACTTAAAATCCAAATTTTGCATCGTATGGTAGCTTGTCATCCTGTTTATATGGTGTTAGATGTTTTCCTCATATACTAAGATAGGTGTTTGCTGGTTTAAGTTATTGTATTATGTTAATTTAACTTCTCATTTCATTATATACTGTAGGAAAGAGGTGAGAATATACCACCAGAAGATTCATTCGATGTAGCCCGTAAAGTGAAGGAAATGTACTGCTACACTTGTTCAGACATCGTTAAGGTAATGCTTATTAGTGGTTGACGTTTAAGTCAAATATACTAGTTTTCTAATGATAGATTACTGGCATGTATAGCTGAAAAGGCTTGACATTGACCACAGGAAAATTGATAAGGATGCCTGAACATTCATTTGGTTGCAGGAGTTTAATAAACACGACAAAGAACCAGGAAAGTATATCAAACAGTGGAAAGGTGTTAAGCCAAAGACTGGTGCACCATACACTTGCGATGTGGGATATGAACGATTCCTTGGACCTGAGGTTGTTACCATTTCTCTGTTTGCTCGGATTATAAGTTATAAGTAAGGCAATTCCATTATTCTTTAATTATGTCCTGATTACTGAACGGTGTTTATAGAGAAGATGCTCTATTAGTTATCTGTTATTACCGATGATATGTTGAGATTTTGTGTGTTACAGGTCTTCTTTAATCCAGAGATATACAGCAATGACTTTACAACTTCTTTACCGGCTGTAATAGACAAGTGTATCCAGTCTGCACCAATTGACACACGAAGAGCTTTGTATAAGGTCTGAAGCTCAAAGTTTTATCAGAGTTTTAAGATATTTCCGATCTGCTGACCTTTTTTTTTTTGGTACTGATGAGTTTGTGAAAATCATTTCAGAATATTGTATTGTCCGGAGGTTCAACTATGTTCAAAGATTTTGGAAGAAGGTTACAAAGGGATCTCAAGAAGATTGTTGATGCTCGTGTTCTTGCTAATAACGCACGTACCGGTGGCGAAATCACGGTAAATTTTTTTCCTTATGTTTGCAAAATAAAAGTAAACAAATATATTTGGCCTATGTTAGTTATATATAACCATTTTATATTTCATATGTGTTGATGTTTATAACCAGTCTCAACCTGTGGAGGTTAATGTCGTGAGCCACCCTGTTCAGAGGTTTGCAGTTTGGTTTGGAGGCTCCGTGCTTTCATCAACTCCTGAGTTTTTCGCGGTATGTAAACTAGCTATAAAATGTGGACTTCTTACTTGAATTGTCACCGGTTATAAAAAACTAGAAACCGGTTTAGAGACCAGCTTGATTTAGGAAAACCAAACTTATGCTTTGATTGGTTTGAAACAATCGATGTGCTTTTTTGGTATGTCAGAGTTGCAGAACGAAAGAGGAGTATGAGGAATGTGGAGCAAGCATATGCCGAACAAATCCCGTGTTCAAGGGGATGTATTGAAATAAATTGAAGCTGCAGCAGGAAATTAAGAAGGCTTTTTCTATTTAAGAAATTAAACACATGCAATTAGTAATTGGTTGTTGTGGTATAATTACATGAAGAGGTATGTGTGGCATAATTGTGCCCCATACTTTGTTTTCGTGTAAAAGACTTATAATATTAAAATTTTACATCATTTTACTTAAATATATAAAATTTTACATTCTTTCATTTAAATATATTAGTCTTGCACATTTTCACTTAAATGTATAAAATATTTCTCTTTTTCAAACATGGCATCCTCCAAGGAACCTCAAGTAATGCTATGGTTAAAAAATACTACGCTGCTCTAGGCAAAATGCAATATGATGAAGGCCAAATCAAAAAGTTAGCAGAGATACTAAACGTACCGGAGAGCGAGGTTCAGCGTGAAGCGAACAAACTAAACCGCAAAGGAAAGAAAAACAAGAAGAAAGTGTAAGTGGGTTAGATCTCATGTTTATCATATACTATTAAATAAATCCTCATAGTATGATACTATAGTGTGGATCTTTGTAAATAGAGTCGGTTGGATGGTTGGTTGTGAGTCTTGTGAAACAATATGGAACGTGTATATATATGAATTCTATTTTATATCTGTTTCTCAAACAATATGGTTGGTTATCATTTTTTTTTTGTTATGCTTTGTAAATAGATGTAAATGAATTTGTAAATATGGTTGGTTTGTTGCATAGCCGAAGATTTTATATAAGGTTAAATGAACATATATATATATATATATATATATATGAATTATAAAAATTAGGCTTTACTAATATCCAATTCTCGCACTAATCTTATTATGGAAGAAAAAACAAGAAATAGTTAAGAAAAAACTAAGAAAAAGTTAAGGAATTCAATGGTCAGCATTCCCCTATGCCAACTATTAAAACATGAATGTTAGTAACTGTTAGCGTTGAAATTATGTGTATATTATGGATTATGGGATTAGTTTAAAGATAATTATTGTTCGTTGAAACAATTCTACCATAATAAAATTGGTCACAATATACAACCATCTATATTATTAAAACTGAAGTACCTTTTCATACTGCTTGGACACAAGGATAATACACTTTTTTTTTAAATGTTGTTTGGACACAAGGTTAAGAGTAAAAAACGTTTTTTTTTCTGCCTTTATTATTGTTTTTTTCGTAATTTCACAGCCACACAGCTTAAACCAAAATTAAAATCAATAACATACATTATCGGTTCATTTATACGATAAATATGTTAACCAACTGGTTCAATAACCAAACTATTAAAGCATCGAATATTCGCTAGAATATCTTAATGAAGTAGAGAGTTTGAATTAATTAATAGAAACAATAGGCTAGATTCTCGGCTGCAATCAAAAATATATGATTACCTTAATTTTCTAAACTAAACTTCCATCCCACGTTTTCTTTTCTACGAGCTATATATTTCCAAATCTCTTATATTCCTTCCTTATCTCCTAAAAAAGATATCGGATGCCTCCATAATTAGTTACCTAAATCATCGCAAACAATTATAACAATATATTGATGTAAATACAAAAAGGAAAAGTAATATACTCGAATATCTATCAACCATACAATAAAGAAATATCGTAATGGTTAGATTTTCCTTGTGATATTTAACGTGCTCACCAATTTTTTTAACCATATATATAGATATCTGCGAGTCAAATTCTTCATTCACAACCCATCACCAAAAATAAAATCACAACAAGAAATGTCAAGTGACGCGAGTTGTAACCTGCTTAAGGATGTCAAGCCATACAAAACTAGGTGGAGAGTACGTGTGAAAATGCTTCATTCGTGGAAACAAAACTTTGGAGGAGAAACACTTGAGTGCGTCCTTGCATATGAAACAGTAAGAAATTATTTTTCGCATATATATATTTATATATATTAAAATATGAGTTTTTTGCCAAAACTGACCTAAAACTTGATTTGAAATGCAAAAGTAAACCCAAACTTGAATCAAATGCAAAAGTAACCTAAAAGGCTATTGAAATTACAACCAGCTCCTTGTGAACAAAAAAAAAACGGAATTTTTTTTTACGTTTCTAACCCCCGCAAGTCTTCTGTCTAGACGACTTACAAGTAAGTCGTCTGGACGACTTACTAGTAAGTCGTCTAGTATAGTACTTCTTAAAAATAATTTAAAAATTTTGTAAAAAATATTTTGGTAAGTGAAAAATTGAAATCATGTAATTAACGTATGTTTAAAGAAATATAAATTAAGATATAACAAAATTTAATTGTTTTCAACATAGATGAGTGAAAGTAGTGAGTCATGATATTCTTTGGTTTAGGTTTTGCCAACATATGTTGTAGTATTGTATGTGTTCTTAGGGTTAGATTTTGGAAAGCATAAATGTTTTTTTGAAAAATTTAAATTTGACCTAAATGTATTTATTTCTGTATATAGTAAACACTATTTAAGTATAATTTGATTTTATAACGTGGTTTGTTAGTTATTTTAGTCAATTTCGTTTAGGGTTTAGGGTCTGGGACGACTTACTAGTAAGTCGTCTGGTGAATATTTACGGTAGACGACTTACTAGTAAGTCGTCTGATGCACGTTCAAACCGGACCGAACCTTTAGTTTTACCATTTTACCAATGTGCTTTTAAACATAACCGGATTTTTTTACCGGGCATATATAAGATTTTTTTTTTTTTGGTTTACTGTTTCGCGAGATTTAGAAACTGTAACGTCATTCTCTCAAAGAGGCGATTTCGAAGGCGATTTCGAAGGCGATTCTCTGTAATCCATCATTCTCACAACCGTTTCTCACCGCCGTTATCACCGTCATTCTCACCACCTTTCTCACCGCCACTTCCTCTATTTCAAACCCTAGCGCCGTTTGTCTGTAAACCCTAGCGCCGTTTGTTTGTAAACCCTAGCGGCGTTTGTCTGTAAACCCTAGCGGCGTTTCTTTCAGAGGCGTGTCTGTAAACCCTAGCGAGGTAAGTTAAAACGTTGTCTCTTAAGTCCACCGTTCTCACCACCGTTCTCACCGCATTTCTTTTTGGCTGTCTATTTTGGCAGATTTATAACCGCTGTGTCGAAGGCGACTATGGCTTCTCCGAAATTTCAGGTATGCTCTAAAAATGTCTACTGGAAGTCTTGGAAGACTTATAATTAAGTCGTCTCTTCTAGATGACTTAATTATAAGTCGTCTGGAAAGTCTTCCAGACGACTTAATTACAAGTCTTCCAGACTTATAATTAAAATGTTATACTGAGATGGTTGTCTTTCATTGTTTTGCAGACAAAAAAAATGGATATTCCAGAACTCCCCCGTAGGTTGCATACATTAGGGGAAGAGCCACCAGCAATGAAAGCTATTTCTTATCATACGGATTGTACGAAGTTGCATAATGCTTTAAAGAATGCTCTTCATGGTGACGAATATGAAGAGCTAAAGGAGTCAAAGCTGGGAGTTTTCATCAAGTTTAAAGAGCTCGGATTTGGTTGGGCTTCAAGGCTGGTGCACTACATGCTCGGATTCCAGCTGGACATAAAGAAGAAGTACGAGCTGTGGAGTCTAGTTGGTCCAGAACCTGTGAGGTTTTCACTGTTAGAGTTTGAAAACCTCACTGGTCTAAACTGCGAGTACATAGAGGACTTACCAGACGACTTACCAGACGACTTACCATAAGTCGTCTGCATAGAAGACTACCATAAGTCGTCTGGTAAGTCGACTATGTAGAAGACTTACCAGACGACTTACCAGACGACTTATGGTAGTCTTCTACGCAGACGACTTATGGTAAGTCGTCTGGTAAGTCGTCTGGTAAGTCGTCTATGAAGACGACTTACCAGACGACTTATGGTAGTCTTATGGTAAGTCGTCTGGTATCTTATGACTTGTATTATTTTATATGCAGCATATGGATGCTTGGATCAATGTTTTGAGGAAGAGGCAAAAGGAGACGCCACACCTTTTCAGGAGCGAGAGAATATGCTTCCTTGATCATCTCTTTTCTCAACAATGGAGGTTTAACTACCAGGATTTTAAGAATTCGCAGCCCGATGCCTATGGTTTAGGAAGAAGACTTCCTGGTGGGGCGTGGGCTTATTATTCAGGCGAGTTACCATCATTTTGCAGGACGGACAAGGTTTGGGGGACGGATGTTGATGATATCTATTTGCCAGTGAACCAGAGCGACACTCATTGGATTGCGCTGTGGATATCGATCCCTAAGAGACACATAGTCGTCTGGGACAGCATTCGTTCACATATCTCCCCTCAAGAACTGGATCTGATAATGGAGCCTTTTCTCCAGATGCTCCCTTATCTGCTTTTTGAGTGCGCATCCGTTTCTCAACGTGACCAGTTATCACTGGAGCCATTCACGTATGAGAGACCAACCGATATCCCTCAGGCCAGATCTGGTGATTGTGGCGTTTACACTCTGAGGTACATTGAATGTCATGCTCTTGGGATGCCATTTAACCAAAAAGACTTTGCTAAGGCCAACGCGAAGACTATGAGGGATAAGATGGCGATCGATATATTTAAAGAGCTTCCTGAGCAGCATGCGAAAGAAAACGATGACCTTGTAAAAAACCTTGGAACATATGATGTATGATAGATTAGGATTTGTGTGTATTTGAACTTGTAATTTATGATAGATTAGGATTTGTGTGTATTTGAACTTGTAATTTATGATAGATTAGGATTTGTGTGTATTTAAACTTGTAATTTATGATAGATTACGATTTGTGTATACTTGAACTTTTAATATAATTAGACGACTTAACATTATATTGGACGACTTACTTGAAGGTCGTCTGGACGACCTTCAAGTTAGTCGTCTAGTGGTTCCTTACATTGTGGTTTCGTATGACCAGTTTCCTTGCAATTTGAGCATCTATAAACCATGTGTTGTTTCCTAGGTTTGAGTCCTTTCATCCTGGATAGCTCCAACCAGGATTGCCATCTTGATTTCTTCTGTCTTCCCCGACCACGTTTTACCTCCGGAGGCAAGCATGTGCGTTCCTCAACTTGTTGTCCAACACAAGGATATATATTTTCTGAGTATCCTGCAAACAAATAATCCTTTGAGTACACTGGACTTACAAGTGTGGAGATATGCAAACCAGCATGTATTCCAGCAGCTATAGCATGAGAGCAAGGTATTTTCTCTACTGCATAAACACCACAATCACACTTGCCATGTTCCAAATCAACCACACAGTCCATTTTGCCACCTTTCACAAAGAATCGCCATCCATCAATTGGTTGAACCCTCATCGTATCCGCTATCTCCGATCGAACAGCAAGCAAGTATTCAACACCGCGACTATGGTGACTTGGGAGACTCAAAGCATCATCTCTCCTTTTCCAAAACCACTTTCCTAGCTTCTCTCTTATGTACTCCAATAGGAAATGAATAGGAAATCCTCTAGCTCACTTCAGTGCGGAATTAATAGATTCTGCGATGTTGCTTGTTTTTATGTTGTACCTGTCCCCCTGAGAATAAACCCTTGACCATAGGGTGACATCGGCATCCTCCAAATACGTTGCAATGTCCGGGTTTGCACTCCGTATCTCAGCCATGTACCGGTTAAAATCTGAAACCGTATGGGCATAAGCAGCACCTTTCACCAAGTACAAGAGATGTTTCCCTTTATAAGTTTTGACAATGTTATCTTGAAGGTGATAATAACATATTCCTCGGGTTGCCCAGGGAAACACCTTCTCACACGCACTTTTAATGGCTGTATGCCGGTCGGAGACTATCACGAGAGGCTGCTCATCAGATAAACAACTAGCCAATTTTGTGAAAAACCATTCCCAAGAAGGGTTATCTTCAGCATCTACGATCCCAAAAGCCAATGGAAATATCTGAAAATTCCCATCTTGTGCGGTTGCAACTAACATAGTACCTTCATACTTCCCATGTAGGTGAGTCCCATCCACGACAATGACCCTTCTCTGATACTTAAAACCTCTGATAGAAGCTCCAAAAGAGAGAAATAGATACTTAAATCTTTTTTTAGAATCAAGTTCTATAGCTGTGATAGAACCGGGATTTGCTAAGGAGATTTGCTCGAGATATGATGGTAGACGCGAATACCCATCTTCTGCTGATCCTCTCACCAATATTTGTGCATATACCAGTGCTCTGTATGAAGTGGTGTAATCAAGCGTCATGCCAAACATGTTCTTCATTGCATCAGTGATATGCTGTGGATTCAACCCATCAATGATTCCAACACGATCAATGAAAAGCCTAGCAACATACTTCGGAGTTCAGTGTCTCCGCTGAGCGATTCGGTCTCCCACTGAGCATGTATGTGTTTCCACATACTTTGTTACCCAAAACGTGTTTGTTCCATGTTTCACACTCGCTCTCATCTTCCATCCACAACCACTAACCCGACAGGTTGCCACAAAGAGAGTTTTCGTTGACTTATATATTCTGAAGGAGAACTTACGCTTAACTGCTGTCAACCGCAGCTCTGAAAGCAGTGCATCCTTGCTAACAAAACTCTGGTTGACGTAGATACTGTTACCATTCGATCCTTCTCCTTCAATAGCATAAGTCTTTTTGAATTCTTCAAAACACATATCATCATCTTCTTCCAAATCCTCATCTTTAACCTTTCCATAAACACTGTAATCCTCACCATTCTCGTCCGCTTCAGCAACAATAGAGATATCAACATCCTTCTCCCCATCATCCTCCTCCCCATCATCCTCTTCCCCATTATGATTCTCATCTTCAACCAAATCATTATCATTTTCAAAAAACTCATCAGCTTCATCATCTTCATCCTCCTCTTCCCTTTCCTCTGAAACTGTTTCCACCTTGCTATGGCTTGATACACAAAGCCGTACTCCATGCGTTTTGGTTATCTCGAGCAAGTTTCGAACTTGTCTATCACTTGTAACATGAATAGGAGGAGTGTCTGGAACCTGCATCATTTCAGCTGGTAACAAGTAGGTTATCTCCACAGATTCTGTGCTCATGTCCAGGTTATAATCTTCTTGAACCATTGCAACAAGTTCAGCATGTGTCGAACCTTCACTCAACAAAAATAGTCTCGCTCCTTTGGAATTATCAACCACAAAATCCCAATTAGAATCTTCCAAAAACCATTCTCCATACACTGCATGTAACTGACGCAACATCTGCAAAATTTCAAAATAAAACACATTAGTAAACATAGAGAAAATGAAAGTTTACTAAACATTGACGCAGACGTCTGACGGTTAAGTCATCTGGAAGACATAGACGACTTACAAGTAAGTCGTCCAAATAGGTTATTTTTGCAATTGACTTTAAAATGGGACGACTTACTAGTAAGTCGTCCAGATTTGTTTGTTAAGAAAAAAATTCTAGACAACTTACTAGTAAGTCGTCCAGGATAAACGGGTTAGTTTTGCATTTGACCGAGTTGTGTCAGATATTTGACTTTTCCTGGACTTACTTAAGTCGTCTCTGGGAAATCAAAAATTTTAATATTTTATTAAAGCTAGACGACTTACCTGTAAGTCTTCTCAGGTTATTTTAAAATTCGAAAATAAAACTTAAATATTTAACTTTTCCCAGACGACTTAATTTAAAGTCGTCTAGGTAGAGGACTTACTTGAAAGTCGTCCGAGAGAAGCAAGGTTTGACCAGAATCTCGGAAAAAAATCTAGACGACTTCGCTTATCCTGGACGACTTTCAGGAAGGTCCTCTACCTAGACGACTTACAAGTAAGTCGTCTGGGAAAAGTTAAATATTTAAGTTTTATTTTCCAATTGCAAAAGTAACCTGAGACGACTTACGGGTAAGTCGTCTAGCTTTAATAAAATATTGAAATTTTTGATTTCCCAGAGACGACTTACTTGTAAGTCGTCCAGGAAAAGTCAAATATCTGACACAACTCGGTCAAATGCAAAACTAACCCGTTTATCCTGGACGACTTACTAGTAAGTCGTCTAGAATTTTTTTCTTAACAAACAAATCTGGACGATTTATAAGTAAGTCGCCCGTGTGCTTAGAAGACTTACCCGTAAGTCTTCTTCAGCCAGACGACTTACGGGTAAGTCTTCGACACGAACAAATCTGAAAAAATTTTCAATTTCATACCTTTCACTAGTGAGATGACTTCCTAAGCACAAATAGTCCTCTCCAACCACCCAGAACCTCAAACGAAAGTAACCCACGAAGATTAGTATGCTTGAATGGCTCTACCAAGCCTAAAAAATTTAGAATCAAAAGCTTGAATTTTTTGGATGAATATGGAGACAAAGTTAAAGAGATGTTGTTTTTTGTTCATAACATTTTGTGCCAATCAATTTTAGGTAGTGTCAATCAATTTTAGGTGCATTAAGAGCTTCAAATTGGTTGTTCATGGTGGTTGTGGTATTGATGGCAATGGCAATATTGTAAATATTTGAAGATGATGAGGTTGAGAGAGTAAAAATGCCATTTTCAGAAAAAAAAACAAGAAAAAAAACAATGGCATTTTCGTAAATAATGTGAACATATGGGGTGAATTGGACACAAGAAATGACAAAAAAATGGAGAGGTTAGTTTTGTGTTTGACTTTGAGTTTTGAGTCAATTTTGCAAAAAACCCTTAAAATATTGAACATATTTTAATACTTTGTTTCTCCTCCTCACAGGGTGGTAAGATTCATGCTTCAAGCAAAAAAAGTCAAATGTTCCGGGTACAGCGAGGCTTACCCATTGGAGAATGGCGATTTCTTGAAAACTTCACCGTATCCCAGTCTGGTGGGCAGTATCGACCAACGAACTGTCACACAAGTAAAAAGACAAAAACTCTATCAACTACAAATAATCAAAACTGTTTTTTTTTGTGATTTATAAAAGCAACAGAACAAACAATGAATATTCAATTTAGAACCTAGAAAAAAAAAGAAAGTAACAAACAGAAAGCGTAAGAGAAATAGAAAACTAACTTTACTTTTTCCATGTCGACCATATAATATGGTAACATAATCAAGGCGTTTAATCAAATCATCTCCTTTTTCTTCTTTTTGGTACCTTGCAATGATTCCAATATGTAATTGAATTTTGCTGTATACAAATATTGTAAATTAACACTGACTTTACCTATTGTCTGCAACGAGAGCTTGACGATCTGTGATGGCCAATATACTGCCCGAGATGACAGATCTAAGAAAGATTGAAACACTTATTATGATTAAAAAAAAACTAATCGTTCACAATGCAAATTGAATAAACAGAATATATACATAAATCGATGAACAATCTGGTGATCATGAATTAGGATTCCTCAGATTCTGTATTTGATCAAGTTTTTTGAGTAATCTTGACACAAAGATCAGATAAGAGAGAGACCAACGGGGCGATTTTATGACTCAAATCACTTTATCATATAGTCGACCCCAATTTTTTAAATAATTGACATATTGATTTTTTAAATAAAATAAAGTGAACTACAATATTTTTGTGCTTATTTGTGGTGAAAATAAAAACACAAAATCTAATATAGATTATAATATGCTAGAATACAATTTTCAAGAAAAAAAAATATAATAAAACTATAAATAATTCATAGAAAACTATAGCAAAAAAAATTAAACTATTTATAAATAAACAAACAAAATATGATATCTTACTTTCAAAGATATTGAGGGTTGACAATAGTATGTTATACTATGATATCTTACTTTTTTCAAAAAATAAAAATCTTGAAAATATTTTGATTTTTGTTAAAAATAGTTGCAAATTAGCAAAAAGAAAAAAATATTTGCAAATTAGTCATATCATCAAAATATTCAGTAAATTTCAGTTTTCTTTAAATGTTTTGTCATCTTCATATACCAAAAACTTTTATTAATGTATAGTGCAAAATCTTTCAAAAATTGAATTATTAAAATTTAATATTCGATTAACATTGAATTTTTTTTCATCGTTATGAATTCAAGCTATGATTATTTTATTTCCCGATATGGTGTCATTTTGACAGACGGAGAAAAACTTCGCAAGCAAGTAAGTTTCGTCTATATATGTATTACCATTTCTTCATTAACCTCATCAGTTCTATTTAAGTTTTTTTCTTTGTTTTCTTCCACAATCATCATGTCAACTTCTCAACCTAAATGGGACAATGCCATGATATTCCGTTACTGCAATGTCTTAGGGAGGGTTTTAAAAAAGAAAGATATCAAGGAGATTGCTAGGCTTGTCAACGTTTCTGAGAGTGAAGTGTAGAAAAAGTCTACTATTAAATATTAATATTAATATATATATATATATATATATATATATATATATGTATTTTGAGAACTTAAGTGATAGAATCTATCATTGAAGTTGCTCTTAAAATGGGTCAAACATAACAAGATTAACCCAGCCTCTTTTATCAACACTTTTTAGCCCTAATCCTGAATTTTATAGCATGATTATGAGTTTAGGGCTAAGTAAAGAAAACAAGCTTCCTTGCTCCTCAAGTCTCGTGATAAGGTCAGGGTTATTTGCGATCAAGCACTTAAGGTCTCTCGCCTTCTTCAACCTTTTATCTCTACCATGATGGTTGCAAAAGCGGAATGGATCTTCTAACTTAGGATCGCTCCACTTGACCTAAGCAATAACGAATATACCTCAAGAACTTGCTCTTTTGAAGAATCCAACACTTACCTATATCATATGATATAAGTATATGAATTCTTTAAATATCACATAATCCCAGCAAATGCTAAATCATCACATGCTAAA
The DNA here is from genome assembly GCA_905132765.1 of Moricandia arvensis. Classification (NCBI taxonomy): domain Eukaryota; kingdom Viridiplantae; phylum Streptophyta; class Magnoliopsida; order Brassicales; family Brassicaceae; genus Moricandia; species Moricandia arvensis. The sequence continues at coordinate 117,967 of CAJHQP010000002.1, read as the reverse complement.
CGTTTTAGGAATTGACTCAAGTCTAGATATCTGCTATAGGGATGATTGTACAACATTTAGTATGTGATGGAATTATGTGACATTTAAACTTTATTAAAACACTTAACAAAGCACGAGCTATAAAAGGTTACAAATCAATAAGTAATTCTTTTTACTGTTTTTAGAATTTTGTTAAGAAAAAACATTAAAACTGATATTACAGATATGTGTTTTTTTTTTGCTAACTACACAGTTACGAGTTATGCTACAGCCTACATGTTTTAATTAAGAAAGCGACAAATAAGAAAGATTCACATAGATTTATTTATGAGTTTATTTATATTAGAATTTAGAAACAGAATACATGTAATTTAACAGCAGTCATTATCATATTGACAATAATGCATATGGAACAAGGGTTTTAATCTGCTAAATTTAGCTTGTACTAACATAAGATGATGTTTAGAAAAGAAAAAAAAAAGTACTATTGAGAAGAAAAACAAATTTTCACTTTCCACTAGCGGTAAATTCCCAACATCATTAATTTACTGCATAGCAGTAATTTTCTCTTTTACAATGTCAAAGCCTGTAATTTCTCACATAAATCCAGAAGTCACTTTTTTTTTTCTTTTTTTTTTTTTTGGTCAAAAGTCACTTTTTTTTTCTTTTGGTCTGAAATTGTAAGCGACAAAGTTTGGGTTTAAATGGTAAATGACATAAAGTTGAAGCTAGGACTGTGGGAGAAAGGATAAGACTTTAGACAACCCATAGAGATCATCAGCAAGAAAAAAAATGGCAGCTTTGAGTTCCACTTCATGTCTGCATTCACTTGCTGGCCAAGAAAGATACTTCCTTTCGTGTAAAACATCCCAGTTTTCAAAACCCTTGTTCATAAACCCATCTCTGAAGAAACCCAGATGCTCTGTTCCGTTCTGCCTCAAGCAAAGTGATCGCGAGGAGAGGCAAATCCAACAAGAATCTAGCACAGCTGAAGAAGATGAAGAAGAAGAAGAAGAGTATTGGGTTGTTACAGCCGTAAGAAGCAAATACAATGAGATTGTTATAGTGGATACTGTTGATTCCAGATATCTTCTCCTTGATTCAACTAGTAAGGTTTTGTAACAATGTTTTTCTGATTATATTATCAAATCCTCTGTTTTTGTAACATTGTTTTCGATATGTAGAGAATGCGCATAGTGTTATCAACAAGGGAGGTGGTATATTCTCACCATACAGTGAAAACATAGTTCTCGAACTCCACTGCCCTATACAAATTAAAAACAAAAGGTAGCTATTTCTATTACTATGTATATTTCCTAGAAATTGTGTATTTAAAAACATTTGCAAATTATTGATATCATCACAATATTCATTAAATTTCATTTTTTCTTAAAAAAGTAGTTGTCATCTTCTTCAATAGATGAATAAAAAATAAATACATATGTATATATATATATATATATACATAGACCAAACCGACCACTCTGTGGTAATTAAGTTTTTTTTTTTGGTTTCTAAAACTTAGATACAATATTATTATCGTAATTATTACATGTAACATTAGACCTTTTTGCATGCAATATTCAGTATGGCCATTACAATTCAATATATCTAAAAAGGATGGTTGCATTTTGCAATGGGAAAAACAATTTTTTGCAGTGTGAAAACTCTCAAAATTAGTGTTATATGTTATGAAGTTGACCTTTTTAACATGTTATGAAGTTCAGGCTGAGATCATCATATTGCCCTATCCGGTGTCAATGTGACAGACGGGGAATCTTTTAGCTTTATGAGCAAGTAAGTTTCTTGCATATATATCACCATCTTCACCATTAAACTCATCAACATCTCTTTCTCTAAGTTTTTTCTCTGTTTTTTTTTTTGCATAATCATGTCAACTTCTAAACCCAAATGGGATGATGCGATGATCTCACGCTACCTCGGTGCTTTGGGGAGGGCAGATAAGGATGATATCAAGGAGCTTGCTAGGATTCTCCAAGTTTCAGAAAGTGAAGTGCAGAGGGAGTCTAAGAAGATCAACACCATTGGCAAAAAAGAAGAAGAAGAAGATGGGGAAGTGATTATTTAAGAAAGAAGATGATTATAGACTTATAGTGTGATGGTTGTGGAAAGATGATTATAGACTTATTATAGTGTGATGATTAGCGTGATGGTTGTGTGGAAAGATGATTATAGACTAAGAGTGTGATGCTTAGCGTAATGGTTGTGTCGTTGACGTTGGTTGCAAGGAAGTGCATATATTAAATTTAGTGTGATGGCTTCTCTAAGTTCTCTTTATGGTTTGTAAACAGATCTAATTCTGTGTGGTTTGTTGGTTGCAACATATATGAAATTTTATATTCTATTAAATTAGTGTGATGATTAATTTGTGTCTCTTCAGATTAATTTTATTCTATTCAGATTCGCTAATCAATTCCTCGTAGCTCGATGATAAAAGCTAAAGATATGCCCGAAAAAATTACTCTCTTTTCCGACTCTCACTAGTTACTCTGCCCATTCCTTTTGTCGGAATCCGTTTCCGCCGTGAAAAACCATACCTTTATGGCTTTATCCCTGATTTAAGATCACTCCATTCCTATTACTATTTTACCCCTTCTTTAACGTAAATGAGTAAAAAAATAACGTCAAACACGACGAACAAATATGTTAAAATGGGCCAAACATAACAAGATTAACCAGCCCATTATCAAAAAAATTTACCCCTAACCCTAAATTTTTATAACATGGCTAAAATATACGGCTTGGAGATAATTAAAAAGTAAAGAAACCCAAGCAGAAGAGAAGTTCTCTTGAAGAATTGAAAAAATAAATGAATTGTGTGGTAAGTAACCATTATTGAGTTTAAGGCTAAGTAAAGAAAACAAGCTTCCTTGCTCCTCAAGTCTCGTGATAAGGTCACGGTTATTTGCGCTCAAGCACTAAAGGTCTCTCGCCTTCTCCTTTAATGTTTTATCTCTACCATGATGTTAGCAAAAGCGGAATGGCTTTTGGATCTTCTAACTTAGGATCGCTCCTTTTGACCTTAAGAATAACGAATATAGCTCAAGAACTTGCTCTTTTGAAGAATCAAACACTTACACACAACATCTATATCATATGATATAAATTATTTGAATTCTTTAAGTGTGCATCTCTGCATGCACACATTTGTGTCATATGATATATGTATCGGAATTCTATATTTCATATATGAGAACAAATGAAACCTTTACTTTTATATGTGACAAAAGAGGAACAGCAAGTCACCAGATACCTCTCTACAATCTCCTCTTTTACTTTTTAACCATTTAAATTGTAAAACTACTTTGATTGCTCGATTCCCAACTACTTTTAACCATATGAACACCTTCATTTTTTAAAAGATATGAATCTGTAGGTCAAATAGAATATGGTGGAATACAATGTTTTTTTTTTGTAACTGGAGAATACAATGTTTGTGGCAAACGTTTTACTTTCTTCTCTTACTAACTCTACTTGTCAGGTTACGAAATATGAATCTTTTGCCTGAACGTACGGAAAATGAAAACCATTAAAACAGAAAAACTAAAAAACCTATGCCATGTCTTTCTTCCAAACAACAAATTATTAGTGTCTTTTATCTATGAACAATTCATTTTTAAAAGAGATATGAATCTGTACGTAGGTCAAATAGAATATGCTGAATTTTATTCATACAACGAAAACATTATGCTGCATGCTATGTTTCTTTAATGCTCTCTCAACACACATGAAATGTTGTTGTAAATAAGTAAAAGCTTTTAATTAGATATGAGAGATCAAACTTTGAAAATAGGTAACTTTTCTCCAAGCCATAGGATCTCGGTAAAAGAAATCTAGAGACTTTGTTAGGGGATCATATTTTACCAGACCACGGGAATAACGATGTGAGAGCAAGATTTTCTTGTTCTTGCATACCGCTACGGGTGTGGATGGCTCAACCAAATCCTTCTGGCTCCATTCAAACTGATCGCGGATCTCAGTCCGAGGAGAAGGGCAAGAAAGTAAATCTATGGAAAAAATCTTCTCCCAACTGTCTTTTGATGGATTCAACCTCCAAATATCTTGGATCATGGTATCGAGCTCCCTTTTCGACATACACAAATGATTATCAAGAGTGCACATGTCAATATGACGAGGATCAGAACTAGCAATAGCTGGAATGATCTTCGGCAGCAACCTGAATGTTTCTGTTTGGATATCAAAATTCACCACTTGGGTTCTGTCCTCATGTAGTTCCGTGAGCCAATACACCGACCCATTTGCATAGGCTGGCTTTTGATTAGGAAAAATACGATAACTTGGCGTGCAAGCCAAGTATCGCCAAGAGTTTGCCCTAAAGTCAAAAACCTCACATTTGGTAACTTGTTGGTTTGGACAAGAAGGATCAGCATTGTACTTATCAGAATTATACAACCACACTAGTTTGTAATTAGCAGCAGACTTCACGAATGCGAGATGAAAGACTGAATCCATAGCTATCCACTCTTCTAGAATGGGGTCAATCTTGTGCATCAAAATCTGAAACCTAGCCGGAGGAAGTTGTCGGAGCCACCGTGTAGCCGGATTAACTACATATATGGATTGAGATTGTGGGGAATGGATGCAGAAAAGGCCGTCGCAGTTTCCAGAGAAGTACATCCAGTTACCGAACCCTTGAGAGAAATTGATAAGGGTAAAAGATAGAAGAGAACCCGATTCAAGGCAGAACATTCTAAAACCAACGTTTGTATCTGAGCGAGGCTTATTAGACCTTAGACATGAGTCGATGACCATGAGTTTCACGTGGGATTGCTTTGCGATCTTCAAGTGTCTCTCTGCGAAAGAGAGAGACTCCAATGTCACTTTCCATTGTTTCGAGAGCGACCTGAGTCGGATTAGAACTTTTACTGGAAGCCGCAAGAATATTTCCTCTATCAACTCGTTTGGTAGTGTTGATGGAGCAATCACTCGCTTCTCGTTTCTTCTTCTTCTTCTTTTTCTTATTATTCTTCTCAATTTTCTTCTCTTTCTCTTTCTTTCGGATGATGATGCAACCTGCACCACCCGGCGATTCTCTGCTGCCTCCATCTTTGATAATGCCACTCTCTGCATGCTAATTCTTTTGATATTTCATCATATGAATATAGAGGTCATAATCTACCAAAACTTAATGCCCAAGATTCTCGAGTCACGCCATGAACTAAAGTCAATATTCATCATAGATTCATATGGTATATATAGGTCATAAACGTTCAATATTTGAATGCCCAAGATTTGACTTATATTCTCCCCCAAAAAAATAAAGAAGATAATTTTACATTTTTTACGTTATGTTAAAGTGCCTTTTTATCGTAGTAAAAATGCCTTAAATGTAATTTTTTTTCTCATACAGACGACACTAGAATTCATTGCAAAATATGTGTGAGATACGATTCTATTTCGGCAGGTTGGCTTGTTTGTTTTGCAGACATGGGCCGGATGATATGTAACTGAGACCCAAATAGAAGATACACTTCCGAAGAAGTCCAAAGAAAACTCGCTTCCTTTAGACCATCAGCAACGGCAATTCTTAAACGGTCCTTAGTGTCTAATCCTTAAGTTGAGTGATTGTTAAAATAATAAAACAGGCGGATGGACTAAGGATGAGTCCGTGTTTAAGGATTTTTTTGCACCAATCCTTGATGACGTGGCACGCACAATGGAAAGGGTTTCGGGAGAGAGAGAGAAAAGAATCATTCGCGATAGAACACGAGAAAAAAAAAACGCTGTCGGTGAAAAGGAGATTCCAAGGCGATTCGGCTCTCCTCGACGAACAAGGTAAATCGATGGGATTGATGGTTGATAAATGGATTCAGAAACGGTTTGATGTTGTTATCCTCTCCTATTACGGTTCTGTTTTGTGTTTTCAGTCGATTTGGGATCTTTTCGATTTTCGTTAGGGTTTGAAAACGATTTGTTTTTCAATCGATTTGGGGTTTATGTCGTTTGTAGTTAGGGTTTAAACACTGATTTCTGTTATCAATCGATTTGGGAACTTTTCGATTGAAGTTAGGGTTTGCTAACGTTTTTTCTTTCAATTAATTTGGGGTTTTTTTTGTTTGAAGTTAGGATTATTCCTCAAGCCTTCTTTCGCTCTGAAACTTCTTCTCTGTCAGTATTGTATAGAGTTGTGATTATTATTGCGTTGTTATTAGTATTAACGACAGTGTTGCTATTGTTTCAGGTTACTCAACCATGGGACGGTATAGCTATAGCCAGCCTTCTTCTTCAGACGAGTATGGTGAAGAGTATGATCGCATTCTTCAGGAGGAAGCTGATCTCTACGCCAATGGAACTGAGGTTCAGTACCCTCTTCAAACAGAGGCTGATGATGGAATTCCTAAGACCTGCTACTGTGGTGGTGAGCCTGTTGTTGCAACAGCTTACACAACGAAAGACCCGGGGAGAAAGTACTTTACATGTGACAATGCTGACGACGGAGACTGCCATGTCTGGAAATGGTTGGACGTGGCAGTATTGGAGGAGATGAGTGACTATCAGAGACAACTTAGGCAGCTTAATGTTAAAGGTGAAGAGATGGATCAGAAGCTGGTTAAGCTAGAGCAGACAGTGGGGGAGTTAGCTGAGAAGAAATCAAGGGTTACAAATGCATTGCCATTGGTTGTTTCTGTGATGGCCCTAATATGTCTGGTGGTCATGATCAAATGGGAGAGGCAGGTTAGTTTCATTCCCACTGTTTTTGATAGTTGTTTGTGATATATTTTAACACTTTTAACCTTGTACTATCATATGTTTTAGGGAGAGCTCCAGATGTTGAAAAAGCAGATCACTTCTGACCTCTAGAAGGTAATGTACACACTATCTTTTCTGTTCTTTAGCATATACGTACTTGTTTTAAAACCAAACGATATGTTAAAAATATTTAAGTTCGGTACTAACTAAAAACAAAAGTGGCTATGTAATTAAAAAGTTTTCTACCATCCTAACTGCTCTGAGTAGATAGGTTTAAATGCGAGTTAAGTGTTTTCTACCCTCCTAACTTCTCTGAGTAGATAGGTTTAAATGCGAGTTAAGTGTTTTTTACCCTCCTAACTTCTCTGAGTTGATAGGTGTAAATTCATCTTAACTTTCTACCTTCCTAATTAGCTTACTTAAAGCGCTGTGATGTTAGTATAGTGTCACAGAGCATTCTAAAACCATGAATAACACCCCCGGTTTTGTTAACCTTCTGAATAGCCAATCTCCCATTGACCTTGAATCACCGGAGCAAGTTTGGTTTAGTAGCCAAACTTCTGATGCGTCTAGTATGAGAGAGAGGAGGAAATGGACTCCCAAAGAGGATAAAATCCTCATTGGAGCGTGGCTTAACACCAGTAAAGACCCGGTGGTGGGCAATGAGCAGAAGGCAGGTGCTTTCTGGAAGCGTATTGTTGACTACTACAATGCAAGCCCTCAACTCATTGGGACAACACCTAGAGAGGTTGTTCAGTGCAAGCAAAGGTGGGCTAGAATCAACGAGCAAGTATGTAAGTTCGCTGGATCATTTGAATCGGCTTTGAGGGAGCAGAGAAGTGGCCAAAATGATGATGATGTGATGAAAGCTGCCCTGGACATCTTCTACAATGACTACTCAACCAAATTCAGCTTGGAACATGCGTGGAGGGAGTTGAGACATGACAAGAAATGGTGCTCCACCTTTCTCACTATGGACAGTGTGAAGGAAAAGCGAAAACAAGTCGAGGTTGATGGAGAAGAAGATGTTGGAGCAAGTGAGGTTAGGCCTATGGGGGTCAAGGCAGCCAAAGCTGGTAGTAAGAGGAAGAAGAGTGCTAGAGAAGATGAGTTGATAAAGTTACAGAACATTTTGGAAATGAAAGACACAATCTGTAAACACAAAGTGCTTGATCGTTTACTTGCCAAGAAGGAGCCACTTTCTGAGATGGAAACTTCTCTAAAACTAAAACTTATGTCTGAGATGTTATGATCATATTATGTTTAAGGTATTAATGTTGTTGTGAGTAGTTATTGCTATTGTACTTGTCTGCTGATGCGTTTCTTCTCTGGTTTTGCAGGTTCAGAAGAAGGACAATGTGTGTTGTTGTTTGCTACATGTGGGGTGAGTCACGGATGCTTCTGTTTTTGTAGTTTTCCACATGTGAACCAAGTCACGGGCGCCTCTCTTTTTTGTTGTTTAGTAGATGAGGCTACTATAAGTTTATGTAATCCTTTGCTACTCTCTTAAGCTATCTATCTCCTTCTGAACTTGTACTCTATCTATCTTCTCCCGAGTTGTAATCTATTTCTCTTATTAAGCTATCTACCTTATTGTGAACGAAGGTAACATTTTGTACTTGTATGATTTGCTTGTGTCATAGCTTATGATTTGCTTTTCTCTTATTAAGCTATCACTCTAGTTGTATATTATGTTCATCCATTTTCTTTGAAACTTGTGATATTTGTTAAGATTGTTTATGGAGTTCACTTTAGTCATGTTAAATGTTTTAATTATAACTAATGATATCAATTTTGATGATATACACATAGAACTTAGCTAATGATATCAATAATTTAAACAAAATGAATGTAATTTAAACTAATGTTATGAAATGAATGAAATTTTTTTAAAGGTCAAAGTAGCAAAATGTCATCATCTTCATCCGAAGAAATTGAAGAAAGATTGGACGAGATTATTGATGATATCTTCGAAGATACGTACAATAACATTGTGGACGCCCAACCCATTAAGCACAAGAAACGTGCTTATATAGAGCGAGACCGCGAAATCGGCCACATCCGTTTATGGCATGACTACTTTAGCGAAAATCCGACTTTTCCGGCACATTTATTCAGGCGTCGTTTCCGTATGAACAAGGACTTATTCATGCATATTATCAATCGCCTCTCCGATTATGTTCCATTCTTTCAACAAAGGAGTGATGCAACTGGGAGGCTAGGTCTTTCTCCACTACAAAAATGCACTGCAGCAATTCGTATGCTTGCTTACGGTTCCGCGGCTGACGCGGTTGATGAATATCTCCGACTTGGTGAAAGCACGGCTCTCTCTTGTCTGCGACATTTCACTGACGGAATAATCATGTTATTTGGCGAAGAGTATCTACGAAGACCCACAGGAGAGGATCTTCAACGACTTCTCCATATTGGAGAGATGCGAGGGTTTCCTGGAATGGTTGGAAGCATTGACTGTATGCATTGGAAGTGGAAAAATTGTCCAACATCTTGGAAAGGACAATATTCCCGTGGATCAGGAAAACCGTCAATTGTCTTAGAGGCTGTTGCATCACAAGATCTTTGGATATGGCACGCATTTTTTGGACTTCCAGGTACCTTAAACGATATTAATATCCTCGATCGTTCTCCAGTTTTTGATGATATTGTACAAGGTCGAGCTCCTAGGGTAGAGTACACGGTCAACGGACACAAGTATAATTTAGCGTACTACCTCACAGACGGCATTTATCCAAACTGGTCAACATTTATCCAATCTATCTCACTCCCTCAAGGTCCTAAAGCAGAGTTATTTGCTAAATTTCAAGAAGCAACCCGAAAAGATGTGGAACGGGCTTTTGGAGTATTGCAAGCTCGATTTGCGATTGTGAAAAATCCGGCTCTTTCATGGGACAAGGAAAGGATATGAAAGATAATGAGAACATGTATCATACTACACAATATGATAGTCGAAAATGAACGAGATGGATACAGTCAGTTCGATCCATCTGAATTTGAAGAAGGAGACGTCGCCAGAAGTTCATGCGTTGATATGTCTTATAGTACATACACGCCTCCAAGTATCGAGGAAATGCGTGGCACACGGATTCATGTTCGCGATAGGCGTATACATGAACAATTGAAGAATGATTTAATTGAAAATATATGGAACAAATTTGGTGATGAAGATTGATGATGAAGATTAATAATTGTTGTATTTTAATTTTTAATTATGCAATAAATAAAATTTTCATTTTTAATTTTCAAAAATTAAATATTATTTTATTATTAAGGATTCGGGATTGGATATCACCATTGCACATATAAATTTGATTAGAGTCCTTAACTATTACAAAAAACAAAAAAAAAAATTTAAAATTCCTAAGGATTCTAAAGACAACTCCACCATTGTGGATGCTCTTACACTTCAGTTTTCTTTAAATCTTTTTTTTTTGTCATCTTCATATACCAGAAACGATCACTTTGTGATAATTAAGGCTGTTTGGTTTCTCAACATTAAATACAATTTGGTTATAATTTAGTTATTATGTTAATTCTTACATGCAACGTTAGACCTTTTTGCATGCAATATTCAATATGGCTGTTACAATTGATGGTTGCATTGTGCAGTTGTGATGTTGACAATTTTAATTTCATCGTTATGAAATAAATCTGATTTATTCATAAAAATGTAATAGACTAACCGAAAGAATATAAATGAATGAATTCTTCTTATCTGATGACCATTGATGTTATAAGGTAATTCGTAGACCTATTGGTCTCGCTCATCTACTCTATTAAAATAGAGTCCTAAATTTATCTACCACTGAAAGTTGTCATTTAACTTTTGGACTGTTTCAAGTTTATTAGTGTATTACATAATTTATGGTACCATTTAATTTAAAACAGATATTTATAATTTCCCTATTACTCAATTTCCATCTACATTCATAATCTTTTATATCTTACCTAATTATAACAACTTCAATAGAATATGGTAATATGAATATGCTATATATTTTTTAAAAAAGGTAATCAATATACTTTCGATTTTTAAAAATGAAAATCGAAATATTTTTAATTATATATAATTTTTAATATACAAAAAAATATCCGCCCTTTTAAGGGCGGGTCAAAATCTAGTTAATATTTATCTAGAGTTTTATGTTCAACGGATAGTTTAATTACTAAGACCATGTCCATTGGGGGTTACTTAAGGGGGTCCTTAGCAAAAAGTGGTGGTGGGTTCCACCACTTTTGTTAAGGACCACTCCTAAAACTCTCTATTTAAAGACCGGTCCTTGCACTGTTTCGTGAGCCCCACTGACATGTGGCGGCCCACGATTGGTTGGATTTAATTTTTTTTTTTTAAAAAAAAAAAATTGAAAAAAAAAGAAAAAAAAAAGTTAAGATGGAGATGCTCTAAGCTATTATATAAAGCTGTGCCTACAGGACAATAAATCGTTGCTTTAATTTAATGTTTGAATTCAAAACTTGCTCTGTATCGTTTTTAATATTTATTTGATTCATGATCTCTAATTCTTTGTGATTCTCCTTACCCAACGCTCCGGCTAATCATTTTAAATCTGATATAAAATATTTCGTATGAATTGTTTTCTTTTTTGGATTGAAGTTACGTATGAGTTGTTACTTACACAAAACTACATTCTTTTATTAACTTTCTTTCATCCTCAACGAAACATTGATCATATGGAATTTAATATTTTGTGATATTTAGTACCATTATTAAAGATCTAGTTTACGTGTATCATCCTTGAACACTGCATTTTACAGAGATGTCAAATTTTTGTATGGCTCTTCAAATAATTTTTCTTAATCGTTTGTATGATTAATTAATATGGCTAGCAGTATAAATTCAAAGCATATAAAAGTTAGATGGATACCTTAGGAAAATAAAATAAAATAAAAAGAAACCCAAAAAGAAGATATGCTCTGTTGAATGTCTCAAAAAGAAGAAGAAGATATGTTCTGTTGAATGTCTCATAAATTAATTGTGTAACGATGATTATGAGCCTCTCGCTCTCTCAATGATTACGTAAACGTATGGTATTAACGTTTACTTAAAATAGCAACAATATGGTGTGAAAATTATGATTTTTGTTATGAAATAACTTACTGTTATGAAATAACTTACAAATTTATATTATCTCGAAATTTGAATAAGGGCGAAATTTTATACCCGTGGGAAGAGATAACTCTTATAAGAAGAACTATTACAGAGAGAAAGAGGAGAAGGGATGATATTACAATCGATCGCAATGATCGTATATATAGAAAAGAAAAAGTTGAGTTACTGTGCAAATAGTGACAGTGGGCCCCACATCTTTTATAAAAATCAACAAAAGTTGCCGTCCAAGACTGTGCATCTTGCGGCTTCTTTAACACTCCCCCTTGGGGACCAGTGTCACTATTGTTGTTTGCTTGACGTATTTGTTGCCTCGTTAAAAACCTTTCTAGAAAAACCCTGTAGGAAAAACCATAGTAAGGTAAAAAGAGTACAACCACGTAAGCTCCCCCTCGAATGAGCAGTCATAGATCCTTCTGATGACGCATTCCAATGTTATGGACATGTTTCCTGAAAACCGAGGTTGGAAGTGATTTTGTGAAGAGGTCAGCTGCATTGTCGCATGATCGAACATATCTGACTTCAATCTCTTTATTCTTCTCCAGTTCTTGAGTGTATGAGAAAAACTTCGGAGGTATGTGTTTGGTTCTATCGCTTTTGATATATCCTTCTTTCGTTTGAGCAACACATGCTGCATTATCTTCATATATAACAGTTGGGGTCGTGTCATTGTTAATTCCACTACTCGATCGGATATGTTGGCTTATGGATCTCAACCATACGCACTCTTTACTTGCTTCATGGAATGCAATGATCTCAGCGTGATTTGAAGAAGTAGCTACAAGTGTTTGCTTCTGAGAACGCCAAGATATGGCAGTGCCTCCGATCGTGAAAACGTATCCTGTTTGCGATCGAGCTTTGTGTGGGTCTGAAAGATATCCTGCATCTGCAAAACCAACCATTTGACCTTTTGAATATTTAGAATAAAATAAACCTAAATCAATGGTCCCTTGAAGATAACGAAAGACATGTTTAATTCCATTCCAGTGTCTTCGTGTAGGGGATGAACTGAATCTTGCTAAAAGATTGACAGAAAAAAGATATATCAGGCCGAGTACAATTTGCAAGATACATAAGAGCTCCAATTGCACTTAAGTATGGAACTTCAGGACCAAGTATTTCTTCATTCTCTTCAGATGGTCGAAACAGATCAGTTTCAATATTAAGTGATCTAACAACCATCGGAGTGGTAAGCGGAGTTGCTTTATCCATGTTAAAACGTTTTAGCACTCTTTTTGTATATGTAGACTGATGTACAAATATACCCTTTTGAGAATGCTCAATTTGTAAACCAAGACAAAATTTTGTCTGCCCGAGATCTTTCATCTCAAATTCTCCTTTTAAATAATTTGATGTCTTTTGTATTTCTTCTTGAGTTCCTATAATGTTAAGATCATCAACATACACCGCGATTATTACAAATCCGGATGTTTTCTTGATGAAGACACATGGGCATAGAGGATCATTCACATATCCTTCTTTTGTTAAATGTTCACTGAGACGATTATACCACATACGTCCAGATTGTTTTAGCCCATATAATGATCTTTGCAATTTAATTGCACATAACCCTTTAGGTTTGGAACTTAACACTTCCGGCATCTTAAATCCATCTGGGATTCTCATATAGATATCAGTATCTAATGATCCATATAAATATGCCGTAACGACATCCATAAGACGGATTTCTAAATTTTCATTAGCCGCTAGGCTCATCAGGAATCTAAATGTGATTGCGTCCATAACAGGAGAATATGTTTCCTCATAATCAATTCCAGGTCTTTGAGAAAAACCTTGAGCTACCAGGCGAGCTTTGTATCTTGTAATCTCGTTTTTCTCATTTCGTTTCCGAACAAATACCCATTTATATCCAACAGGTTTCACATCTTTGGGTGTGATTACAATGGGTCCGAATACATTTCTTTTGTTAAGTGAATCTAGTTCGACTTGGATTGCATCTTTCCATTTTATCCAGTCATGTCTCTTTTGACATTCATAAACAGATGTTGGTTCTGGATCTTCGTTTTCTTCATCTATTTCCTTTGCTAAAAGGTATGAGAAAACATCATCTATATCATCCATCTCTTTCCGTTCCCATATTTTTCTATTATGGATGTAATTAATAGAAATCTCATGATTTTCTTCAGATTCATGATGCTTTGTATTGTCGTTAGATTCATTATCTTCTCTCTCAAGAACATTTTCTGTTATTCCGGAGGTATCATGCCTTTCAACTTCCTTTCGTTTTCTAGGATTTTTATCCTTTGAACCAAAAGGTCTACCGCATTTTAAACGTGTTTTTGATTCACGTGTATCAACTGCCATTCCACACTTTTGTGGTATTTCAATGCGAGCAGGAGTATTTGCAGCGGGTATGTGAGATTTAGTTACCATTTTGGTATCGGCAAATGCATCAGGTAGTTGATTTGCTATATTTTGTAAATGCATGATACGTCGAACTTCTAGTTCTGACTGTTTCGTAGGGGGATCAAGGTGTAATAAGGATGGCACATTCCATTTGATTTCTTTTCCTACTTTATTGTTATTTCCCCCTAGATTTGGGAATTCTTTTTCATTGAAATGGCAATCAGCGAATCGTGCCGTAAAAACATCACCAGTTTGTGGTTCTAGATATCTTATTATCGAATGGAGAGTCATAACCAATATATATTCTGACCCCACGATTTCTTTTTATCTTTATGAGTACTCTTACGTGGGTTCATGATCCTCGCATATATCTCTATGGTCAAGTGCTACTTATCTTGCGCATTTTTATATGTAAATACATCATTGGTATCGATACCCTTTCTGCGTTCCATTGTATTCCAAACATGATCTAATCGATTTGAGATCTTTTTATCTAGGACCTTCAATACCTAGTAGCTTGGCGTCCCAAGCTACATGGTCTGGTACCTTAGATGTTTCAGTCGGCCGGCCTTATTTCTATGTCTGGTATGGTTTCCCTATTAACCTCAGATTTCATATTTTATGCACCTTTTCTCTTTTCTGAGGTTCCTTTTATTATGGAACATATTGGTCTATCTCTTATAGACTCTGTAGCAATTTGGTTGTGTCTCTTCTAGGACATCAAATTCGTTTGGTGCTAAGCTGGTATGACCTTTTTCTTTTCATTTCTCGGGTCGATGTGTCTGGCATCTAATTTAGCTAGCTTTGCATAATCTTTTCTTTCTTTAGACGTCTTAAAACTCATTCTCTGGTCCGAGGATCTTGCCAAGACAATGATGGTCAATACCATTCTCTTTTTCTTATCATATCCAGCTTATATCTTTCTCCTTCTGATGTTGGATAGTGGGATTCATAATCATGCAATCCGTGTACCTAGCCACAATCTGATCACCCATATTTGGCTCAAGGTTTCTTTAATACTCGTGGAGAAAGACATACTTATCCAACATATATTCCCAATCCTCTTCAGAGGTTCCATCTTAGACGGCACATATGTATGTGGTGGTTTGTTTAATAAAAATCTCAAGATGGTATATGTCTGGCTTTATGACCCGTATTCAATCTAAGATGGGAATATATATGCTCACTTATATGGCCTGATGCATACATTGCATTGTACATGTAAATTCATAATGTCCCTAAGCATTAGGCTGGACTTGGGTGATTTATCACCAAGAGAACCTAAATCTCTAAGCCTTTTATGACATGGTTACAACTCATGTTACGCGAATTTTCTTGTATGGTCATGTATCACTGGGTTTAATCCTCACTCCCCCTCATGAACATACTTATTTTTCGTGATGCTTAGGACAATAAAGCCTAATGAGTTTCCCTTGTGTACATGTTACACAACGTGAGATCTTATGGGATAACTATGGTGCCTTTGCAATAGCAATCAAGTTTTTAGACATGGATGGCTAATCCAGTCATGCCATTAAGTGTAATTTCGTGGGTATACCAATTTGGGTATCCATGGCTCTTTTTGCCTCTTAACATACTGATCCTTAGCATAGTTTAGATCAGTAGAGTACATAAGTATAGTTTTGGGCGGTTTTTATTTCAAATCTTTCGTAGGAATCCTATTTTTTCCTTTCTTACCCATTGTTTCTCATTTGGGGAAACCATTTATACTTAATCTTTATAATTCAATGGGTCTCATGGGTGAATATAGATCATTTGGATCTCTCTAGCCTTTTAGGCATTGCCTTGGCCATAGTTCTTTTAACTAGGCAACTATACTCTTTAATCTTTTGTACTCATCTTTATAAAATAAGAATCATATAATTATAATATAGATTTTATGATTTTATTATTTTCATTCATTTTTTTTTTCAAAATGATTTTCGATATATATTTTTCGATTTTTTTTTTTTTTTTTTTTTTTCGAAATTTTTCCTTTTTCGATTTTTTTTTTTTTTCAAAATGATTTTCGAATATTTTTTTTTTTTTTTTTTTTCGAAAATTTCCTTGAATTTCTAAAACATAAAATAATAATTTTATTAGAGTTTCATAATTTAGAAACCATACACATTAATCCTACATGCGATTACAAGGAGAAATGATGCATAAAAACATAAATAGATATTAATGCCAAAATTTTCAGCATTAACTCCTCCAAGATAAATCAAATACATGGAAGTAAAAATAAAAATCGCACATAAAATCAAAAATAGCCGAATCATCATTCTTGCAACGAAAATCGGAGGAGAGCGATTTGAAAATATTTGGGAGGAGATGAAATGTTTTGGATGAGTTGAATGAATGAAGGATGAGTGTATTTATAGATGAAAAACACTGTTCATGACCGTTGGAAAAGGGGAAATTTTGAAAAAATTTCTTTGTGACCGTTGGGATTAAAATGTTTGAACCAAAAATCAGTCTGAAAATATCGTAATAAGCAGTCAACCAGAATCAATAAATTTCAAAATATTTTATCTAAGCGACCAAATATTTATATAATATTCATAATATGCAAATATCAATATTTATTCTAGTGATAGAATTATTTCTGTCAAAACATTAAACAAATAATGTGGCGGCAGAGCCAGACCAATATTATATAATAAATAAATTATGCGGCGGCGGAGCCAAGCCTATATTATGCAGATAAATAAATTATGCGGTGGCAGAGCCAAACCAATATTATGCAAATAAATAAATTATGCGGCGGCGGAGCCAAGCCAATAGTCATAGCATATTTAGCAATTAAGGTTTATTAACGAGGCGACATACCGCCTACATTAATATAGATAAATAATATAAATTATATGGCGGCAAAGCCAAGCCTATAATCATATTTATAGTATATTTAGTAATCTTAACGGGGCGACATACCGCCCACATTAATATATATAAATAATATAAATTAAAACAATTACTATAAAATAATAAATAGTAATAAAGGCGGTATACCGGCCATTATAGTAGGGTAAATATGATACATATAAACTTTACCGAATTGCAGAGTGATCGTGCTGATAACGTGTTATGAAATAACTTACTGTTATGAAATAACTTACAAATTTATATTATCTCGAAATTTGAATAAGGGCGAAATTTTATACCCGTGGGAAGAGATAACTCTTATAAGAAGAACTATTACAGAGAGAAAGAGGAGAAGGGATGATATTACAATCGATCGCAATGATCGTATATATAGAAAAGAAAAAGTTGAGTTACTGTGCAAATAGTGACAGTGGGCCCCACATCTTTTATAAAAATCAACAAAAGTTGCCGTCCAAGACTGTGCATCTTGCGGCTTCTTTAACAATTTTGTATATCTCTTCAACTTTTTTAAAAATGATGTCATATAATTATTAACATGGCTAGCCGTAAAAAATACAAAGCATATAGGTTAGATGAATACTTTTGGAAAATTATATAAGAGAAGCTCAAAAAGAAGATATGCTCTGTTGAAGAATTAAAACATAAATGATTTGTGTAAGGATGATTATGAATGAGTTTACGCCCAACTACGTCTCGCTCTTTATGTAAACGTACGGTATTATAAACACGTACTGTGTAAAACTTATGATTTTGTATATCTCTTCTAATAAAAAGGTTTTATGCTTTTGTATGATTAATTATTATGGTTAGCCGTATAAATTCAAAGCATATAAAAAGTTAGATGGATTCTCTAGGAAAACAAAATATAAGAAGGGACCCATTTGGCTAAAACGAAAAGAAATCCAAACAGAAGACATGCTTCGTTGAAGAATTAAAACATAAATGAATTCTGGAATGTCACGATTGTGATTTAGAGCCCAACTACCTCTCACTCTCAATAATTATTACATACATATAGTGATCCTTGGAACATATTACCTTAGCTAGTGATCGATAGTAATTTTTGATTATAAATAGACCGTATTCCCTCCTCCATTTTTCCCATAATCTCTAAATTTCTCTATTACAATGTCATCTTCAGGAAGTTCAAGCTGGAACGACAATATGATCAACAGCTATTACAATGCACTTGAGGAGGTTCACTTTGATAAGCGTCAAATTAAAAGAATCGCCCAAATTATGAAGATTGAAGAGAGCGAAGTTCAACGCGAAGCAAATAAACTCAACAACCTAGCAAAGAAGAAAAAAAAAAAAAGCGTGAGTGATTGGTTATATTTTGTGGTTTAACTATGTTATCTAGCGTGATATATTATTGTGTGATGGTTGTGTGGAAAGGTGATTATAGACTTATAGTGTGATGATGATTAGCGTGATAGTTGTGTGGTCGACGTTGGTTGCAAGGAAGTACGTATAAATTATTGTGATGGCTTCTCTAAGTTCGCTTTATGGTTTGTATATAATCTAATTATGTGTGGTTTACTTGTTTGTTTGTTGCAACATATATGAAAAATTGTTCTATTAAATCAGTGTGATGATTAATATATGTCTCTTCAGATTAATGTTATTCTATTCAGATTCACAAGCTCAATCCGTCCGAAAAAAATATTCGTCTTTTCCGACTCTCACTAGGTCCAGCTTTAAGATCACTCTATTCCTCTTGCCGGAATATTCCGTTCCCGCCGTGAGAAAACATACATTTATCCCTACTTTAGGATGACATAATTGTAGTTCTGTATAAATATTTTAACGTATATTTGAAGATGATCTTGTCTTTTGCTATGGTCTTGATTTGTCAGCATTTGTTCTTTTTTGTAGATTTAAAGTTGGCTATTGGTGTGTGGTTATTTTATGTTGTTTTATATGAAATTAATATTCATTATCTCAAATTGGTAGTATTTTTTGTTAATTTGTTAGCCTATACTTGTGTTTTAAATCAAACATTTGAAATCATACAATATCTAAACGACAAAGATAAAAATGAAGCAAGATTGTAATAACTGCTACTTTATTTATCAACAAAGCTAGAAAATTTATTGGTAAACAAAATAATTAGGATTTTCCTATTACATAAAGCCCAGAAACATTAAAAAAAAAAAAAAAAAAAAACGAAAGAGATCTATTAAAAAAAAGAAGCAAAATTACTATTTTTTCATCCATTTTGGCATTCCACCCAATTCGTCACTTCACTACGGCTAAGCATTCTTCCTGCAGGTCTCCAACGTTTCCATGCCGCAACATGTTCATTTCCTCGATTCAAAAAGAAACTGTAAGCAAAAAGATAAAGAGTTTGGCTTACTTTTTCGAGAAGAAACTGTTTCACCGCATATAAAAGTACTCATAT
Source organism: Moricandia arvensis (assembly GCA_905132765.1). Classification (NCBI taxonomy): domain Eukaryota; kingdom Viridiplantae; phylum Streptophyta; class Magnoliopsida; order Brassicales; family Brassicaceae; genus Moricandia; species Moricandia arvensis. The sequence goes on along the minus strand of CAJHQP010000002.1, from coordinate 98,462 downwards.
ATCATCATCATGAGAAGAAGATATACATTATTTTAGGGAAAGAGAAAACTCATTGATTCGTGGTTAGTGATGATGGGTCATAGAGTCATAGTCATAAATTTTTGCCAGCTTTCACGAATCTTCCTTTCACTCTTTTTCTCGTGTCAGCTCTCGCTTTGACAGATGCATATTGAATCTGTTTCCCAAAACTACAACTCAAACAATTAATCTTGTATCAAAATTTTGTATAACTCTTTTTGTAACGCTTTTGAATAAAGAAAGAAGATAAAAACTCACCTGCGCTTGAGTTTCTTCTCTTTGTATCTCAACTTAGCTACATTCCTTGCTTGTGGAGAACCAACTTGAAGATTAGATTCCCATGGCGAATCACTCATTATAAACCATGTAGACATACCACAATCCGCTGCAGTGCTTTCATGACCTATGATGTTCGGATGGAAATGTTCGTACAAGATAGGGGATTTAGGAAGAGAAATTCCAATGTTGATGTTCATATGCAACGGACCTGACTGATGATAACTTGTGCAATCTTGCTGTCCTAGTGATGTTACCTGAAAAGAAATTATGCTGAGTTTATTGTAATTATATTTAGATTGGCACAAAAGAAACAAAGAAGCAAAAGTGACCTCTAAAGGGTTGTCTTTAGTAAAGTTTGAGTCCGTAACAGATATGTTGTTCTAGTAAACCAAGAGACCATTTGGTAGTGTTTGATCAGATTCTCTGTGTTCTGGTGGCGAGCAGCCGATGATATCATCTCCAACATCAAAATTTACGGTGCATTGTCCAAGTTAAGTCCTTCACATAGATCTTCTTGGCCTTCTTCAAGTTTTAGAATAAAATAAAGACAACCCTGACAAACACACACACACAAATGAGAATGACATAGTTCATCCAAAATTTAAGAAATGTGTTTGGTTAGGTCCTCAACTTATTAGTAATACCTTAGAATCCCCAGAAAAGAGAGATGATTGATCACTGAGATTTTGAATATAATTGCTGTTTTGTGACATCATTGAATAAGAGGAACAAATCAAATCGTCTAACTCATTGATTTTTGACATCTCGAACATGTCACTGTTGGGATCAACCAAGGGCAAAGAACCAATGGACAGATTAAATAAACTGGAAACAGAAGGTTCAAGAATTTAATACCACATTCTGAAAATTTTCGGTGGAGAAGGACAACCGGAGAATGTTTTTGCTCTCGAGAATTTGTAGAACTACTTAAAAACTTACTTGGAATCAAGAGATCAGAAAAAAGACACTTGGTTGCCTAAATTCCTCGGATGTTTTTCTTATCCAAGTAGAGAAGTTGATGCTATGGATCATGTTTGATCGCATACCGAGCAGGCGAGCATAGGTCGAGTCTCTTTGGCAATAGCAAGTTGATTAACTATAACCAATACAAAATAAAGAAGGTTTAAGTCAAAGATAAAAGTATATAGATAGATATTAACCGGTGATCATTGATGTTGACACCGAGGTCTGAAAAGCTCTTCTAATGGTGTATGCAATCTCATGTCTTGGAGGATCAATTGAAGGAAACCCACAATCGAATTCACATGGACCACCAGAGCATCTTTTTGTTTTCTCAGGTACGGTAACAGTTAATGACCTCATTACACGCACATCGAACTTATCGAATGCTAAGTGGTCTCTCTTCCACAGATCAGCTCTTGTGTTGCAGAGATCAAGAATCTGAATATCATAAAAAAAAAAAAGAGGTCTTAAAAGTTAAACCATTAAAGATAAGAAACACTCCTAAAATTTGAAGTGAGGTTAAGCAAAATCAATTCGTAGGTACATGATCTGGAGCTCTCCTTGCTTACTCGGTGCCAGTCTCCATGACCATCGATATAAGTATATAGGATTAAATCAGAAGAAGTGAATCTATCTATTACCAGCTCTTGCCTCTTTGTGGTCATCAAGTATTTCAACCATAGCACCATAAATAAATGGCATCTTGATTCTCTGTTCTTCAAGCTTTAGCAGCTAAAAACATGGCTTCTTCTTTCTCAACGTTTCTGCGCTTCTTCTTTCTCAATGTTTCTGAGAATACAGAAAATTACAGCATGAAACAGAGCTGAAAACCAATTAAAACCATACCAACATAACATAGAAAATCAACTGCAAATAAAATACATCAGTTCCCCTGAAGAACAAAATAAAATATTGAGAATTTGGATAAGATCAAACTCACATGATCGATCTGCCGTGTTGCTTGTGGCCTTCCCATCATCGACTTCCTCAGAGCCAGACCTTTTGCCTAAATGCTGGTGGGATCCCTTTCCTAATAAACCTATATTCAATGTGATCGCATTAGTCAAGATGGAGAAATGACCCCAACGGAGGATCGGAGGAAGAGCAAGCAAACTAATCCCACATTGATGGGACTGAATCGAGACTCTGAACCGAGGAGCAACATGCCGACCAAATGCAATCAACATTTATACACGACATATGACATGAGCTTCAATTTAATTGAGAATATATTCGCAATTTCGCATTAGTTAGTCTAGTTGATCGTTCTTAGTGCTTACCATTCGTATGTTCTTGAGATTCACTGCGTTTGAATTCCTTTTGATATTTCTGATTGTGTTGAACCGATTCACTGCTCCATGGAAACCAAAAGGGTCACTTTCTACAATGAAGAGGAAGATAACGAAGCAAACAGACTTTCGGTGAAAATATCTATTCTTTTTTGAAGAGGAAAATAACGAAAAAAAAAAGAGGGGCTGGCTTTGGTTGTAAATATCTATTTTCACTTTATTGGGCCACAGTTCTATAGATAAACGAACATAAAATTTAGTCAACCAAACCCAATCAATACTTGCAGAATCCAAAACGCAAAACGCACAACATAAAACGCATTAACAATTTTTCATTGGGTCCCACCTATGCTTAGGTGTACACCTTTAGGAGAGATAAAACTGTCTCATTATATATACTAGGTCGTTTGTCTGCGCTACGCGCGGAAATACATTTAAATATATTTATTTTGAGTTGAAAATTTGGTATAAGATAGTAATTGAAATTGCTAGGGTAATGGATTAACGGGTTAGGGTTTCTCGATTAGAGACGAAAGGGATTGGAACAACGGGTTAGGGTTATGGATTAACGGGTTAGGGTTTCTAGATTTGAGAAGAAACGAATTGGATCAACAGGTTATGGTTATGGATTAAGGGTTTGGGTTAACGGGTTAGGGTTTGATGGAAACGAAACGGAGATTAGAGAAGAAGAAACAGAGGATGGGAGGAGATAGAACAGAGGGATCGATTCACGGAGTAGGTTAGTGTTCGGTGGATTAGAGAAAATGGATATCGAAAAGGAGCTGCTTAGAGAGCATACGAAACGTTAAGTGAATAGATGAGAGAGGATGGGCTTACCGCTTCACGCAGAAGGCCTGGTCAAACACGAAAATGGGCTGCGATTTGAGATGGCCAGAAGTGCTTTATGGTTTAACACGGCCCAAGAGTGAATAGGGTGGGCCTCGCTGAGATTTTGACAAAAACCCATGATGACATGGCAAAACGAAATAATCTTATTGGAGGATTATTTTAGATGACGTGGATAGGCTAGATTTTCACTATATCCAACTTTTAGTATTAGATAGATGATTTAACCCCTTCTTAATGCAAATGAGTTAAACCAAAGAGCCTCGAACAAGTATGTTAAAATGGGCCAAACATAACAAAATTAACCCAGCCCCTAATCGAAACTTTTTACCCCTAGCCCTGAATTTTATAACATGGGTAAAATTTAGCCAATGAGAAAATGACTAGAAACAAAATTTTTTTTTATCACAAATATAGTACTTGAAAATAAAAATGACCAAAATAACACTTAATATTTTATTAAATATATATTTATATCCCTTGGATTAATTAATCCTAGACTTTTTTGTTTATAGTTGAGGATTGGGATTTGGGGTGTTGGGGATAGGGTTTCAAATTTTAAAAAATGATAAAACTTAAAATTTTCAAAAAATAAAATGTTATTTTGGTCATTTTAGTTTTTAACGACTATTTTTGTGATATAAACTTAGAAAAGTATTATTTTGGAGAGTTGCCCTAAAATATATGTCTTGGAGATAATTAAAAATTAAAGAAACCCAAGCAGAAGAGAAGCTGAAGAATTAAAAAAGAAATGAATTGTGCGGTACGTAACCATAAGCAAAGAAAACAAGCTCCCGTGCTCCTCAAGTCTCGTGATAAGGTCACGGTTCTTTGCGCTCAAGCGCTTAAGGTCTCTCGCCTTCTCCAACGTTTTATCTCTACCATGATGGTACCCAGGCCCGTATAGTTTAAGGGCTAGAAGCAACACAAAAATTTTGGACCTATTTTATTATTCACTAACTAAAAGTTAAAAATAAAAATGTGGCAAGAGAAACTTGAACACCCCCACCTTAAACCATTGGTACCACAAGCGCAATGGATCTTCTAACTTAGGATCGCTCCACTTGACCCTAAGCAATAACAGATATACCTCAAGAACTTGCTCTTTTGAAGAATCCAACACTTACACATAACATCTATATCATATGGTATAATCCAACACCTTACACACACATTTGTGTCATAGCATATATGTATCGGAATTATATATTTGCATATATGAGAACAAATGAAACCTTTACTTTTTGTGACAAAAGAGGAATAACATGTCACCAAAGACCTCTCTACAATCTCCTCTTTTACTTTTTAATCATTTGAATTGTAATGAAAAGAAACTACTTTGATTGATTGATTCCCAACTACTTTTTAACCATATGAACACTTCATTTTCAAAAGGATATGAATCTTTAGGTCAAATAGAATAAAGATATGGTGAATTTGCTTCATACAACGAACACATTATTCTGCATGCTCTGTTTCTTTAATGCTCCCAAGACACATCAAATGTTGTTGTAAATAAGTATAAGCTTTTTAATTAGATATGAGAGATCAAACTTTGAAAATAAGTAACTTTTCCCCGAGACATAAAATTCCGGTAAAAGAAATCTAGAGACTTTGTTAAGGGGTCATATTTTACCAGACCGCGGGAATAGCAATGTGAGAGCAAGATTTTCTTGTTCTTGCATACCGCCACGGGTGTGGATGGCTCAACCAAATCCTTCTGGCTCCATTCAAAACGATCGCGGATCTCAGTCTGAGGAGAAGGGCAAGAAAGTAGATCTATGGAAAAAATCTTCTCCCAAGTGTCTTCTGATGGTTTCAACCTCCAAATATCTTGGATCATGGTATCGAGCTCCCTTTTCGACATACACAAATGATTATCAAGAGTGCACATGTCAATATGACGAGGATCTGAACTAGCAATAGCCGGAATGATCTTCGGCAGCAACCTGAATGTTTCGGTTTGGATATTAAATTCCACCACTTCAATTCTGGCCTCATGTAGTTCTGTAAACCAATACACAGACCCATTTGCATAGGCTGGCTTTTGAGTAGGAAATATACGATAACTTGGACTGCAAGACAAGTATCTCCAAGCATTTGCCCTAAAGTCAAAAACCTCACACTTGGTAACTTGTTGGTTTGGACAAGAAGGATCAGCATTGTACTTATCAGAATTATACAACCACACTAGTTTGTAATTAGCAGCAGACTTCACGAATGCGAGATGAAAGACTGAATCCATAGCTATCCACTCTTCTAGAATGGGGTCAATCTTGTGCATCAAAATCTGAAACCTAGCCGGAGGAAGTTGTCGGAGCCACCGTGTAGCCGGATTAACTACATATATGGATTGATATCTTGGGGAATGAATGCAGAAAAGACCATCGCAGTTTCCAGATATGTACATCCAGTTACCGAATCCTTGAGAGAAATTGATAAGAGTAAAGGATAGAAGAGAACCCGATTCAAGGCAGAACATTCTAAAACCAACGTTTGTATCTGGATGAGGAATATACCCTAGAGTGCCCTTTAGATAATCTTCTTCGCCAATGACCATGACTTTCACGTGGGATTGCTTGGCGATCTTCAAGTGTCTCTCTGCGAAAGAGAGAGACTCCAGTGTCACTTTCCATTGTTTTGAGAGCGACCTGAGTCGGATTAGAACTTTTATTGGAAGTCGCAAGAAGATTTCCTCTATCAATTCGTTTGGTAGTGATGATGGAGCAATCACTAGCTTCTCGTTTTTTCTCCTTCTTTTTCTTATTATTCTTCTCTTTCTCTTTCTTTGTGATGATGATGATGCATTCACCATTCGATTCTCTGCTGCTTCCATCGTTAATAATGTCACTTGCTGCTTATTCTTTTCATCATATGTATATATAGCTCATAATCTCTCAAAACTTAATGCTCAAAGATCCCCGAGTCACGCCATGCAAAGTCAATATTCATCATTCATTATATATATATATATATATATATATATATATAGGTCATAATAGGTCATAATCTCTCAAAATTTTAATGCTCAAGATTTGACTGATTTTCTCCCAAAAAAATTTAGAAAATAATATTTTACGTTTTCTTCGTTATGTTAAACTTTATTAAAACACTTAACAAATCACTAGCTATAAAAGGTTACAAATCAATATGTAATATTTTTACTGTTTTTAGGATTTTGTTAAGAAAAAACATTAAAACTGATATTACAATTATGAGTTTTTTTTTTGCTAACTACACAGTTACAAGTTATGCTACCACTACAAGAAAGGAGGGTAACTCCCGACGGACATTCCGACGGAGAGCGCGGCCGTCGGAATATACCGACGACTTTCCGACGGCAACCCGACGAAAATGGTAATTTTGTTTTCGTCGGAATTTTGTCAGAAAAACCCGACGAAATTCCGACAACATCTCATCCGTCGGAAATTACCGACAGATATCCGACGAATTTTTGACGACTTTTTGTTACCGTTGGACATCGTCGGGACTCCGTCGGAAATTCCGTCAAAAATTCCCGACGGAACACGTATCCGTCAGGAATCCGTCAGAAATTCCCGACGGAAAGTAGTGTTCGTCGGGAATCCGTCAGAAATATCGATGATTGTTGTTACCGTTGGAAGTAGTCGCTAATCGGTCAGATATCCGTCAGACATTTCCGACGGATTTCCGACGGTTTCAGCAATGTCCGTCGGAAATCCGTCAGAATTCCGTCAGAGTGTCGGCATCATTCTTCTATAAATACATGCTCTCCTCATTTCCCCTCATTCACTCTTCACTTCCCTCTTCTTTCTCTCTTTGGAAACAACATTTTCGAAAAAAATCATGTCTTCATATAATTTTCGTGCGTGGATGGATAATTATCATATGGATCCAAACACCAATTTACTTACGGAAGAATACGCGAGAGGCATTGGAGAATTCATGACGGTAGTTCAACGCCAACCAGAAGCAAATACTGGTATGTTAAGATGTCCCTGCTCTTCATGTAAAAATAGTAGGGTTTTAAAGGAATGGGATGTTTGGAAACATTTATATAAGAAAGGGTTTGATAGGAGTTACAAGGTTTGGTATCTTCATGGAGAAACTAGTTATGAATATGGTAGTACTAGCGAAACTCAGATTGTGGATAGGTTAGAAGAACTCGGAAATAGGTTTGAAGAACGAAGAGAAGATGTAGATTATGGTTATGGTATGGAGCAGATGGTTAACGATCACTACAGAGGGGAAGAAGAACCCAATGCAGAATCTATGCGATTTTTTGAAAGGTTGGATGCAGGAAAACAACCTTTGTACACAGGATGTAGAGATGGTCATTCAGCTTTATCATCTGCAACTAGATTGATGGGTATTAAGACAGATTATAATTTAGCTGAAGAATGTGTGGATGCGATTGCTGATTTTGTTAAAGGTGTTCTACCTGAGGGAAATCTTGCACCGGAATCATATTATGAGGTGCAGAAACTTGTTGCGGGTCTTGGCTTGCCGTATCAGATGATAGACGCATGTAGACGTACAGCCTACATGTTTTAATTAAGAGAGCGACAAATAAGAAAGATTCACATAGATTTATTTATGAATTTATTTATATTAGAAACAGACTACATGTGTTCCAAAAAAAAAAAAAAAGAAACAGAATACATGTAATTTAACAGCAGTCATTATCATTTTGACAATAATGCATATGGAACAAGGGTTTTAATCCGCTAAATTTAGCTTGTACTAACATAAGATATTTAAGATGATGTTTAGAAAAGAAAAAAAAAAGTTACTATTGAGAAGAAAAACAAATTTTCACTTTCCCACTAGCGGTAAATTCCCAACATCATTAATTTACTGCATAGCAGTAATTTTCTCTTTTACGATTTCAAAGCCTGTAATTTCTCACATAAATCCAAAAGTCACTTTATTTTTCTTTTGGGTTGAAATGGTAAATGACATAAAGTTTGGGTTGAAATGGTAAATGACATAAAGTTGAAGGTAGGACTGTCGGAGAAAGGATAAGACTTTAGACAACCCATAGAGATCATCAGCAAGAAAAAAATGGCAGCTTTGAGTTCCACTTCATGTCTACATTCACTTGCTGGCCAAGAAAGATACTTCTTTTCGTGTAAAACATCCCAATTTTCAAAACCCTTGTTCATAAACCCATCTCTGAAGAAACCCAGATTCTCAGTTCCGTTTTGCATCAAGCAAAGTGATCGTGACCAGAGGCAAATCCAACAAGAATCTAGCAGAGCTGAAGAAGACGAAGAAGAAGAAGACGAAGAGTATTGGGTTGTTACAGCCGTAAGAAGCAAATACAATGAGATTGTTATAGTGGATACTGTTGATTCCAGATATCTTCTCCTTGATTCAACTAGTAAGGTTTTGTAACAATGTTTTTCTGATTATATTATCAAATCCTCTGTTTTTGTAACATTGTTTTCGATATGTAGAGAATGCGCATAGTGTTATCAACAAGGGAGGTGAGATTTGGACTGATTCTTATTGGGTATGTTACATTTTCCATTAATCTTTTGTTTCTCTTTTGGTATGTAAATGTTGGTTTGTCAAAGATATATAACAGAATTGTAGTGTGCGTATTTTGAATCTTTATCAACTTTTTGTTACAGGATGAGTTTGCAAGTTTGCCACCTATTGTCCCTGATGGTCCCATTGCCATCTATGGATTGGTGAGAGCTACTCAATGAATCTCATATCAAACTGTCTTAGATGTACATTTACTTTGGTTCATATGTTTATAGGGTGGTGGAACAGCTGCAAGATTGATTCTTGAGTTGTGGCCTTCTGTTCAGCTTGAGGGTTTGGAAATTGATGACATTGTATGAAAATTATCTTCTTGAAACAACTAAGGTTTTATCTGTCGGAATCTTTGAGTTCACTGTGGTTTTCTTGTATGGACTGTAGTTGATTGAGAAATCAAGAGAGTATATGGGGCTGTCTGAACTAGAGAAGCCAACATCAAAAGGCGGTAGTCTTCGGGTTCTGATAGATGATGCTCTTTCTCCTTCTGAAGATGTGTCAGGAAAATATGCTGGTGAGATTTCAAAGTACATGTTTGTAACCTGTTCTATTTCTTGTCTAAACACTTGGACTATTATGTTTTACTAGGGATCATTGTTGATTTGTTTGCTGATGGAAAGGTCTTAGACCAGCTTCAACAGGTACTTCAAACGGATATGGTTGTTAGTATTATGATCTAGGCACATATTTTGAGTTTTGAGGTTGTGTAGGTTCAAATGTGGCATGATCTAGCTAGCAGGCTGATGCCTAACGGTCGCATTATGGTGAACTGTGCCGGAATCGAAGAAGAGAAAGTTGTAACAAATGAAAAACCTAAGTTAGTGTTAGGTGATTCGGTATGGATGTTGAATCCTACCATCAAGGTCTTGTCAGCAGCATTCCCTGGACAGGTAAGCAACACATTTCATCTTCCACCCTTTTTGTTACTTGCTCGTTTGAATGGGAAAATGTAAAAGGTTGAATCCTCATTTTGTGGATTATACTCTGTGCAGGTTAGCTGGAAGAGGACACCAGATTCAGAAGGCCTCAACTTTGTTGCCTTAACGGGAGGAGTACCTGATCTTAGTGACTGGTCTAACAAAGTTCCTGTTCGTTTGAGTGAGACTGTGAAGCAATGGAAACTATGCGAGAACCTTTGATTCATGGATGTTCTCGAGGGCATTTTCAACTTGTGACATCAAGAAAGAAGGATCTCAGCAAGAAAAATGCAAATATTTTGATTCGAAGCTCTCATGTGAATAGTGAGATGCTTTTATGATTTGGTCTGCAAAATGAGTTTAGACATCTTTGTAACCAACCAAATTTAAAAAGACAGAACACATCACACACTTTGTTCTCTCCTGTTATCCTCTGTTCTTGTTCTCTGTGGGAACATGTATTGTCAATCTCTTTAATCTTTGCATGAACTAACCGATTATGAAGAAGCTCCAGTGGACAAAAGAGAACGAGAATCTTTATACTCTGCGATTCAAGAATTTTTTGGTGATTCTTTGAATGGATCTAATCTGAAAAGGTTAAAGGTTTCTTGGTCTGAACAACAACAACCTAACTGGTTATGGTACAAACAGAGAAACTTTGGCCCATGCAGGTTTCGAACCTGCGACCTTCGCGTTATTAGCACGACGCTCTAACCAACTGAGCTAATGGGCCATTTTGGTTACAAGCCTTTTACATTTATAATATATGAAAATATAATGAAGATAAGGCAAATCATTTGATGTATAAGGCACAAAGCCTATTGGAAATTATTTAATAACATACAATTATACGGATCAAAGTACGAGCAACATGCCAACATATTGACCTATACTTGTCCAGTTACCTTCTAGCTCTCTCTTTGTCTCACAGACAAGAAGATCATGTATTATATAAAGTATACATACTTTGAGATAAGATAAGCATATGCAGTGTTATGAGAACATAAATGGAAAAGATACTTAGAAGAAAGCTCAAAATGTTCTAGAATTGTGGACAAAAACAACTAAATTACAGGAAATTATAAGTGGGTAGGCCGGACGAATAGTGTCCCTGAATAGTTTTCTTACAAAGATATAATGTAAACAAGTCAAGAACAACAAAAAGTCACAGAAGCTTCTTAAACGTTACGAAGGGTCCAAAGACACGACAAACGCATTACAAATCAAAGTTCTAGTTGATATGTAATTTGAAACATCGTAGGTCAACCCTTGTTCGTTTTTTTTGGTACACTGAATTTGTTTAGACCCAACAATTGGTTTCTACTTACATTAATATTTAATCTCAAATCAGAAACAAGATGAACTACTAATGTAATGTAGGAGAAAACTGGATTGTTCTACTTAATACTAATTGGTTTTGAATTGAAAAATGTGCTTAAATTATATTACATCTGAGTCATCATCCCATGATTAGAGAAAAAGAAAAACATAAAAAATGAATGGCTCAATATTTCAATATTTTTTATTAGGGCATCACTACCATATTTCGTATCCCGAGAAGAAGTGAAAGAGACAAGAGGGAAGAGACCGGTGGTGATGGCCACGACGGCGACGATAGTAGGACCGCCGCACGTGGCCTGCCCTACCCATGTCTTTATTTGACCCGTCAACGTACTTCTACTTCAATTATTCGATCCTTTATTACATTTGTGAAAGACTAATGAAGAAGTTTAGTAAAAAGATCGAATATTATCTCACTTATGTTTCGATGAGCTGATTCAGTTCAATTTTGATGGCTCATGTTACTCTTGACGTATTTTTATTAAAATAAATTGCGTGGATTCCTCCATATTGCAAATGTAAATTGTCTAACCAACTAGTATTAGTTGTATTAATTTATTATACCTTTTGTTTACGTAACCATTAAACCGCTGAGTACATAATACAATACATTAAATTTTATTTTTCTAATAGAATACAATTAGACGTGACAGGTCCAGCATAGTTATTTTAGCACCTATTGATAAGTTGGTAACGTCAGATAAATAAGAGGGGACCAAACAAAGTAATGAATATTGTGTCCCTTGGTTTATATATATAGTTGCGCAAATTAAAATTCAGTATAATTCTACATTAGTCTCTCTATCCCTCTCATTACAGATGTGTTTTGAGTAATTATCATAGTTTAACAAATAGTAGTACTAATAAGTTTGAGCAGTGTTTCTGGTGTGTCGGAATTAATAAGATTAGTTTAACCCATCCCCATGCGTGGGGCAGCAATAATAAACAACTTTAGTAGTGATTTTTATTACTGTAAGAAAATATTATCATTGCCGCCTTTGAAAAATGCATTATAAGAAGAGAGTTGTTGCCTGTTGGTTTGACTAAAATCAAGGATTTGGTTCTAGACAACTTGTTTACAAGAAAACATTTGCTTAGTATCATAATCCTTAGTTGTTATAATTCATTCGGGAAACACACATGATCAACCTGCATGATTGGGATTAAATAGTATTGTGGTTCGTATAGTATTAAAAGAGAAAAGTATGATTTGAATTTGAGATTTCAAAACCTTAATTAACCCAGAAGAAGAGAGACTACAGTTACATGAAAATGGCAATTTTAATATTAACCGTATCTTTTTATAGAGAAATATCTTAAGATAGACCTAAAAAAGTTTTTGTCACAAAAATAAACTTAAAAAAAATGACAAAAATAACATTTTTGGGGTGGGATTTTGGGGATAAATATACGTTTATACCCCTTGGGTTAACTAATTTAGATTTAGGGTTTAGAGTTATGGGGTGGGGTTTTGGAGGTGAGGTTTAAAATTGAAAAATTAAATAAAAAATATTAATTTTTAAAAAATAAAAAGGTCTGGTCATTTTTGTTTTTGAAGTTTATTTTTGTGACAAAAATTTCAAAAAGTGTTATTTGAGAGATTTGACCATCTTTATATTACGAATGTCATTAAAAAGGCCAAAAGCTATTACAAAAGTTTGCCAACTCTCTCTATCTATTATGCCGTCAATATTTACAATATTGTTCCAAAGAACACGACTCTGTTAACCAATAGAGACACCTAACCAAAACAAGTTAAATTCGAACCGATCCACTTAAGCTCCAAACATCACGATGAGTTCTCTATCCAGCCAACAAACCCTTTTATACAAGACGTTCTTGATCAAAAACGATTGAGAACGAATCTGCTGAGAAATCAATCGTTCCAACAAAGAAGCATGACGACACATCTTCGAATGATGTAAAGCTTAGCTCTTTGCTCTTTAAGAACAGCTCCAAGTCCCCTACTCGACACCCTTCTCTTTGAACCTCCCATGCTTTGACTTGATCCCATCTTCACAATATCGAATAAAACGAAGAACAATTTTTTTTCTTTTATCAGGGTTTGATAAATGTGTAAGAGAACTAATAGAAATGATGATGATCACAAAAGAAAATTAGTCTTTTTATAGAAGAAGAGAAAGATAAAATGCGACCCCACACACTTCTCTTTCACTACCAACTTGTGTGTTTTTGTGTTATTGCAATTTTTTATCATCGATTTTTGAATGGTTTTATATGGCCACAATTTCACAAAACCCCCAAAACATGTATGCCCTATTTGTCCCCGGTGATGGTATGTACCAAGGCACACATGCATGCCACGTTGAGGTTAAATTTGTTTTAAAGTAATTATCTTAACCGATTTTTCAAACAAGCGAAAATGGTTGGTCTCCGTCGACATATAAAAAATGTTATATTTCTTCTAGATCAGTATGGTGGTATAATATTGCTTCTACATGTTATGATGGTAATTTGAATAACAACCATAGTATAAAGTGATGAAACGAGTTATAATTTACAAGCGCCGCAACAAATTTCTGGTTTTATTATCTATATATTCAGAAAATTGTCGCTAATTTGTTAAAAAGTTCATTTGAATAGTGCATGACAGAATAGATATATTAATGCATATAAATATATATGTCGTCATATCTTCTAATATATATGTGTATATATATATATATATATGTCGTCATATAAATAGTTTTTTCAGTGACGCCTTTCCTTTATTTCTAGGTAATACCAAGGCCAATTTGTGAAGATGCAATTCCTTTTTCTAGTAACCAAAACAGAGGAAACAAAGTTTGGTTTTGCAACTACCATAGTTTTAATTTCATAAGTAAATCTGTTCGAAGACTTATTTGTGTGAAAATACGTTGACATACTAAAAGATTGTACCGAAAGAATCAGTGAACTAGCATTTATCACGATGAAAATACAGTTATATAAAAAAATTACGACTTTTTGTTTTAAATACAATAATGATATTCTCATATTTATTTTTTGAATTGGAAATTTTATTTTTATCAAAACTATTTAACAAAAAACTAAAATAAATAAAGCGTTGCATCAATCTGATTATTTTTTTGTGGTTCAATCATGATAATTTCTAAAAAGTAGACATCTCAAATTACACAAAACAAATAGTGAAATCACAAAAAAGTGTTGCCGTCGATAGATCATATTCATCTCAAACGGATATACATGAACATCCAAATATCAGTGAGTGGAAGATAATATATATTCATTGGCTATAACCAACAGTCAAATTTTGTGGACGATATAAATAGTTGGGTTTTGTCATTTTTCTACATAATTATTTATTTTTATAAACGTATTGGATCCACGTCAGTGTACCAATCTATTAGACCTTCCACGAACATTAATTGGCCATTTCACATTTGTAAGAAAACATGCTCTTTTCTTTTACTTGCTAAACTATAAATTAAAATTAAAAATTATTTTTGTTCACACACCTATCTTATCAAAAACATCTATTTTCGTTTAAGAATAATAATCGTCTGCATTAAACTGTTAAAACATTTGGAAAATTGTGATTTATCTAATTAACTAGTATCAAGAATATATATTAGTCCTATAAGTACATTTATCTTCAGCATGCACGTGCGTATTTGACTATAAGTTCTAAATAAAAATTCGTTAGGTTCCAGAAGTACTACAAGTTAGGCATTTCAGTTTTGGTTAACTTGTTGTTCAAATAGACTAGTCCAACGTTAATGAATTATTACATCAAAATATGTTCACTTTACATATGTATTTGACTCTTATAAAGTGTACATGACGTGGAATACATGCATGTTGAGATTCGTTAAGTGAGAATGTATCATCATGCACTAATCAAAGAATGCGTTAGGTGATGATTACTATAATAATTACTAACTAATTGGTCTTCGGTTGGCGCACGAATTATGATAATTATAACAAAATGATATCAGGAGCTGCACTTCCGAATATAAAAATCAGAGAAAAATACAGGTTATGTTGTTGACATGCATGAAAGATTAGTATTTTTTAAAACATATAAAATGCAGCATGGTAAATTTCACATGTTAGTGAAGAATATGCTTTGAATCTACTTGGTATGAATTTGGAGTACAAAGCCGTGTATAGCAACAAGCCAACAAGAATTACTTTTAATTCAGGTAAAATAATCAATCTCTCCCTTCGAAAAAATTACGATCAAATAATTTGGCATATACTATATCATGGTATTGATAGTTCTTATCTCCATTCTGAAAGAGTTATATATTTAGATCTAAAAGAACTTCACACGCTAAGTACTCTTCTAAGCACCTAGGATAATGGTGCTCTTATGGGTTTGTGGCATACATATCGTGTTCTCAAGAACTTCCTAGGGCCTAACCCATATTGGATAGCTCAGAGGCCCATGGGCTTAGTCCAATAGTTATTTATCTAAAACTTTTTTTTTCCAAGAAAATAATAAAATTTATCGGTTCGTTACAGTGTTTGATTTTTCAGGGTTGGTTTATCAGTGAAGTCGCGAAGATGGCGTCTACAGTCTTTCTATCCAGTTTCTCGCCATCTTCGTCGTTACAACTCCGTTCTTCTTTTAACGGCGAGTACGTATCTTCGTCAACGAGATTCATCGGAGCAGCTTCGTTCACTTCCTCTTCTCTATCGCTGCTCTCCGGTTTGTCACTATCTTCCTCACTGTTCATCGTTTCTTACTCTGTTCGTTTCGCGTCATAGCTTTCGTCTTAGTCTCCGATTAAATTGTAGATAGAAAGAATCAAATTGGTTATAGAAGAGATTAAGCTTCAAATTAGAATGTTGATAATTGAATAGCTTCGGTGTATGAAAGCTTATCATCTTTTCTATCATCTCTAGGTCAGAAGAACGTACATCTCCAAAGAAAACTCCACGTTTCTGCCAAGAAAGTTTCTGGATTAGAGGAAGCCATTAGAATCAGAAGGTAATGCAATTCTTATTCAAGATTATTCAAATGGCATAACGAAGGTGAAATTCATCTCGTTTTTGTAGGATGAGAGAGCTTGAAAAGACTTCAAAAGTTAAGAGAAACCCACCTTTACGACGTGGAAGAGTATCACCTCGTCTTCTTGTCCCTGATCACATACCAAGGCCTCCTTATGTTGAGTCTGGCGTGTTACCTGATATATCAACTGAGTTCCAGATTCATGGTCCTGAAGGCATTGAGAAAATGAGAGCTGCTAGTGAGCTAGCTGCTAGGGTTCTAAACTTTGCAGGAACTTTGGTTAAAGTAAGTTTTTTTTGTTAGCCTCTTGCTTGTGTGTGTGTCTATGTCCTGAGTAGTTGTTGTGGTTGTGCAGCCATCTGTGACGACTAATGAAATAGACAAAGCGGTGCATGATATGATCATCGAAGCTGGTGCTTATCCTTCGCCTCTTGGGTATGGTGGATTCCCTAAAAGTGTATGTACATCAGTTAACGAGTGTATGTGTCACGGGATACCAGATTCTCGCCAGCTACAGGTTTGGATTGTGCTTTTAAGTCCAAGAGTGTTTTTTTTAATGAGTTCGTATCTTTATCATTAACTGTTGTTTCTTATTGTAGAGTGGGGATATAATAAACATCGATGTCACTGTTTACTTGGATGTAAGTCCTTTTTGTCTTCGTTCACTAATCTGTAGACAGTTTTGATAGTCTGTTTTATTCACTAAACTTGAACATCGAATCACAATAACACAACAGGGTTACCATGGAGATACATCAAAAACTTTCTTCTGTGGAGAAGTAAATGAAGTTTTTAAACGGCTTGTAAAGGTAGCTTTCTTCTTCTTCTTCTTCTTCTTCTTCTTCTTCTTTTCTCTTCATAGTATTGTCTCTGCATTGTTCATAATAAATGGATTATGTTTAGTATGCTAATTGTTGTTGGTTTATTGTTCTGGAAGGTTACGGAGGAATGCTTGGAGAGAGGTATAGCCGCTTGTAAAGATGGAGCTAGCTTCAAGAAAATTGGCAAGAGAATAAGGTAGTAACCAAAACCCATTCTTGTTTGAATGAATATAACTGTGGAGAAAGGTCTTACTTGAGAAATGTTAAAGCTAAGACAAAACAATCTCGGTGGTTTTCCATTTTAAACAGCGAGCATGCTGAAAAGTACGGCTACAACGTGGTGGAGCGCTTTGTTGGGCATGGTGTTGGACCTGTGTTCCACTCCGAACCCCTGATTTATCATTACCGTAAGCTATATATCTTCCTTAGTAGAACGCTTCAGCTTTATTCTCTGTAATGTAACAATGAAAAATAATGCTTGGATATGTAAGTGCCAAGCATTTCGTCTTAGGTGGCTCATTTTATATCCAATTCTGCAGGAAATGATGGGCCTGGGCAAATGGTTGAAGGACAAACTTTCACAATTGGTAAGTCAGCTTTGTTCCTCTTCCATGTTTCATATTTTGTTGCTTTTAATAATAAACAACAAGTTGATTTTACAATGTGGGCGTTGCAGAACCGATTCTAACGATTGGAACCACGGAATGTGTAACATGGCCAGACAACTGGACTACTCTAACAGCTGATGGTGGGGTAGCCGCACAGTGTGAGCATACAATTCTGATTACTAGAACTGGTTCTGAGATTCTTACCAAATGCTGAAACTTTTCACTTTTTGATCATTCTTTTCGTTCCCCTCTCTGTCAAATACTGGTTCCTTCAGATTCTTATGGACCGTGAAATCAAATAGAATATACCTCCACATGGCTTATGATAATGAGCTTCCACAGGTTGCAGACCTTATAGATTACTATATCTTTTTGTTTGACGCCAGATTACTATATTAGATTACGGAATTTCATTTCATTGCATAAGAATAAGTTGATTTATAGTTTAAAATGTTCCACATGTTTGGGTCAGGTCTTTTCTTTATCTAATACCAATTCTAATTTAACTGTAAACAAATCGAGTTTCTTCCTATTTCACAATAATGCAAAGTCGTTTGCTTTGTATTTTAGTGTTTATTTATTTTAGTTGAAGCTGACAGCCACTTTTCCCAGATCTACGCACATGCCTCATCATCATCATTTAATATCACGATCTAATGCACAGTACTAGAGATGAAAGCATCTATTAAAAAAAAGTAGCTCGTCTCTATCTGTTCACCACTTCAACTTAAAACACAAAACCAGCTTCCTCTTTGTATCAGACAGGCAAGTCTATGACCATGGCTTCATCTGCTGCTGCTGCATCGATCTCTCTTGTAACTCTAAGGAACATCTCTCGCAAAAACCAAAACCCTCGTTTGGGTTTCTCCAGTTCCTTCCATAACCTAAGGATCTCATCTAACGCTCCAGCCTTCTCCACACGATCAAGATCCACTCGAGGTTTCTTAAGAACCATGTGCAGCAACAGCAGCAGCGAGAACTCCAGACCAAGTAAGTAAACAAAAAGAACAGATTATAAGAAATAAAAATAGGATCTTGATGACAGGGCTTTATGTTCACAATCACAGCTAAGATCCAAGAACTCAACGTGTACGAGTTCAACGAAGGAGACCGAGACAGCCCAGCTGTTCTAAAACTAGGCAAGAACCCACAACAGCTTTGCATCGGCGACCTCGTCCCTTTCACAAACAAACTCTACACCGGAGACCTCAAGAAACGCGTGGGGATCACCGCAGGACTCTGCGTTCTGATCCAGCACGTTCCTGAGAAGAAAGGTGATCGCTTTGAAGCTTCTTACAGCTTCTACTTCGGAGATTACGGTCACATTTCCGTTCAGGGACCTTACCTGACTTACGAGGACACGTTTCTCGCCATCACTGGTGGCTCCGGCGTC
The DNA here is from genome assembly GCA_905132765.1 of Moricandia arvensis. NCBI lineage: Eukaryota > Viridiplantae > Streptophyta > Magnoliopsida > Brassicales > Brassicaceae > Moricandia > Moricandia arvensis. The sequence goes on along the minus strand of CAJHQP010000002.1, from coordinate 79,483 downwards.
TTCGAAGGAGCTTACGGACAGGTCAAGCTTCGTCAGCTTGTGTATCCGACCAAGCTGTTCTACACTTTTTACTTGAAAGGTGTTGTCGCTGATTTGCCTGTTGAGCTCACCGGGAAACATGTTGAGCCGTCGAAGGATGTGAAGCCGGCGGCGGAAGCTCAGGCGACTCAGCCCGGCGCCACTATCGAAAACTTTACCGAATAAATAATCATTGTGTCGTTGAGCTTTCTCTGTTTGTTTTCTCTTGGATCTTAATGGGTCTGTTTAGTGGGCCGAAATAATGGGCTTTTAAATAATGAGCCGCTTTTCGTAAATCTGTTGGGCGTAGCAGTAGCTGGTTACTGCCTGTGAACTCTTTTTCGTCTAAATAGTTATAAGGCATTGGCGAACATCATTATCATGAGGCTTTAGGATCTTTCATAATACAGTCCAACACGTTATGTTTTACTTGGCTATAATAAGATTACATCTAATGAGTATTACCGGTCTAAACTCAAAGATTGACATATTTACACTAAATAAATATTTAATATGGATACGGATAGAACGAGTTCAACAAAGTCAAGATTTTGTGACGTTCCATGTTCTATAGAAAATATTAACCCTAATGGATAAATGGAATTAATTTTTTGAGCGGATAGAAAGAAACAAAACTTATAGATATGAGGTTATCTTCTCCCATGTATTGGCTTCTTCATGAAGAGACATTTGCTTTTTGAGTTTAGAGTCAATCATTTATTAGTCATAGCAAGGCAAAATACATAGTAGTATCATCTATCAACTATAGCTAGATCATGCATGCAACATGGAAACTTACGAGCAACTGTATCCAGTACAAAATTATGATAAACTGATTTTGATTTAATTTGTTGCATGGATATATAATCCACCGTAGGTTTGTTTGCAATCGTTACCAAATTACCAGTTACCCATTTTGTAAGTTCTTTCTGGCTATACGAATGTCATACATTAGGATTAATCAAACTGAAAACTAATCTTCAGCTTCAGTTTTGTTCTAATCACTTTGTGGCTTATATTGTTTCAAAGAGATCACAATTATTCATAATTATTGCTTTTATATCTTCCAATTCTCTAAAATTCTATACTTTATGATTAGACAAACACATGGATCTTCTGTAATTTAATTTAATTTTATACTAATTTAATTAGTAACAAAAAGCTAATAATCCTTTTGATATATTACACCAATGGCCAGCTAGTGTGATGTTGTCATGTGTAGGTACTAATTTGTACTTCTTTTATTAAATAATGTTTATTCTCATTGAGTTCATATAAATTTAATATTCAAAATTCTATTTTGTACTTCTTTTTTTAAATCATGTTTATTCTCATTGAGTTCATATAAATTTAATATTCAAGATCAGTATTAGTAACATATTTTAACTTTTCATTTATGACTTCCATTGAAATCATAGTTTGCATTCACCGTAAAAGCTTGTCAGCATTTACGCAAGGCAATACACACACACAGAGATGAAAACTAATCAAATCTCTTACTATAACACAAAGTTAATGAACCATTAAGAAGTTCATAACTCACCACCCACATATTATATGGCTTAGATTCTCGACCCGTATTGACTATACATAAAACAAATGTATCCATCTCAATTTTTTTTTGGTTTTGTCGTTTAATAAGCATCCATCTCTTTTTTTTTTTGTCAACAAGCATCCATCTCGTATTGTATGCATTCTTGACAAAATTAATAAGATTACAAAACCAAAAACCTGGAATCAAACTTCCGAATATTCACCACTCCCTACCTACTACTAGCATAACAAGACACATAATCAAATGGTTATGTTTCTTTTACAAACGTAAATATATTTAAGCACATCAAGGTGTATAATATATAAAATAACGACACACAAGATTCGCCAAGTAACGCGACGGGCCGACTTTATGTTTTTTAATTCTCTCAAGATAGTGATCCTTGGGTGGCTTTATATATAGAGCCATATATATACATGTATTCAGATCTGCAAGTATTGATCATATTCTCGCTAAACAAAACTAAATCTCAATTAAAAGGTGAATCATTATTTTTCTTCCTTTACCACCTCCAATGATTAAGAAGCTAAGCAACATGGATTACAACCAGAAACGGGAGAGATGTGGGCAATACATCGAAGCTCTTGAAGAAGAACGCCGCAAAATTCATGTCTTCCAACGTGAACTTCCTCTTTGCTTAAACCTCGTAACCCAAGGTACGTATATAAATTACGTACTCATACTGATATACAATTAAATGTATTTATTTATATATAATATATATGTATTACAAGATTTGCGATCAATTTTCTTTTTCTTGATAAAATGAAAAATACAATATAGATATATATATATATATGTGAAAATTCTAGCATCTATGAAGAACAAGATTTTTACTTTTATTTTGTTGTTAAGCGATCGAGGCATGCAAGAAGGAGTTGCCGGGGATGGCCACAAAGAATTTGTACGGACAATCAGAGTGCTCGGAGCAGACGACCGGAGAATGTAAGCCTGTCTTGGAGCAATTTCTAACCATTAAAGATTCCTCGACCTCGAATGAAGAAGAAGAACTCGAGGATGAGCACGGGAATCACGATCCAGACAATGATTCTGAGGACAAGAACATGAAATCTGATTGGCTTAAGTCTGTTCAGCTCTGGAACCAACCCGACTCTCTTCTCCCAAAAGAGGTGATTATATTAGAGAATCCATATGATAAACTCAGACTAATCTTACTACAACACTCTTAAATATTTGTATATTGTTTGTTCAGGAAGGATCACAAGAGAAGATGGTGGACACGGTGGTGAAGAAAGAACCGATGGCTAACGGTGGCGAAAGAAGGAAAGGAGAGGGGGAGAAAGATGGAGGAAGAAAGCAGAGAAGGTGCTGGTCGTCGCAGTTGCATAGACGCTTCTTGAACGCTCTTCAACACTTAGGTGGACCTCATGGTGCGTTTTATATACGAGTTCAATTAACTTTTCTAATGATTTAGATCAATAGTTTGGTATTAGGGTTCATGAAAGTTTTGAGATGTTTTATTTTGGTTCCATTTTGCAGTAGCTACCCCAAAGCAAATCAGGGAGTTAATGAAGGTTGATGGATTAACTAATGATGAAGTCAAAAGCCATTTACAGGTAAATACTTCTATACACGTACTACAATTCTTTCTATAATTTGATGTATAAATCTAGGAACGTATAAAACCTATTCTACAAAAAATTGATGCTAATTAATTTTTTGGGCAATATAATAATAGAAATATAGACTGCATACAAGAAGGCCAAGCCAAACAGTCCCTAACAACGGAAACTCTCAAACGCAACATCTCGTAGTGGTGGAGGGCTTATGGGCTCCACGATATGACTACTCTAGTGGCAGGACCACCGGAGGAGCCACAACTAGTGGCACTACCACCACCACCGGCGTATATGGAGCAATGGCCGCACCACCACTGCCACAGTGGTCGAGCCATTCCAGTTTTAGACCGTCCATTATTGTGGAAGAAAAAGGATCGGGAAGCCCTAGCGAAGAGGTGGTGGTCCGATGCAGCTCGCCAGCGATGTCTTCTTCTACCCGCAACCATTACGTCAAGAATATTTAGTTTTTTTTCTTCTTTCTGTTCTCTCTAGTGTTTTGGTTCATTTTATTATATACTATTTTGGTTTGTCCGAGTTAGAATTTGACACCGCGAGGAAAATAGTGTATAGAGGTTTGCACCGAAAGCAATACTATATATTTTACTCAGGAATAGTGCCATTTTAATTTTGGAGATTGAATCTTATTCGATTCTTTTTCCAATTTTATTGACTTGTTATATTTATATTTATATTTTTTGTTGTGTTGTTGTTATTACAAGTTCAGTCATGTTGTCAAATTATACCAAAATTTCAGTATGGCGTGTCAATAATCATGTTTCTGTTAGTAAATAAATATTATTGTGGCTGATGCTTTTTTCTTGTTAAACGCAAAATTTACGGCACTAATTACATTCTGCGTACATGCTGATATTAATATTTTGTATAATATATAGTATAACAAATGTATGTATACAGCTAGTATGAACATGGCGGCAGAGTCGAGAGCAAAAGGGATCTTCTCAACAGGATATACTAAGTTTATGTCGACCATATTATATAAAGATGCACACAATCACATGACAACAAAATTGATTTTATTATGATAACAATAAGACCCGGAAAGGGACCTTATTGAATTGGTTGCAAGGACGAATATGCTTGGACCCGAAAAGTATAGCTTAGACCATGATTATCCATAAGAAACCCATCCGAGTTTTTTAGGGATTTAAAAAAAACAAAAACAAAAAAATTAAAAAAGAATCAATTGTGGGCCGCCACGTACGCGCACAGTATAAAAAACTCTTAAGGATCGATCCTTAATTCATAACTTTTATAACCGATTACACTGTTCACGCTCAAGAAATCCGCTAAGAAACCCGGATAAACATGCTCTTACTATAACTATAAATTTTAAACTATTGTGAATATTGTCAACATTTTCCTTTTTTTTTTTTTTTAAATTGATTCTCACGTTGTTGGATATTATTACAAATATGCACGATAGCTACAATGTCCTTGTCGGAGAGTATATTCTTTGCTTCTGGTTTAGAGAAGACTTTTATTCATTGGATAGATATGGTTAGGTCAGTTAATATATTTGCCTATTTGGACAGTATCTCTAAGAATCTTGAATTAATCTAAAGATTCTTTTAATTAATTGTTTATCAGCCGCACCGGTGCCATGTGGCCTTCTTAAAAAAACATATGTATGTATACCTGGCTAGAAATTCCATGTGCAACATAAACAAACCAATCAGATAAGAACTTTAAATGAATATATAATATGTAGTGTATTGACGACAGATCCAAATGACCAGGAATTGGATTATGATTTCATTTTAGGTATCAGTGTAGAAACAATAATGAAGGATGGCTAAGCTTTACACATGAGTTAATGTGATGACCTTTCACACAAGTTAAAGGACAAAATGGCTCTTGATACTTATTTAAAGAACAGTAGTTATCGCTGAAACAAGGGAAAATACAGATAAGCAACAAAACTCCAGTGCGTTTTATTGGTCTATAAACATTTTAAAAATCAAATACACATGGAATATTCGAATTGACCTAATTTAAGTCGTTATCTTAAACTTGTAGGAAGAGTACAAATTTATACAGGACCTCAACTTTTTCATCTTTTGTATACAATAAGTACGTGCTTATCTTGTCTTAGTCCTTATCTAGCAAAATGTTTGACATTGTGAAATTACTTTGTTTTAATTTTTCAGAAAAAGGTTGACATTGTGAAATTTATCTTGCCTCACCAAAATGGTTGACATTGTGAAGTTTATCGTTGATTATGTAATATGGAGGATTTCAAAGATTATATTCTTTGTGACTAGTAGAAACATGGAAAATTAATTTTGATTTTTTTTGAATATAATGAGATAATTGAAAAGATATACATAGCCATCATCATATTTATAAATAGAGTCTTCGGACAATATGTATATGTATGTTATTTGAAAGTCATACTCATCACCTTAAACAATTTTCCAACAAAAATAATTTTCACTTTTTGTCCAAATTTTTTTTGGGCTTGATTGGCCAGAATCTGACTTTCGGCTAAACCTATCTTTAGTCCTTAAAATCAGATGCCCACTCTCTCAATGGTCATTACTCAATTACAGTTTATAAGAAATTTGACAAGATCATAATAATTTTCTACTAATTGGTCAAAGTATATAAATTAATTAGTTTACTACACAACTTAATTTGTTCTTCATAACTCAGAAGACCAAACAAAAATAGTAAGATACTGCACACAATCATCCCAACTCAAGAGTATAGTTGATGAATCTTCTACTTAAAACGAAGCTCTTGTTCCCATCTTGTGGGAATGTAAGGAATGAGTTTAACAATCGTTTCACCTTTTGGATAAGGCAACTCTGTCTCTACTGGAAGCTTCTGTAACAAGAAATCGTTTAGCTTCTCATACTTGGCCATTTTTTTGCTTACTTCCTCTCTCTCGTTCTTGAATATTGTTATCCACTTGTCTTCTTTTGACGGCATACTCCTCCTAGCCGCTGCTAATGCACGCCGGAGAACACCAACTGCTTCACCTACTCTCTCTTCGGATTCAAGCACGTCTGCTAAGTGTTTTTGGCTCTTTAGCTCGTGTAAAGCTCTCATTGTTGATACATATTCCTACATATAGTCATCGTATAAGCCGATAATCATCATAATGATGTGTACTATATAATGTATGATCCATATAAAGATTTGCTGCTTCAACGAGGTTCTAATGAAGATCAGAAGCATTTAATGAACTAAGACCAATCAAGATGAGTTTCGTCAGCTGATTCTTCTTCAGCTATGTTAAGTTAGATGGACTTATAACTTAAAACTAATTGACGATAAATACATCTAATATACTAGTTAATATCTATTCTATTTTTTTCTATGTGCGATCTGTGTCCCGTATAGTTAAATTTTACAGATAAGAGACTTACAAGGAAGCGAGATGATAGGTCTTTACACTCTCCATTAGCTCTAGATGACAAATAAGCAGAGGCTTCAGAGAGCATTTGTGTAGTACCATAATGCAGTTTCGACAATAGGCTTGCGCTCTTTCCACTTTCCTCAGCGTTCTTTGTAGTTGCAGCCTATTAAAGAAACATGTCTCTTTGTTAGCATCAGCTTCTTTATCTTTCTTAAGAGCAATTTGTGTAATGTAAAGTTAAGAGAATCACTGACCTGACCTTCAGCTAAACATAGGAGGCTCAAGGAGGAGCAAAGCGAAGGAGTTAGCTCAGGAAGCTTCCCTTGAGGCAAAGAAGGAAGCAAGGAAGGAAGAAGCTCATGAGAAAGATGATGGAAAACTCCAGATGCTTCTCGGTAAAGTGTAATAGATTTCTTAACATCTGTTGTGTAATCATCATGAAGCAAACACTTATGAGTGTGTAATGCACAAGAAAAAAAAAAGAAGATGGTGTTTTAAAGACAGACTAACCTGTGGATACTAACTCCATGGCTCTCTCACGAAGCTTAACCGCGTAGAAGTAAAGAACCATTCCAAGCTCGAACATTATGTTATCGACTTGGAAGAACTTGAGACACTTACGCTGAATCAATGTCTGAGAGATCAAACCACTACTCCATCTTATCTTAAGACCAGAATCTTGTTTAATCTTGTCAGCGTGATGCACTAGGTTGAAGAGTAAGGGAAGGTATTGTCCAAGCTTATGGAGATCCTGAATAATAAATAACACAATCAAAACTTGAGCTACAAGAAATATTAGTTTTAGAGCAGAGTTTGGTTTTTATAACCTGTTCACAGGACGAAGTAAGTCCTCTGCTCATCTCTCTCGCAATAGCATCAGTGACGTTGCTGGTTCTGTTAACAGATTCCTCAACTGCTTTACGCGTGGAGCTCAAGTTTTTGACTTCTACTAGAGTTGTTGGACCATCACATGATAACACTTTCTCGAACACAATCTGTTTTTAGGTTAAAAAAACAGAATATATGAACGCTATGTTGTCCAAAATAACTCGATCAAACACATATCTAACACAAGAAAACCCTAAAAATCAGAATGTGGACTTGGACAACGTTCTAGAGATATGGTCACAGAAACAGAATCATCAAAGGAAAATAAATAAGGTTATACCTCTTTTGTTTTAGGTTCTGGAATTAGATACCGCATCATCTTCGTCTTCTTTTTCAAGACGCTTGATTACGTAACTAGTACACACCAGAACAAAACAAAATAAAATCTTTGAAACTCTAGAAATTATTTATCGATTGGTGTATTTATACTCAACACAAAAAAAAATAATAACAAAAAAAGCTATTCCAGAGAGTATTAGGAAAAAAATTCAGATATTTTGAATTGTTTCCTAATCCTAATGTGAGTCAAACAGTGGATAACAAAATAGAAGCTGAAAAAGGAAATTTCGTAGAATTGAAATAAGGCAAGTTAAATCATCATTAAAACATAATGTAATAAATCGAAATGAAAATTTCAATAACGACCTTTGATCATCAACATATTTTTATATATGAGATTTTGAACTTTTCGAGGGTGTTTCGATCGCTTTTGTAGGTCAATTCCTCTGTATATTGACAAGGGTTTGACTTTTGATGAATTAGTCTTCTAGTTAATAAAAAAAGGAAAGAGCTGATATAAGCCCATGGGCTTGAAACAGACAACCCAACAAAGTTAGACAGTTAGGACTAATACTAATTTAATTACAATTTACACAGTAAACATTTGTTGAAGTCTCTGAATTGATTTTAAAGCCCAAAAAGGATTACAAGTCGTTTCAAAAGCCCATAACAAACACAGGCTTCATCTTTTCATGCTACATTAACTTAGCCGTAATGTTTGACCCACTGTGAATTTGGTAGGAGGAGCTTGGAGTTGAATATGATGAAGATGTCGTCCAAGTCTTCAGGCTTATTCTGACCTTATTCAACATTGTAAAAAAGAGGGGCATAGGGCAGTAATTACCAGGTGAGGTCAATCTCTTTCTAAAAACTTTCATGAATATAGAAACATACATACGTAACTGTTCAACGTAATTAAAAGCTTATATCCATAAAAGAAAACAATAATCTTACACCCTTGACCAAGGAAAAAAGAACACAGAAAACAAATTGTACAAAACTGACCGAGTCATAAACCATAAGATGCACCTGAATAACAAAACTTAAACTTCTTAGTATCCACGAACCTGTCTGGTCCTGACTGAAACCGGACCCTTCAAACCCACTTTATGCATAATAGGATCCTCAGCCGAGTGAACCATGTGGTCTACATGCCCTGTATCCACTCTATCTGAAACATTCACAAGATGTTGCTCATCTTTAACATTACTAGTAGTATTGGTCTTAGCAGTATATTGGCTTTCTTCCTCACTATCATAGATAACAACATCCTTCTCCAACAACTTCACAGGGTCTTCTCTAAACGACATCACTGGGATATCCTCAATAATTTCATCTGAATCCAATGTAGACCTCTTAGATTCTGACCTCACATCCACTTCACCTTCTTGGAGTTGGAGATCATCATCATTACCTTCTTGTTCTGATTTCTTGTTTTCAGAACCACTAAATGAATGTCCCCCGCCACGAGGAGAAAACTGAGAAAGCTCCACAGCCGCTCGTGCAGCATCTGCTGCATGAGCTGCTGACTCAAACGCTGCTTGTGCAGCATCAGCCACATCTTTGTACTTCTTCTTTCCTCTCTTAATCGAATCAGATAACTCATAACCTTCTCGATCTTCACTTGTTACTTTAGCCTTAGAAACATTTGATGATGTTCTCTGCATAAATCATAAATTATATTAGGAGGATATAACTTTCTCTATGTTTTTGTTTGTGGTTAGGACATACCTCAGTGGAAGTAGAAGAAGCTTCTTCTAGTTTTAGAACGATGTTGTTCTCTGCAGCTATCTCCTTCAGAACCTTCATTCTAACCTCTCTCGGTGGATGTCTTGTCGACAACTTTTGAATAATCTATAAGTAGTAAGAAACATGAATACAATAAACTCAGTAAGTATTATGTTCTGTATTTAAAGGTATGTAACGTGCTGAATACGTTATTGGGTCAAAATGCAAAAACAAAGTTGCTTACATTAGGATTAACTCCACAATTATGGCGCAACTCAATGGACCGAGCAGCAAGATCTTTGCCAAAACGAGAAACCAAAACGTTACGAATCTCTTGAAGCTCAGGAAACTCTCCGATTCTTGAAGCTGCAAAGAGCAAGCTGGAGACAGCTTCAAGAAGCTCTTCAGGACATTCTCTGTTGTGTTGGAAGAGGTGGACATGGTCGATCAAGAGAGTGAAGTAGCCATGGATGAAAAAGAGAACGTCGAGGGTGTTTTGATCTTTGATGACTTGGTCAACTCTGTGGTAAGCGTTCTCGTGGTGGCCGAGTTTAAGAAGCTCGGTGACGTCAGAGGTGGCTTGAGAGCATCGGACTTGACGTTGGTTCTTGAGAATAGAGAGCCTCGTGAGAGCTAAGTTGAGGAGAGACTTGAACTTGTTGGTTTTGAAACTCCGACCAAGCAAAGCGTCAAGCTTCTTCCCCATTTGCTCTCAACAAGTTGAAGAGAGAGAAGACAGATGGGAGAGAGAGAATAGGTTTAGGTGGTTTTAGGTATGAATGGAATTTATATAAGAGGAAAGAAGAGAAGACGCGTTGCGTCGTACAAGACGACTTCTTAGCAACGAAGTTTTCCTCTAAGTTGAAAAAACAACCTGGAGATAAAGTTTGCGTCTAAAACAATAATAACAATAAAAACAATAATAACAATAAAAACAATAAGGACCGCTGCTGAAAATGTTTCTTTTGGTAAAAATGTTTTTTTTTCTAATGAATGTCGAATTTATTCATCCGTCAAAAAAATTTTTACAACGAATGCATCTAAAGTTCTAAGAACAATTAGATTACAGTAAAAATTTGTAGAAAATCCATCTAATCAAAAAGTGGTTAGACATCATTTGCTGCCAAACCATACTCCCATGACTTTTTCATATTGGTTTCCCAGAGTTCTTTGAACCAGCAATGATCTTATTTCTCATACTTTTATCCAAAGAGTTAACAGCATGATTATCCAGGGTTTCTTAAGGTGGATTTCTTAGGAAAAATTAAGAAATCGTTTTTTAGTTTTTTTAATAAAAATAAAAAAACTGTTTATTATTTAAAGATTTTAAGAAATAGTTTTTTATTTTTTTCAAAAAAAAACTAAAAAATAATTTCTTAATTTTTTTCTAAAAAAATCCACCTTAAAAAATTCTAGATAATCATGGTCTAAGAAAGCTGGTCCAAGGCATGGGAGGCATAGACTGTTGTTTGAAGTGAATAGCTAAATAAGAAATAAAACAAAGGTAAAAATGTTAAATATTGATGTTTATCTATGTTTTGGACTTCAAAGTAAGTACTTAGGGCATGATTATTGAGGGATTTTAAGGTTTCTTAAGGGGGGGAAGCCCACCAAAATCTTAAGAGATGGTTTTAAAATTCTTCAATTAAGAAATCATTTTGTTTGAGTTCTTATATTGTTCGCGGATTTCACTGACACGTGACGGTATGCGATTAATTTCTATTTTTTAAAATTAAATAGAAAAAAAACAAAAAAAAAGAGTTGGACTGGGATTTTAGAGATAAAGATGTTCTTAGGGAAAAAAACTTGTGGGTAAGTTTTAGAGCATAAAGATCCCACTGACCTGTAAAAAATGAGCTTTTTACTCTATGTTTGTCGTTTAGTTTGATTTCTCTATGTCTACGTAGAGAAAAGTTACATCTTGTGAATATTACTCGTTTCATTTTTTATAGTAGCTTTTTAGATTTGTTTAGAAATTGTGAACAAAACACGCATTACAAAATAGAGACAAGAGAACTGTCACTGTTACGGCTCATAATAAGGAAATTTATTTTAAGACCGATAAGTTGCTTGAACGCATTACCAACGCTTTTGAGTTTTGACCGTGGGATCTGCTATTAGAAAACACATGATTTTCTCTTTAATTATTAGGTGTGACAACAAATAATTCAGTAAAAAATCATTAGCTTTTTGGACCTCTACAACTCATCTCCAAGGAACTCTCCGCATCATAAACCTTTTTTAATAATAATGTTGTTTTCATGATAAAAAGCATGAAAAATGCTGTTTGATTAGTATAAAGCAAACTCCTCAGCTTTCACGAAGCTTGTCTTCTTGACTTTCTTAGTTATCCCACTCATCTCAATCACAAGACACTCACGTAAATCAAACACGTCCAAAAGTTTTGTAGTTACAGATTTCGAAATCAAGCTTCTAATGCTACCCAATATTTTGTTTTGTACAGAAACAAGTCTTCCCTCAAACTGCATATTATTACGTGAACCCATCTGCTAAACAATGGTGAAGAACTTCTAACCAAAAGTCACCAGGACTCGAAATTTTGAATCTGAGAACAAGGTTACTAAGCTATGCTCAATAATTGCTCATGCATTTCGACCAATTAAAGCACACAATAAAAAGAATGACAAATGCCAACGATTAGTATATTTATATTCAACAAATCGAGGAAAATCACTGTACATTTTTCTCAAGCCCACCATTATTTCGCAACCGCTTAAAGAGACAGAAATCAAGACAAGGTCACGTCTTCTTGTCAACACACTTGCATGCAACACAGAAGCATGCAAATAGAACAAAAAAAATCCAGGACTTAACGGATTCAGAAAAAATCAAGGGAATTGACATTTTTAGTCAACTTTTTTCTACAAACCTCTTATGATTAAACACATGCAACTGTTTAACAACATGCAAATGTTTGTTATCAAGAATACTTGATATATATATATATATATATATATATTTCTTTTTTTTTTAAACTGACAAACAAATATTTATGCTTCCATTCTCACAAGTGATGAGCTGGATTAATCTTAGTGGGATCATTTATCAATTTAACTATATAAGATTTAGAGTTACATTTTGTAAATCATAAGATTTAGAGTTACATTTTGTAAATCATTAACATAATTTATTTTAGAGAAATGCCCTAAGATAACCCTAAAAAAGTTTTTGTCACAAAAATAATCCTCAAGAACAAAAATGACAAATCTAGCCTTTTTTTATTTTCAAAAAATTAAAATTTTTTTTTTAAACCTCACCACCAAAACCCCACCCCAGTATAAATGTATATTAGTCATTTTGTTAACCCTTGGGTTAACTAATCTAGACTTAAGGTTTAGAGTTATGGGGTGGGGTTTTGGGGGTGAGGTTTAAAATTAAAAAAGAAAAATGAATTTTTTGAAAATAAAAAAAAGGCTAGATTTGTCATTTTTGTTCTTGAGGATTATTTTTGTGACAAAAACTTCAAAAGAGGTTATTTAGGAGATTTGCCATTTATTTTACATTAATGTGTATTGTATCCTTTTTATTTGTTAAGATAGATATGTGTATCTAAGAGCTTGATGATTACCTATGTTTATGTATATTACAATAACGTGTCTAAAGGAAAAATAATCAGTATCGATATGTAAGAAGGATCAAAAGAATCTGATTATACAGAAAAGAACCAAAACGAAACATTTAAATGAGAAAAGTTTATTAAAATGGCCAAAGTGGAGACAAAGGGAAGAACTGAGAGACATTAGGGCCAATCCTTTAGGGTTATTATGATCAAATCATCCATAAAGTATCAAATTATGAAAGCATGCACACAAATTTTAGATAAGTTATGGGGGTCAACTAACCACACTCCCCTCCAAGTGACTCAGTTTTCACTGTTCAAGAACTCGTTTGTTCCTGACTGACAACGGATGCTTAAAACCCGTTGTCTCTTCAACCAAATGAACCATGTGGTCCGCATCTCTTGATTCTTCGTCACTCCAGTCGATATGAATATTCTTCTCCATCCACTCCTCAATGTCTTCTTCAAGCTTTCTTATTTCTTCCACCACCAACCTCACATCCTTACCTTCTTGTTTTGATTTTTCGTATTCAGTACCTTTAGATGAACTTCCCAATGCCCTTCCAACCACAACACTATGTTTCTTCTTTCCTCTCTTACCAAAACCATCATCGTTACCTTTTTGGTCTGATTCCTTGTTTCCAGAACCGTCAGATGAATTTCCCAATGCTTTTGCATTGACACCAACCTGCTTCTTCTTTGCTTTATGTGTCGTCTTTCCTCTCTTAGCCGAACCATCACCATCACCTTTTTGTTTTTGTTCAGGTTGCTTGTTTTCAGGACCCTTGGATGAATTTCCCGAGGCTTTTTTAGGATCAGTGACATCAATCTGCTTCTTCTTTCTGCTCTTACCCGGATCAGACACGCCACAGCCTATTCTTGTCTCATCTTCTACTATCTTTTCACTTTCTAGTTTAGCATTATCTGATGCTCCCTGCATGTTTTTTCTCTTTTTTTTATAGTGGTTACTAGCATACTTCCGTACCCCTTTGGAAGTAGAAGCTTCTTCTAGTTTGAGAACAATGTTTTCCTTTGCAGCAATCTCTTCCAAAAGCTTCATCCTAACTTCTCTCGCTGGCTTCTTTTTGGACAACTTCTCAAATATCTAGACCAAAAATAAAAACACGAGTGCAATAAAAAAAACAAATCAGAATGTATTTTAATTAGTTCTATGTGTTTAGGGATATATATATATGCAAGGTATTTGAATATAATGTGGTTTTTGATTCATAAGTTGCTTACTTGGGGATGAATCCCTGAATCATTGCGCATCTCAATGTACTCTGCCGCGAGCTTGTGGCCAAAATACCAAAGCAAATCATTCCGAACGTCTTGAATGGCGGTGAAGCATGAGTGTAACCGGATTCTAGGAGCTGCAAAGATCAAGCTGGAAACAGCTTCGAAATGCTTGTCAGAGATATCTCGTTTGGGTTTGAAGCTTTCAATTTCGATGATCAAGCGACATAGGTAACCCCTGATGATGCTGTAAGTGTCGAGATGGTTTTGTCTTTGTATGACAATGTCAACTTCGCGGTAAGCCTTCTTGTGTTGGCCCTCCCTAAGAAGCTTGGCGACATCAGAGGTGGCTCCAGAGATTTCATTTTGTAACCCTGGCTTTGATAAGTCGAGCTGTAGAAGAGCCAGGTGGAGAAGACTTTTGAATCTTTTGGTTGGGAAACTGAGATCAAGAACAGCTTGACATATCCCCATTTGCTCTCACTGAGTTGCAAAGAAGAGATAGATAGATAGAGAAGAAGAAGAAGAGTGAATAGAGTTATATAACAAGGGAAAAGAGAAGACGCTTTACGACTTCTTAGCAACGCGTGTACGACTGTACGAGGTACTCTAGAGTTTTGAAGAAACAACCACCCACGACCCACCCAATGGAAAATAAAAATGACCTATTGAATATCGCCGCCATGCACACCCACAGAAAAATATTTTCATAGTCTTGTGAATATTACTCTCGTAGTATATCTACTGCAAGACAAGTTTACTGAATGAAATGAAATCAACTTCTTCTTTGATAAGGTTGTTACATGGTTCACTATATATAACCATTAACCAAACCGGAGTATACCAGCCTATATAAGCTAATAAAGTTTTTTCTTTCAAAAAACCCTAGAAAGCGCGAAAGATATTTAACTTTTGGGTTAACAAAGAAGAAGTATAATTAACTTAACAAACAAAAAAATGTGTATATCATGAACTCACAAACTTGATTTAAAATATTGTCACATGTGCCAGTACTCATTTTGTGAAGACATGAAGTTTTAAAGATTCAAGTCCTACACACCTCATTTTGTGATCTTTACGAGGACGTTCGTATCTGTTTATATTATATTTTCAAAACTATCCAATTATTAAATGTTAGCGAGAGTCGAATCTAAAATCTTTTACATACTGTAATATTTTAATTATTGAAATCACATCTGACCAGTTTCAACTTTCACAGCATCTCTAAAGTTGTTTGATATAGACCCCCCAAAAAAACGAAGCTTCTAAAGTTTTACAAAAGAAGAGGCTGCTCTTAAATCTTAATGTTGCAATTATTTATGTGGTGATAGGTTATTAACGCTTTAGCCTTGGAATCAGCCTTTAGAATACACAAGATTTTCCTCGTTATGACTTGAAAGGTTTTTAGACCCTACAACTCATCTTCACATTACTTTCCTCATCATAAGCATTTTAATAATGGTGTCATCATTATAAAGAGTTGCTTTTAGTTCTGTTGGGGTATAACCGAAAATGAAAAGAGATAGGCCATCCGTTTTTTAATACTTGATTGTTTAAGTAAATTTTATTTGGTTCCAAAATTAGATGATATTTTCAATTTTCTATGTAAAAATTATTAATAGCTAAGTTATATGACAAGTGATATTATACATTTCATTTTATTATTGATTAAAATGTAGTTAAATAAATAAGTAATGATGTTTTATATAAACTAAATAAATATTCTAAAAAAAATTGTACATCCTAAATTGTCATACTACCTCTGTTTCAAATTACTTGTCGTTGTAGGGTAAATTTTCCGTTTCAAAATAAATATCGTTTTATAATTTCAATGCAAAATTTAATGATTTCATATATCATTTTATTTTTCTATTGGTTGAAATGTAATTAGGTGTATAGGTAATTGTGTTTTTATTTTGAGAATATGTAAAATTAAATGTTTTCTTAATCTGTGTATAAAAACCTAAAACGACAACTAAAATGAAACAGATGGAATATATATGAAAGTACTATGTAACTGTACAAAGCAAACTCCTCAGCTTTCACAAGTCTTTTCTCATGGACTTTTAAGTCTTCCACTAATCTCAATTATATCAAGGCACTCACGTAAATCGAACACATTCTAATGCCACATAATTATGTGTCAAAATAAAAGTCTTATTTCCGTGTACATGAATATGTTTTTACAATCAAAGATGAGAAGAACATTAAAAAAAATCTTTTTTAGAACATTAAAATCAATATGTAAGATGTGTAATATGTATACAGGTTATCTAGGAAAAAAGCAGTATAATGTTCACTTGCCCGTGATAAAATCCATGACCTAATACGTGTGATATACTCCCTCCGTTCCAAAATAGATTATGTTTTGGAGATTTTTTGATGTTTGAAAATAGATGATGTTTTGATATATATATTAATTTTAGTTTTATTAAAAATTTTGTGACCAATGACATTTTATACTTATTTTTAAAGATTAGTTGAATTAATTTTGATTTATATTTTTAATATTACCTTTTAGGAAATAGTGCATGTCTTAATTCTTGTGTATATACCAAAACATCAAGTACTCCCTCCGTTTTTTATATTTAACGTTTTAGAAAAAAAATTTTGTACCAAATTATTTGACATTTTCAAATTTTTATGTAAAATTTATTAGTAATTAATGTTAAAATGACCAATGATATAATAGTTTCTATTTTATTGTTGGTTGATTTGTGGTTAGATAAGTAATTAATGATGTTTGTTTGAAAATGAAGAAAAGAAAATAAATGTTTTTTAATCTATGTGAATAATCCTAAAACATCAAATATAAAAAAAATGGAGGGAGTATTTTGGAACAGAATGAGTAGTATTAAGTCTCTTTTAAGGATTAACTATGAAAATTTTGTCATGAAGATCCCTAAAAGGAACCAACTCCTTGGGATCCTCACCCGCATAACCTTCAATCACTGAACCAAAATATTTTGCATTTATGTTTACCATTTATTCTCTTTATTGTTTGAAAAGGAAAACATAATAAATTACCACTAATCCTTCTTCCGAACCATTCAAATTGCATAGTTATAGAAATTATAAGGAATATGATTTGTTACTTGTCCGGTAACACTATATATCCTCCTCTGTAGCATAGAAGCTTAAGTCCCGACCAATAAATGCTCCCATCAGAACAAAACTAAAGCGTTGAAGCATCTTTTTAGGGAAGGAGTTTCCACATGAAGGCATATCATGGTTTGTGGAGCCAAGAGAAATAACTTTCACACTATAAAGCTCGCACAGATGGTCCAACATGCCATTTATCTAAAGGATGGTCATAAGAAAGTCCAAGAACGACAACGAAAATAAAAGCAAAAGCTTCAGTAATATATAAACAGTCAGTAACGAAATATTAAAATAGATGATAAACAATATATGATATAACTTCGCTTTTACCAGCAAACACTGCCCTACCAAAGTCAAAAAGCTTTAACACGTTGTTGTCAATATTCACCTGGACAATCAAGGAATGAACATATGTGATAAGTTTCCCGAGCTCGTAACTTAAAATCAATTGGCGATAAGTAAATTGACTCAAGTCTCTTATATATTATTCAAGTCCTATACATATTTTTAATGTAAAATATTTTCTCTAACACTCTCTCAAGAGAGATAACTGTGGATATAACCATTAACCTTACAGAATCCATTATACCCCTCTGAGATAATGTTTTTTATTTTCTAGCAATCTCGAAAGAACTCAGCTTTCTCTGTACCATCAGTTAGTGGGTTGATCATACCACTGTTCGAACCAAATTAATGGGTCAAGGTGTGTATGTACTATGATACTATGATAAAATTCATGTTTATTATAGACTTCCAACTTAAAACCAATTGACGAAAAATTTTGTAAGTTTCCAATTTAATATAAATTGGGGATAATTAGATTGACCAAAGTTCTTTATATATTCTCATATCGCATACAAGATTTTTTCTCCAACAATATGTTAGAAATCAGCACATCATCAAGCAGGAGAAGACACACAAACACATACAAGGACAGCCCTACCAGTATTTTGTCAGATTTTATGTGGCAGTGACGTG
The DNA here is from genome assembly GCA_905132765.1 of Moricandia arvensis. NCBI lineage: Eukaryota > Viridiplantae > Streptophyta > Magnoliopsida > Brassicales > Brassicaceae > Moricandia > Moricandia arvensis. Next base: position 61,157 of record CAJHQP010000002.1, on the reverse strand, counting down.
CGAACCCCACAGTTCTTGAGATGTTTCAGTGATATGAATAACCAATTTGCATACAAACTAACATCACATAGTTTAAGACCAATGTTGCGACCAAACTTCTTCAAAACCTCATGGAAATTCATATGAAGAGACTTAAACACCAAGCAAAGGTGACTACTATATTTGAAGAAAAACGAAGACGGTGGCGCTTGTTCTCTGGGTCAGAGCCAACTAGCTTCTTCAGAGCCTTATTGTATCATTGTTCCAGATAATAGAAGGCCCATCAGACATCACAAGATAAGACGTTGACAAATTAGCTAAGGTCTAAAGAGCACCACTTGCATTGTATCATTGTTCAAGATAATAGGAGGCCCATCCTCCGAAACAATCCGTGATTACTGGTATGAATGATAAAGGTTGCATTTACAGTTTGGTTAAGTGTAACCAGCAAAAGACATATATCCGTTGGACTTTGTAGTAGTTGTTTGTTTGGGCCTTTTGGGCTATATACCAGATGATTCATGGGCTATGTTTTTGCCTTTGCTTGAAAATAAAATCAGACTTGCCATTTTATATGAATCTAGAAGGTGTTGAAATTTTCACATTACCAAAAACTACGCAAACATAAAAGTTAATTAAAGATCTAGGAAGAACAAACAAACAAATTCGCTTATACTAATCTAGCAAATTACACCAACTAACAACAAATATTTAACTTTCCTAATCCTAATAATTAACAAATAGGAAGAAAAAAACGGCAGGGAGGCCAAAACGCTTTAACAAAACGGCATCGTTTTCACTCCGAAAAGTTTGTTTTATTCCGCCGGTAGAGACTCCGGCCGCCACGAGAACAGATCGTCGGCAAATCCAAATAGCCCCTCAACAGCGACGTAATCTCCACCATCTCCGACGCCGAAACCGAAATCCAAACCGCCGTAATCTGACACCTGATCCTCGAACCCCCATAACTCCTCGATCCCGGACGAATCCGACGACGTTCGTACCAAATCCGTTAACGCCTCCGTCGTCTCCACCTCCTTCGCGACGGAAATCGTGGAAACCGGTGGAGGCGGTGGCAAACCGAGCTCGTCATCGGAAGCCTCTAGAAGGTAACCGAGATCCGGCTGAGTTTCGCCGAGGTCTCGTGCCGAAGAAGACAACTCGTCCTCGAAACTCTTCATAACCGAGTCGAGATCTTGACTCACCGGTTCAGGATCCGAGTCATCGAAAACATCGAATAAATCATCTCTCAGCCTCTTCACCTCCGGCGTGTCGAGAACCGCGTCGTCAGACTCGTCTCTGACTCGCTTTTTATCAATCGACTCAACTGAGTCACTCCGAGTTAGCATCTCCTCCGCCATGGAATAACGGCTTCGTTTTTTTTGTTAGGTGAAATTTATTTTCCTCAGTGGCAATATCGAAATTAGTGGGAGATAGGGGTGCAGAATGGGAAGAAGGGAACACGAGGTTTTTATAGTAGGAGAGAAGAGAGAGAATGTGAGGAAGAGAAAATGTAAAGAGAGAGAGACGCGTGAGATGTGACGGATTGTTAGGCGCGTGTGAGAGCGAATCCTTTGGAATCACGGGGCCCTCGCTTTTAATTTTTTTTCGTTATTTCTTTCTTTGTTTTTAGCCTTTTCTGTTTTTTAAAATCTTTTATTTATTTCTTAAAAAAGTTATTTTGAAAACTTCCAAATGTCACTTTCTAAATTTCAAAGTATTATTAATCGGTTTGGATTCGAACTTGAGGTCCGGTCACGTTCCAGTGCACATGCCCAGTCAATTACGCCCTCTGGATATTTCTGTATTTTCCTTTTTTAACATGCCTTCTTGATTTTCAAACTAATTTTCTACGAAAATATCTCATTTTTTTTCTCTAAAAGGTTTTCATAAATTATTTTTTTAGAAGTTTTCTGAATACATAAGAACAAAAAGAAAGAATGATAATTTTTTTTAATATATGCAATCTTCTTAAAGTATACCAATAGATTTGAAAACATAGATAAATACGAAACATATGTTTGGTCTTACCTAATCTAGGGGTTATAAACTTTGGGTAGTCTTTTCTCACCATTCATTGATTCAACTTCATCTACTATGGTACAGTTCAAAGTTTAAACGGACTGAACAAAGAAGAAGAATATATAACGTATAGATATATAATACAAACATTTCGTCTATTGCTTTTTCTTTTTGTTAAACCAATGGTCTAAGCAAAGTTATATGAAAGCATTTTTGTATGAAAGATTTCGTTTGGTATATCTAAGTCTGAAATCTTCCTTTGATTATCTACACGTAAACATTATAGATTTTTGTTTGTTTGGCACAGATGCATTACTTGTTCTCGTATATTCATATTTAGGTTTGGTAGGACGTATACAACATTTCCATTACGAGTATGCGTGTCTCATATTTCCATTTCTTGAGCTTGATTAAAGACATTTCACAGTAAAAAAGGAAAACAACCATAAATATGACCACTTAGGATTTAAAGTGATTTAATTCATGGTTTCTTAAATCCTAAACTCAATATGGTGAATTCAAAGTTCGACTATTATTTATCACCAACTACTTTAAATGATAAATACGTGATTGGTGCGAGTTTCGTGTGATAAGTCGAGTGACTTTGATCCGGATCCCCACAATTATCAAAAATAATATTTTTTTTGTTTTATAATAAGTGTCACTTTAATTTTGTGCACATAGATTAAAAAACAATTAATTTTGTATAGTTTTTTATATAAAAACATAATTATTTATATAATTAACCATATTTCAACCAATAAAAAAATAAATTATATTATAAAATTAATAAATTTTGCATCAATAGTCGAAAACGACACTTATTTGTAACAATTCTTTTTTAAAATAACATTTAATATGAAACAGAATGAATAATTTTAAACCTGTCAACAGTTTTATAAATTTCTATCACTCAATTAACTGATGTTGAATAACAATTTATATTTTTGATTATTCTTTGTTGCTCGGCAACAAAATAAAATTATTTTTATGCTGAGAAAATGAGTTAACTTTAATCTACTATCGAGAGTCTCTATTTAAAAAGTAAGCAAGTTGAGAAACTTTGAGTTTTGGAATAAGGTGCGGGTTTACACAAAAGGCGATTGTTTTTTTTTGGTGGGCAATGGGCATCTTCGTATTGCGAATATACGTGGTTTTAGCAAAGTTCTGATTCTTGGGTAACACATGTAGTTGTCGATTGATTACTTTCTTCTTCTTCTTTTATAATCGAACCATTACTTTAAGAAAAATAATAAATGATTGATTGTATTATCAAAGATGCACCTTACTCCTTTTTTTTGTTAAGGCATTTCGAGCGGTCCAAATCAAACATATTGGTACGATTTTTGGTGGTGAGTGGCGTAGACTTATCTGCTAGATGTACAAGCGATAACTTATTGTAATATCTATCGCACTAAAGGTTTTTCTCCTCTATATGGGAGTAATCAGAATCCATACGTCAAATTTCGTATTAACTCTTGGAGTTTTCGCAGTTTTGGAATTTACGTTGCGGTCATGCATACATGGATTGCATTTGAACGTTTTTTCCATGAATCCGGAAGGGTCCAGAACTTAAATTATTTAACTCGAGAAATAAAAAAGTTAGATGACAACAAAAGTAGGTCCAGAAGACAATATACCTCTTCGGATGTTTGGATGGTTTTACTTATTTATGAAGAAATTATCTATATCAACGAAGTATCGAAGTACGCGTATACGTAGGCATACATGTGATATAATTTTTGTCTCGTCCTGCAATCATACACGTATATTAGAAATGGATTTCAATAAACCCAAAGTCTTTTCTCAAAAATAAATAAGGTTCACTACAAATATTGATACATTAATAAACTCTACACGTATTTATAAGATAAAGTAATTCTAATATATATGTTATTCTTAGTTTTTATAACATTCAAAGACTGCCTACCCTCGATAAAAGCTACGTGAACTACATAATCCCTTATATATAGATATAAAACCTAATCAATTAATTATTTTTGTCAACAATTTAAATTATTTAATACAGCATAGATCCTCAGAAGTCTCACTGTATTTCTAAAGTGATTTGAAACAAATAAAACCTTGTTCCGTGAAAAATAAATAAATTAATTAAAGTCTTCGTCAAAAAATAAAAAAGAAAAATAAATTGATTAAAGTGAAGGTGGAGCATAATTGTGTTTTGTGAATGGTAATGCGCATGTTGGATAAGTATGAAATATCAAACTAGGGACAGTTTCAAAATCCATAGTATGTTTTAATATTAACACAATTGTTTTTTGTGAATGGTATAATGCGCATGTTGGATATGAAATATCAAACTGGGGACAGTTTCAAAATCCATAGTATGTTTTAATATTAACACCTAGCATATACTTGTGTTGTTCATTTCTATATCAATAAATCAAATACACTTGAAATATATAAACTTATACATTCTATTGCACTTCTCTTAAGAAATTAGTCTATGTTTCAGAGTATTATTAAACAAAAAAAAATTTATACGTTCTATTAAAAATATATTTTAACTTTATTCTATTTTTCACTCTAAAATAAAATTTTGAAATAAAAAAGATTCCAACCTACTCAAATTTCTCTACTCCATAGTAACCAAAAAATTAGGGCTGGGCAAAAAACCCGGATCCGAAGAACCGAACCGAACCCGATCCGAAAAAGTAGTATCGAATCCGAACCGAAATTGATTCAATATCCGAATGGATTCAAAATTTTGGTATTTAAAGAACCGAAACCGAACCCGACCCGAACCGAAGTATTTCGAGTACCCGAATATATCCGAAAGAGATTTATATACCTATATATATTAATTATTTTTAGATTTAATGTATATAAAAAACATTCAATATATATAAAATACTTTGAAGTTGTTCAAAATACTAGTAAATATATGTAAATAATCAAACATATATGTCTAAAATTTCTAAAGTACACTCAAAACATCAAGAATACTTAAAAAAATTATTGATTCACAATCCAAATATTCAAATCAAACTAATTTCTATGTTAATTTTAGGTATTTTGACTTACGTTATTCAATTATTTGTAATATATTATTTTGTTTATAGATTTTTAGAAATTTAAAGTATATAATCATTTTTAAAATTTTAAAAATAATTTAAATGGGTTATTCGAACCCGAACCGAACCCGCAAAGATCCGAACCGAACCCGAACCGAAATTTAGAAATATCCGAATGGGACTAAAATTTGTGAACCCGAAAACCTGAAACCCGAATAGATCCGAACCGAACCCGAATGGGTACCCGAACGCCCACCCCTACAAAAAATGGTATATTTCATAATGAAATCATATATTTATTTTGTTTTTATTTTACTTTTTTGCTCTAAAGTGAATTAGAACTGAAGCAAAACAATTTTTATATATTATTATGGAGTTTTTTTAACACATTATATATTATGGAGTTACTCAAAAAATTTCACAATGGAAATATTCTGACAAGGCATCACGTGAATACAAATAAGTCAAGTACACAACCTCGCAAAGTAAATAAGTGGTAAATGGTATCTACCCAAACGACTTACCATTTCATAATATATAAAAACATATTTTCTTGTTTTGACAATTTTTCACCTGACATTTTTTTGTATGTTGAAGAAGTGATGTGATCTAAAGATTCTAAGGTGCCAACTCTACTGCATATGGTTAAGCATATGAAACTTCGAATGGTATATTTTAGGCAGTATCAATTTGGTGCTATAACTCCCATTTAGATGTGAAAACTGACAAGGCATATAGGTTATTTAGAAACTACTGTAGTTACAAATAAAGAGTGGTGGTTAATGAATCTCCATACCCCCACCAAATTTAGTACTGCATCTAATAAGTTAGAACTTATATACAGACATGAATTATGAGTGATCTGATTTTTGGTACTTTAAATGCTAACAAAATTAGTTGAAGTAGCTGGATTGTGTTTACATTTGAGCTATATATATATATATATATATATATATATATATATATTATTATTCATTCATTGTGGTTGTTTTATTTGTTACGTTCGGCATTTTTAAGCTAAGAGTATATGTTAACAAAATTAACTTGCATATTATTATGAGAAATACGCTAAGATACTTTTAAATAAGTTTTTGTCATAAAAATAACTTTTAAAAAATGACCAAAATAACTTTTATTAAAGAGTTAACAAAATGACAAATATACATTTATACTTTTTGGGTTAACTAATCTAGACTTAAAGTTTAGAGTTATGAAGTGACGTTTTGGGGTGAGGTAACAAAATGACCAATATACATTTATACCATTTGGGTTAACTAATGTATACTTAAGGTTTAGAGTTATGGGATAGAGTTTTGAAGGTGAAGTTTAAAATTAAAAAAATAAAATAAAAATTGATTTTTTGAAAATAAAAAAAAGGTTAGTTTTGTCATTTTTGTTTTTGGAGGTTATTTTTGTGACAAAAACTTCAAAAGAGGTTATTTGAGAGATTTGCCTTATTATTATTCTGTAACTACATTTTTGTTGGAAAAAATAATAAGTGCTACCTTCATTAAAAAAGTTTATGAGTACAGCGACGACTTACCCAACAAAGGATATTACAATGCCATATAAATACATGAACTTAACTCAAATTAGGTTTGCCTTATTTTACAGATAAGTTACAGCTTCACCTTCAATATTTTTGGTTTTGAAATAATCGAAAATAAAATAATTTAGCTGATGGTTTTAGGCTTTTAGGTTAGGTCAGTTGTGGATTATGGTATGAAAACCGTTCAACCAAACACAAAATTTGTGTGGTTATGGAAGATCGGGGATAGAGCGCAACACTTGGCACGGTTCGATATTTTTGCTTTTTGGTACATCACACGATATGATGGCATATCAAGAGAGATTTTTCAACTGATATACATAATACATGTTTATATTATCGGCATATGTATCATTGTCATTAAAAGATGGACCATGAGCTGAGGAGTCATCGTTAACAGATAAACAATGGTGGAAAAAAAAGTGGGTAATGGTTGTCTAACTTATGTAGCATATTATAGATTACTTGTTGTTGAAAATTCATGTTGTCGAAAATTCAGACGATATTAAACTAATAAGTTATTCATCACTTTTAATTTTTATTTAATTGGAAAATTGAGTATATGAGGTTACTATAAATTTGAATGATAAATCGAACTATTTCTGGAGTAAGTACTAAATTACTAGAAAGATTCCACTGGTAATATATAAGATATATATTTTGTGCTATGCCAATCTATATCAAAATCACAAAACTTAAACTATATACTAACTTTAATCGTTAATTTCATACAAAGAAATATAATTTTATATAGAATGTAGAAGGACGGTTAAGGTGCGCGTTCCCTTCGCATCCTCTCGTCTTCGGCCGGAGCTATGATAATTGTATCCGTATTTGTGAAACAAAAAAAAAAGATTGTAGAAAGGAATAGAGAGAGATAGAAAGAGAAAATAGTTAATGAATTTATATATTTTTTTGTTTTGATTATTTGATCTAACTTTCAAAAAAAAAATCAAATGGATAAAGAAAAAAACTCTAAGTAAATGTATATTAAAAAACTAAAGAATTGAAAAAAGAGAGAATTAGGCAAATGCCCAAAATCGAAGTCAATATTAGCCAATTACCCATGATTTGACATAAGAGTAAAGTTTTATACAATTTAGGCTTGTTCAGATGATTTTGACATTTCCACCTTCTCTTTCCCATGTGAAATATCTGACATATCTATTTCTCCAATGATTCTTCATCTCTTTCTTACATTCATTTTATTTAAATCACACATATTTTTCACATAACTCTTTTTCACATTCATTTCTTTTTTTTTCTTGATTTTTGTTTCTCATCTACAATTTTATTTGTAAATGATTTTTAAATTTACTCATTTTGATAGAAAAATGAAACTTCAACAATATTTATTTGTTAACATATAATACTTAACGCATGTATTGACATCTACAAAATTTATTAACAACTAACATCTATGTTAGTACTTGTAATACATGTCTTTGTTAACAGCTAACACATCTGTTAACATTTACAAAATTTGTTAACAGTTAATACCTCTGTTAATACATCTGGTACATGTATTTATTAACAGTTAACACTTTTGTTGACATCTACATTATTTGTTAACAACTAACATAAGTGTTAACATATCGGCGATTTTTAGAAAAACTTCAATGCTGATTTTTTCAGAATGTGGTGAAATTAAAATAATTTAGATTCATAAGAATAGTAGTAAAACTGTAATAAATTTTTTTGCAACAATAAATTTTTACACAAAAAAAAGAAGGTTTTTACATGACAAGAGAGTTTGAGAATGAAAAAGAAGAGGAATCAAAAGAAAGAGGGTGTCAGGAGAGAGATTTACATGCATGTAAAAGGAAGGACAATTTCGTCATATTAAATGGATCAGTCCCATCATGGACATTTGGTTAATATAGACCCCAAAAAGGATATGGGAGCAAATAATCTCTTGAAAAAATCTAACGTCGGGTAGACGACGTGCACGGTGGATGTGCAACGTGTAATGTAACACACCTTACGCGGCAATGTCATATCCAACGGATCCATGTCATTATCACTATCACAATCACCGTCGGCTCCGCGGAATATAATGAATCCATTAATTGCTTCGATGGTCTCACATACAAGTTACAAGTAAACAATGAAAAATAGTAGTCGGCTATATATCGATTTTTATTACAGGTTTCAGGTTTGTAACGCCTGACTTTAAATAGTATCTGGAAATTTATTTTGGTTGATATTAATAGGTAATTGTTTGACATAGAGTATATCTGAAAAAGTTATATGGCGAAATAATAAAAATATTATTGCATGTTAAGAAAAAATATCAGGCGAATTAATTGAATGATACAAATTTCCTTTTAGCTTTTAAGTTAAAACACCATCGCCACTTTTGCAAACTAAGCTCAAAGGAAATATAAATAAAACTAGCCGACAAAACTTGCAAAAAATGTATTTCATATTTTATATTTGTGGTTGATAATATTTTTAGAAGGTGCGTGATTTTAGGATATGCAAAATCTCTGGTTCTAGATAATAGAAAAGTATAACTTCCTGATGTTAGAGCATCTCCAAAAGACACTCTATAACTTTAAATATAGAGTTTTTGGTTCTCCAAAAAGAAATTTCAAAACTTCAAATTTGAAGTTTTGAGTATTTCACGATCCAAAACTTCAAATTTGAAATTTCATCTTTTTATTTGCAATTTGATCCTTACATTTACATATCTTATTTATTATTCTTAAGTATTTTCTTATTTATCATTTTAATCTTTAAAAAATTAATCTAACAAATATTCAAATTCAAATCTATAAATTAAACTTTACCCATAAGATTTTTAAAAAATTAAAATAAGTTTTATATTATTTTAAAAGTAGAATTAGACAACAAGAATATTATAAAACATACTGAATTAAAAACTTTTTAAAAAGGGTACTTAAAGACATAATTATTATAGAAATTTAGATATTACAACAATACTAATAATCTGGTAAATTTGCCTCGGAAGCTCCTAAATCTTCGAAATACTGTCCAAACAAGTTTTTTGTAACCGAAGATGGTTGTTCTTGTTGTTCTTGACGTCTTTTTCTTATGATTTTTTCTTGTTCAGAACGAATATACTCACGAGTATTAATATCACTGATAGAAGCTAAGTTTTTTAGCAATATTTTATTTTCTTCTTTTACTTCTTTTAAAGCTAACTTTTTTGCTATATTTTTCATTCGTAATTCAATCATCTCTTGATTTTTATCCCTGCTTGTTGCACTTTCTCTTAAAAATTCAAGGATTTGTTCGTTGGATGATATCAAATTATCAGAAAACATATTATTACCTTCGGTAGTCTTTTTTTTTGAGTTTTGCTTTCTTCGATCCAATAGAACGTGAATTTGATCCTCCATCATTACTACCTAAATTGATTGAAAATGAAGGCATTTTCGGAGATTGTGATGTCGGAGAGCCGAAAGTATTGCTTTCAGTGTTGAGTTTTCATTAACTAAAATAAATATAAAGACCATAGTGTAAAATACAAATAATTTTAAAGTTAGTTTTGAAGTTTTGCTTTTGAAGAAGAACACTTTGAAACTTCAAATATAGAGTTTGAGAAACTTCAAAATAGAGTTTGAGAAACTTCAAAATAGAGTTCCTTTTTGGAGATGCTCTTAAAAAAAAAAAAAGTATAACTTACTTGATTCATAATGTTTACGTACTCTATACATTTTATAGTATAATCAATTATATGTTTAAGGTACTTGCATATGACTCGTTGACTAAAAAAGTGATAAATAAGTGATGCACGATTAAGCTGGACAAATTCGTAAGACTAAGAAAAAGAGAAACTTTAAACTATTTGTCCTCGATGATTCTTTTTATTTTAGAAAATTTAAAAAAAATATCGACTTATGCCTCTTTTATTTTTCCTTTTACAGACGTCTTTAAATATATTTTAAAAAGGAATTTTCAGAGCAAGCATATTTTGTGTAAAGTTTAATATAGTGTTTGAGTGGGTATATTTTTCGATGGATATATATAGGGACTACTAATTAATTGCAAAGGATAAAAGAAATGTTTATGACGTGACACTAAAACCCAACAAGGGCAACGCTACTTTGTTCGATTTCACGACGCTATCGCAAGTTTAATAAATTGGCTAATGTTGCTTTCACAACTAAACCTGCCAACCTATTTTTATCCTGTAATTATCTTTTAATTTTTCCTAGTGTAGGTTTAACCAAAAACGGCACGTATTATCTAATTGGTCATGGAATAATTGTATTGTGCTAAATCGTTTTTCCATTATTTATAATAATATTTTTTGTTAATCTATTATATTAAAACAGAGTCCTATTTAAAATTTACCATGGCATCTTTCAAATTTGGACGTATTAGTCATGTTGTGACTAAATATTAAAAAAACATGCTTAATATCCAAGCTATTAAGTTATAATATCATTTTAAATACACGTTAGTAATATAAATACGTTGCCACACTAAATGTACTTCGTGTTCCACGATTTGGTTTAATATATTTTCTATTAATTGATAACTACGTTTTGGAATTATATGTCACCAAAACAAAAAAATTCACTTATAATAGCATTCAGACGTGATATATTTTTATAGGTCTAAACCTTTATTAAACAACTTAAATTTCAAACTGAATTATCAGAGAATTAAACTTGGTTCATCATGAACCGATGTTGGTCAAAGAATTAAATCACTTATAATAGCATTTCAAACCGATGGTACTTAAGGTATTGAGTAGAGTAAATATCTTAAATAAATTTGATCCTTCCGATGTCAAAAAAAAATTAAATCCTTCCTGACACTTTTAGTTTAGATTCGAGATCATATTTATTATTTAAGAAAGTAAATCCTAACAATAAATTCAAATACGATTAATGAACAACCGTATATTCCCTGAAATATACTTCTTATCGAAGATATTTTCATTACTAAAAACAAAAAAATAGATCTAATCAATAGACTATCTATAAACGTAATGTCAACGTAATTTTTGGACTTTATTGTTTATGTTAGTACGATTAGTTTTTTTATTAGTTTTGTTTGTTCTATTATTTATTGTATAATATGATTGATTATATTATTTGCTCGACTAAATATTTTGATGAAGTTGCTTTTTCTTTGAAGGGAGTTAATCAATGCATTAAGAAAAAAATAGTGTCAAGCTCGGTTTCAAAGAGGTTCTCTTGATCTTCGAAGAAGAGAGTGGACTTCTTTGCCAAAGAAAATTTTCAGGAGGAGGCTTTGGATTATAACGAAGAAGAATTCTTTACAAATAAAGAGAACAACACATCCACTAACCTGTTCCAAAGAGGTTTGTCACTCACTAGGAGGCTTTATTAGATTACATTTCTTAAACGACATAATTGACAAGATGTTGTCACTTGTAGTTTGCTTTTTTGTTTTCGTGGACTTGAGTGTCAAATTAAATAGGAAAGTTCACTGTAAGGAACAAATCCTAACACGCCTTGCTTTTGTGGTATTAGTGAATGCGTTCTTTTGATCTCAAACTTACTTTAAACATTTATACAATTATATGAGGCAATTCTAGCTTGAAGCTATATTTTAAGTTGTCTATGAGTTTGTTAAAACTAATCTGATGGAGAAACCAATGTAAAGAAAAATTGTGTACAAAGATACTATAAGTGATATAAAAATATATTTAATGTGCTTCTAATAAACTTCTTAAATTTTCGGTAACATCTTAAAATTAAATGATACACTAGCATATATGGTTTATTAAAAATATATACATTATTAATTAATCCATTTTAATTACATATAAATATTTTCCAAATACCAATCTTTGAATGAAATTTGTGTATATAACTATTAATAGAACTTTATAAGTATAAAGTGTTTGTAATAAAATTATTCGTTTTCAAATACAATTAAATCAAACACAATGGATTCTACTCCAATGTATAACTCATTTTTTACTCCAAAAAGAAATATTCCCAAATGATTCCTTTTTATTTAGTGAATAATTGTTAGTAATGACTTAAAATTATAAACATTTAACAATTAACCCTACTATCTTATGTTTACAAAAATTTCAAAATATATTTTATTTAAATTAAATATTTATTATTAAAAAAATCATAAAATATATAAGATACCATATTTTGTTTTAGTAATGAGTATTGAAATATTTTTTCACAAATGATCAAATTATGTATTTCTAATTAACAATGAAATTATTTATCTTTGATTTTCCTAAGTCAACTAATATCTAATATATAAGATACCATATTTTGTTTTTATATTTAATATAAAATAATAACATTCAAAATTAAAAATATTATTTAATAAATAAAAAATCTAACTTCAAAATGAAGTAACGGGTAAGATTACTCAATAAATGGAGAATCCCTAACTATTACTCCATTTTGGAGTTGAATATGAATTGGGATTGTAGAAAATTTTATTCAAAAATAGAGTTTGAAGTCAAAAATAGAGTTGCCCTAAGGGTAGATTGATTGGTTTATTATCCATTTGGCAAGAAAAACATAGCAATAAAGAATGAACTTCAATGAAGAATGTATGTGTTTCAAAAGACTTATAAAATATTTTCAAATAAACTCCATATTCAATGAAATTTTAAACACTTATAAAATACTTTCATTAAGTTTATGATTTAAAATAAAAAAAATTAAAACCGCGCTAAGCACGGGTTATAACATAGTTAAAATGATTAAAACTCCTTCTTAACCTTTTTTGTTAAGATTTTCAATGATTAAAAAGAACTTAATCAAATCATATATAGAGCTGATTTAATTTAATTAATCTATTATATTAAAACATGAACATGACCAATTGATATATCTATTATATTAAAACATGAACATGACCAATTGATATATGTTGTGTACAATTTAAAATTACATTAAAAAAGTGCATATGCATTTATACTTTGTAACCAAACGTAATTTAATAATAAATTCAAATAAATCGAATTTTCTTAACTGCATCTATAACCACCTTGCTTACAAGATATGCTTAACGTAACTATTTTAATTGGCCTATTTTAAAGATTACATTATCTCTTATTTTTATGGCAAACCGTCATAATTTCTAAATAATAATTTCAATAAATTTACTCACTATCATATAAACAAAATTTGTTTCATATATAAGAAAAAAACTTCAAAGTTATAAATTTAAAAAACAAATTGAAAAAAAAAACAAAACAAAAATATACACGCCCTTTCCAAGGGCGGGTCAGAATCTATTTATTTATTTATAGTAACATTATCATAATAATTGTACAATCTTTAACGTATTGTAAATTCGTAAAATATGTTATAAATGTAACTATAGTTACGTAGCTATAATATTTATAGTTAGATATTTCTTTTATCAACAATTAGATATTTCTTTTATCAAAAATTAGATATTTCTTTTATCAATAGTTAGATATTTCTTATATCCGATAAACAAGATAAATCAAATATTATTAGTTTGCTTTTTACCAAGTTTTAAGCAAACAATCGAAATAGATCCACAGACAAAGAAATGATGAGTTGTCCTCATGTCACATGCCTGGTCTGTAACCATTGGCCATGTATGTGTACTATATAACTTCGTTCCTATTAATGCTGAGTTTATCGATTTATAATCACAATCTATTTGAAAGCAAATTACATTTAGGTGAAAGTAGCAATGGACTTGTGTCATTGTGTGCATTAGTCAGGTTCGTGAACTTGGGCTCCTGAAGACTTTAGACCAGTAGGAATGAAGCTGGGCCAGTGAAGGATCGTGGATACGATGCGTTTATATATTTGGTTAAAACATTTCGACAAATTCAAAACGGTTAAAATGCATTAAATCATGGTAACATGTTAAATTTTGTTACAGAATGTTGGTAGCATGTTTTATGCAAATTTTAAGACGATATGCTAAATTTCTAAATGTTTGGATATTTATTATACATTATATCAGGTATAGAAAAATGATCCCATCATTTGTATTCAGTTAATTTACTCTAGAACAAGTAAAACATTTTAAAATAAGACAACGAATTTTAATTCGACATAATGCATGTTGTTAAACGCATGCATCATGACTATTCTTCTTACTTGATTAATATTGTGTATGTAATATGTTGAAAGAATATGGAACCATTTTAACATTTTACCAAAAATAAAATAAAATCTGGAACCATTTTTTTCCACTGCCATGTATTATATTGAAAGTAGGAAAAACAAGTATTGTATTGAAAGTTTGAAACATTCAAGAGAGCGACGACATGATAGTAGTTTACCAAAAAAAAAGACATGATGGTACACCATTATTGATTGATGTTTGCCAGAGAAAAAGAAGTAAATAAATAAGACTCTAAGAATTTCATTTTCTTTCAAAAATTACATTTGTACAAAAGAGACAACAGAAAAAAGAGTAGAAATGATATCTTCACATTTCAAAACTCATTCCTTTTGTTACAATAAGGAAGAAACACTGATGCTCTTATTTTCACTAACACTCACAAACCCTTCTCCCACCCTTTTTTACTTTACAAAACTCCCAAACTGGACACTGGAATCCTAAAATTTATAAAACATATCTTTTTAATTACCCTTTTTCAAAACATTTACAAATTTTCCACCAAAAAACCCACATGATCCATCAACTCCTAAACCTTTTTAATGGTTTTTAAGCCTTCTCTGTTATATATCTTTGCATGTTTTTGAGACTCTTATGCATGAGTCAGAACACTGCTACGTCTGTCCATGTCAAGGCAATTAAATCCCACGACACGAACGGCAGGGTTGTTCCCAAAGTTAGTAGTCGCCCTAACGCAACCGCCACCGTTCCTTGGAGAAGATGGTGGTGGTGGCTTGGTTGCTCGTGGAGTCAACGGAGGAGGATGAGCTACCACGAGAAGCTCGTCCCGAAAGAGTAAGTCTTTGGTCAAAGGGTTAGAAACTCTACTCGGCGGTGACCCCGTGAAGAATAGCTCCGGGGATGACGTCAACGCCCTCGTTGGATCTTGTTCACAACCACCACCCTATAAATAAATATGCACAAGATAAATCTCACGTAACAGAAAAAAACATTATATATATATATGTATGTGTAAAAATTAGGAGGAAAAGGTTAGTTATATCATTTGATTTACCTTTGTGAGTATGAAATCCAAAATATCACTTCTTGAATTCGATTCACATAGCTCCATATGGTGACTGAAATAAAAACATATTAAAACAATATGACTGACAACATCATATATATCTCTACCATATATAATCATGAAACGTTACATCTGTTAATAAGAAAAGTTGAGATAAAGAAAGTAAAGTCTTTACCTAACTTGCCAACGGAGAGATCGAGCAAGGTGGTGGTGGTTGTGGACACCGACACGACGTGGTTTAGGGCAAACTACGGCGTCTCTGCTCCTCATCACGTCGAAAGCGTTTTGTTGGACTCCACAGCTGTTCATCTTTGCTGCTCAAAAGAATAAATCAAATAAACCACTTGAGAATAGACTTATCTTGAAGAGAGATTGATGAAGGAGGAGGCAGAAAGAAATAAGAATGTTAAATAGGATAAGGGGAGAGAAGAGGTGGTCAAACGGTAACGTGTTTATTATGGAGATCTGGTCATAGTATCGTATTTAATTCATTAGTTAGGAAATTTATTCATTATTCAGTTATTTAATTAAGACAAAGAAACGAGCCACTTGAGAGATTCCACGATACTGTTTTTCAGAGGTTTTTTTAATTTAAGATTTTTTTAGCTTATAGTGGAGACATGATTTTTTTGTTTAATTTATTTAAATATATATATAGGTAAACTAAAAAGAAAAGTCATAAAGAAAAAGTCTAACTCGAACAGTGAGAAATTCATCTGATGCATTTTGTAATAAAATATAGCTTCTCAAGAAAATACATGTAGAAGAACAGAAACTGTGATTCCATCATCTAGCTAGATATGTAAATGATGTTACGCTTCTCGATAACACGTACATGATCTCTAAAGGAGACGTGAAGAATCAGAACATGCATGATAGTTTCAGATCCAAAAATGAAAATCAAGAACACATACAAGAACAAATCAGACAAGAATCTTTAACAGAAAACGCAGGAGTCATTCAGATCCAGACCAATGTTAACTCAAACACACAGAGGATTAGATCAGAAACAAAAGAACAAGATACTCGAGAGAGAGATACCTGCTCAAAAAGCAGAGAGAGAGATCGTTATTTTGGAAGAGAAGCAGCTTTGAGCCAAGAAAAGTAAGAGAAAGAGAGATCTGAAGAAAAGTCTAATGGCTCTTAGGTTAACAGCAAAGGCAGATAGAAATATAGAACCTGCAGACAGCAATGTAATAGAAACCGTATATATTTATTTATCATTATTTTCAAAACGCTTATTTTACTTTACTTTGATTTTTAGTTTTAATTAATTTTTAATCAAACACATTCAATAACTTCGATTGAAAAACGTTGCGTTTGTGCACGGCTTTCAGTTTCATTTGTTTTATTTTTGGCCTTTTTTGGGACAGGCGGTGCCTAACCTCTCCTCGAAAATATTCACATCAAATAAATGTCACCGACGAAATGACATATTTAATTCATAACGAAATTTTAATTACTTACCACTCTTTTCATTTAATCCCCTAATCACAAATATCTTGTTTGGAGGTTTCTGATAATATGGTTTTGCTAATAGCAAAATATAGATTTTATATTTGCTAATAGTTTTACTATTTGCTAATAGTTTTAATATTTGCTAATAGTTTTAATATTTGCTAATAGTTTTAATATTCTACATACATAACCTTAAGAGATGGATTCCCTTTTCTGAGTTTACGCATGACCACATGTCTTTGGTAGTTCAAAACCGAGATCTTTTTATAGTCTTTTCACGTGGACAGTCCATGTGATTCCCTTATCACAATATATTATTTAGTTTTTATAGGATTAATATTTTTTGATTAATATTTTTTGATTAATATTTTTTGATTAAAATTGGACTTTGGGCTTTATGGTCAAGACAAAAATAGCATTAGACATTAGATTTGTAACAAAATAATTCAAAATTTAGGTCAGTTAACTCTATTTTTTTTTGTTTTTCAGTAAATATACTCACGCTACCGAATAACCAAAAAAGAGAGGATGTATAATTACGAAAAGAGAGGTCACACTAACTAATTTAAATTTCATGCGAATAATTTGGAGCAGGTAAAACTAGAAAGAAATGATCTGCATTCTGCACGCACATGTTAGTAACATCATGGCGATCAACAACACGACAATCATGACATCCGTATCATATTATACCAAAAAATAGTCATGAATTAGTCAGTAGCTATTAACAAACTATACATTTCCTAGTAATTTTTCATAGAAACAACCAAATCTAGAAAAATAAATATATAGTACTAAGAGTTTGAATGAAAAGCTAATTGGATATAATATCACACGACTAATAACAATATGATGAAAAAACTGATAAATATAACTTTTGTTGTATACATGAGTATGACCATTATATATACTAAGGGATACCTTCACCTATTATGCCATCTCAAGTTATAGTTCTCTTGCTTAGAAGTAACAAAGCAATCCACTTTGAGTTCCATGCTCATTTCTAGAGAGAGAAAGATATAATAACTTGATAAAAAGAGATCTAACAACTTAGCTTCTTATTATCGCCATTCTTCACTCCCTTAAGTCTTTAACCTTAGCTTATTCTCCTGTCTTCTCGGTACTCATGTTGGTGTCTCTGTCCTCTCTTTTTCCCTTTATCTCTCTTGCTAAATCTTTAGTTAGTTCTATTGATACGTAAAATTTTGCAGGACAGCTGAAGATAATTAATTATTCTTTTGATCTCAATAACTTACCTGTTGATCCTTCTATAGACTTTTTGCCATTCTCTAAAGAAGGGTCGTCTTCATCTTCTTCTGGTACATACTACTCTAGCTTATTCTACTCTCTTTCACTTATTAATTCGAACTATTAAATCTTGATATTAATCAAATTAATCTCAAATTTACCTTCTGCCTTGGGTGGTTGTTTTGTAATAAATAATACCTTGAAACTACAAATGTTTTCATTGAATCATTAGATGTACACTTGATTATGAGAATCAAATTAATTTATATAGTATTGAGTAGGAGGGTTTAGAGAGAAGCACAGCAAAGATGGAAAAGAGTACGAATGTAGATTTTGTTCACTCAAGTTCTTCAAATCTCAAGCTCTCGGTGGCCACATGAACCGCCACCGTCAAGGCAAGACCCCACTTATATAATATGTCTATATATGTATATGAGTTTGCATAAATAAACTTAATTTTTGGTATGGTGATTTTAGAGAGGGAGACGGAGTCACTAAACAAAGCTCGTGAACTTGTTATTCGCAACAATACATTTCCTCCTCAGCAAGTACCTCCATCATTTAGGTATTTTTTTGTTTTCTCTCTTTCTGATGCAATTTTATCTCATTGAACTTCTACTATAGATATCATTTAAATCGAGACTGTTATATTCTATATAGTTACCATCATGGAGATTTGCATATAGAAGACCCAACAACACCATGCAAACCAATAATGTATCCACCAAGATTATTCTCCCCCTCCGCACTTCTGCCACCACCACCACTACTCAATCAAACTTATCTTTATCCACCACCGTCTCCTCCGCGACCGTTACCGCTTCCTTACCGTCGTACCAACGACTATTTTTTGCACACCAATGATAAACATCACCAAACCCTAACCAATAGCGGTTGCTATGGTCGTTCACCGCCTGAATCGAGTTACACCTTCATCGGTGCACCCGTGACTAATGGCTCTAGGGTTGCTCCTCCTCTTTCGCAGACTCTACCTCCACATCATGGCTATAATTAAGGGAATTGAATAAGTGTGTGTGTTTTAATAAAAATTTATCTATGAAATAATGTTAGATTTTGTCCATATTTTGCGGGAATAATGAAAGAGACATGCCAGAGTAGAAAAAAAAAAGATAATGAGAAAAAGTGAAATTCACACTGGACAGGGAGTGTTCTAGTTTGGATTTATGTAAGAAGTCTGTATTTGTATGAAGGAGCAGCTTTAAACGGTTTTTACTGTGTTTTTTTCTTATCATCTACTAGTAGTAGTTTAGTAGAATAGGCTGCTGAAAATGCTGTTCCCTATGCAATGACACCGCCCCCTTTCTATTACACACTATGACCATACAATTAACTACTTGAACTTTATATAGGTCTTCATAGGCTTGTTTATTTTGGGTACCTTTTAAGTAATGTAAATCCAGAGTATATTTTGAGGCTGTACAGTAATAGGGGTTAGGATATACTATGATACATACACCTAGTTTCAACACACACACTATATTATTACGTACAACAGTTTAACGTCTTTATCTTTTTTCGGAGTCAAAACAGAATCGAATGGTAAAAAAAAACAACTACAATTTATACTAACCTAGTAACCTTCTAAGTCGTTTGGAAGGTGTTGACTTTTTTTTTTTGCTTAAGTCCTCCACTTTTGACTTACAAGTCCTTCAACTTTTGTCTTGTTTGTATACTTTCGGAATCTGATTGTCACCGTGGCGCTTAATCGAAGCGTTTTTATAAATCGAATTCTCTCGATAAAGACTTGTCCTTCTGTTGCTTAATCGTAATCGAAAATTGCGAGTGTTTCTGTGGGTTTAGCTTCGAAATCACCAAAGAGGCTTTTGGAAGAGAAGCTCATCTCTTTATTGGAGTCATGTAAAACTCAGAAACACCTTCTTCAAATCCAGACACAGACTTCAACTCATGGTTTAGAAGACAATGAGTATGTTGGACCGAGAATCATCTCAGCTTGTTGTCGGGTCACGAGAATCGATTACGCACGCCAAGTGTTCGACAGAATGTCTCAACCAAGTGTTTCTATTTGGAACGCCATGTTCAATGGGTATAACCAAAACGAATCTTACAAGGAGGTTTTGTTATTGTTTAGGACAATGAGAAGCAATGATGTGATGCTCAATAGCTTTACTCTCCCTGTCGTTTTAAAAGCTTGCGTGATGGTTAAGGCCCTAACACAAGGAGAGGAGTTACAGTGCTTCTCGATAAAAACAGGGTTTAGATCAAACCCTTATGTGGGGACTAAGTTGATTGAGATGTACTCATGTGCAGGAGTGTTACCATCGGCGAATAAAGTGTTTTGTGAGATGGGTGAGAGAAATGTAGTTACGTGGACTTCGATGATCAATGGGTATCTATTGAACAAAAACTTAGTCTCTGCTCGGCGGTTTTTTGATCTGTCCCCTGAGAGAGACACTGTGTTGTGGAACACTATGGTATCTGGTTATATTCAAATGGGGAATATGATGGAAGCTAGGAGTCTTTTTGATTTGATGCCTTGTAGGGATGTAATGTCGTGGAACACAGTTTTGGAGGGTTATGCAAGTGTTGGAGACGTTGAAGCTTGTGAAAGAGTTTTCGAAGAGATGCCTGAGAGAAATGTATTCTCTTGGAATGGTTTGATCAAGGGGTATACTCAAAGTGGGAGGCTTGATGAAGTGTTGGATGCTTTTAATAGAATGGTAGATGAAGGGAAGGTTGTTCCTAACGACGCAACTTTGACTTCAGTCTTATCAGCTTGTGCAAAGTTAGGAGCTTTCGAGTTTGGGAAACGAGTACATAAGCATGGAGAGAGTCTTGGGTATGATAAGGTAAATGTGAACTTCATGAATGCTTTGGTTGATATGTATGCGAAATGTGGAGCTATAGAGATGGCTATGGAAGTCTTCAAAGGCATAAAGAGAAGAGATTTGATAAGTTGGAATACTGTAATCAACGGCTTAGCCGCACATGGACATGGTAGCGAGGCCTTAGATTTATTCCGTGAGATGAAAACTTGTGGAACTAGACCTGATAAGATAACGTTCGTAGGTGTTTTATGTGCATGTAGACACATGGGTTTGGTTGAAGATGGGTTAGCTTATTTCAACTCCATGTTTACTGATTTCTCAATAACGCCTCAAATAGAGCATTGTGGTTGTATAGTGGATTTACTATCTCGTGCTGGGCTTTTAACACAAGCTGTTGAGTTTATAAACAAAATGCCTGTGAAACCGGATGCTGTTATATGGGCCACTTTGCTTGGAGCTTCGAAGGTTTACAAGAATGTGGAGGTTGGTGAACTTGCTCTTAGGGAGCTGGTCAAGCTTGAACCAAGAAACCCAGCTAATTTTGTGATGCTCTCAAACATATATGGAGATCTAGGGAGATTTGATGATGCTGCTAGGCTTAAAGTTGCTATGAGAGACACAGGTTTTAAGAAAGAAGCAGGTGTTAGCTGGATTGAGACTGATGATGGTTTAGTAAAGTTTTATTCTTCGGGAGAGAAGCATCGTAGAACAGAGGAGTTACAGAGGATTTTGAGAGAGCTGAAGAACTTTTGTATCTTGCTTGATGAAGAAGATGAAGAACTTCAAGAACATTTGATCTAATCTTGATCATGTTGGAATATTTGTTATGTTTTTCAGTTTCAAATTGCTAGAAATCATAAAACGTCTCTTACACTCGATAGTAGGCAACTACCACGTTATTAAATTAAGGTTACGAAGGAGCTTTCAAGCCACATGCACAGCTATAAGTAGTGTGATCTTGTAATTGGAATAAGTAAACAATTCGAGGCAAAAAAGATGGATGAGAAAGAGTTGAGGGATAGAGAAGAAACCAAAAGTTTGATCTCATCACTACCTTCAGACATAGATTGATATGGTGTCAAGTTACCAAGGATGTTGGTACGACAAAACACATTCTCCAAGCAGTCCTCAACTTCCAGAGAAGTTTTCAGCCAAAAGAAACCGATATAAACGTTGCATCTCTCCTTAAAGCCGGCACGACTTGGCTCAAGGCACTCACATTCACACTCGTTCGAAGATCTAAACAACTTTGAATGGTGATGATCATCCTCTGCTATCTCACAACCCTCATGAACTATCTGTTTCAAACAGGCACTGCCCCCTATTACTAAATAAAGCCGGTTCGTGCTTATCGCGAATGCATTGTAATGGAAGTAACCTTGTATCAAAGGGCTTTCAGTAAAGAAATAAACAACAAGGTTTACAAACTTCCTATCACGTCACGTGAAGGAGAATCGCTAAAACCATAAAAAAAAGAAGAGATGAGTTTTTAGATCTCAAGACAATTTATTTGAAAAACTGACAAATTAAGACACCATTACATCATCATTTGAGATCTTCTTTCTCTTCAGCGCTTTAGCACTTTGACATGTGAAGGATCAAGTCAACAACACGGGTACTGTAACCCCATTCGTTGTCATACCACGACACCAGTTTCACGAAGTTGTCACTCAATGCAATTCCAGCCTTTGCATCAAAAATGCTCGACCTGTTACAACACACAGCACATGAACACATTGTTTAAAAGCATTAACTAAACCAGACTAGAAGATTTGAAGATTTCAAAAGATATTGTTTTATTACCTGTTGTCACCAACGAAGTCAGTTGAGACAACATCATCCTCGGTGTAACCAAGGATTCCCTTTAGCTTGCCTTCAGATTCCTCCCTGTGTGTAACAATCCAATCCAATTAGTTCTCTTACAATAGTTGATGATGAAACTAGTGATCTATATATACCCAAAGCTTACTTGATAGCCTTCTTGATTTCGTCGTAGGTTGCAGCTTTCTCGAGTCTAACCGTGAGGTCAACAACTGAAACATCAACGGTGGGAACACGGAAGGACATTCCGGTCAACTTTCCGTTGAGCTGTGGAAGAACCTTTCCGACAGCCTTGGCAGCTCCGGTGCTACTGGGAATGATGTTGAAGGAAGCAGCTCTTCCACCTCTCCAGTCCTTCATTGATGGACCATCAACAGTCTTCTGAGTAGCTTAAATCACACAAACGAAACCAAAAGGCAATTTAATAATTTAAAGTCAAAAGAGGTAACAAGCCTTCATGAATCAATGTGAAATTTATACCAGTGATAGAGTGGACGGTAGTCATGAGTCCCTCAACAATTCCAAACCTGTCGTTGATAACCTGCCAAAAAAAAAAACAGATTAAAAGTTTCAATTCAGCAAGGGACGATTATATACTTGAAACTCCTATTACATAAAAAAAGAAGAGAGATAGAGACCTTGGCAAGTGGAGCAAGGCAGTTAGTGGTGCAACTAGCGTTTGAAACAATGTTAAGATCAGACTTGTATTCATGCTCATTGACTCCAACAACAAACATGGGAGCATCTTTGCTTGGGGCAGAGATGACAACTTTCTTGGCACCACCCTGAAACAGAAATAAGAATAATATGAGATATTAATACTTACAACAAATGCTCTTATATAGTTGTCTTTCACAAACAAAATCAAAAAACAAACCTTCAAGTGAGCAGCAGCCTTGTCCTTGTCAGTGAAGACACCAGTAGACTCAACAACAAAGTCAGCTCCTGCCTCACCCCATGGGATATCCTCTGGGTTCCTTCACAAGAAAAAACACCATAAATTAGAATTTAATAACATAAGAAGAGATATAAACAGATTTGAATACATCAAACTATAGTTAGATGAAGGTACCTGATGCCAAAAACAGTTACTGGCTTCTCACCGAAGAGAAGGGTTTTCTCATCCTTTATCTTAAGTTCATTGTGCTTCCACTGACCGTGAACACTGTCATACTTGAACATGTATGTCTGCAACAAACATATTCGATTAGAAAATCCATAATCAAATTAACCAAACCAAGTTGAAAGTAATCAACACCTCATCAATCCGGTTTAAACGAACCAATAATCAACAAATCAATCCGGTTATCGACCTATGTGAGAAATAGAACACTGACATGTATGCTACTGAACCAAGATTCATTTCACTGTAAACCACGATTAACAAACATCATAGAAACCTATTACACCGATCCAGATCGAACTAGCATCGAAGGGGAGAGAGTAAAAACTCACCATGTACTCGGTGGTGATGAAGGGATCGTTAACAGCGACGAGCTCAACATCGTTCCTCTGAAGGATAACTCTCGCCACCAAACGACCGATTCTTCCGAAACCTTAACGTATATTCAAATCTCAGAATCTACAGATCTAAACCTTAACTAAAACCTAACGAAAACGATTCAAACACTCACCGTTGATTCCGATCTTAATCTTCTTGTCAGCTACACAAACAAAAGAGAAATCCAAAACAAAATCAGATTACAAACCCTAAGGAAACAGCATCAAACGAAGAAATTAGAGGATCGACAGCAAAGAGATTACTCACCCATGGCGATGAGATCGAGAGAGAAAGCAAAGCTCTGAATGTGAAAATAGTCGAGTGTAGTGAAGGGTTTGGTGAGGCTTTAGGGTTATTTAAAGGAGGAGATGAAATCTGATCGAGTGGTTGAGATTTTTTCTTGGGTAAAAAGGTGACACATCAGATTCAGTATTTATTATTACTCGATTTGTCCTTCACTTTTTAGATTATTTACCTTTATTGCCACTGTTTTGCCAACAGATTATGGTAGGATTAAGAAGTAATTAAGGAAACTAATGGCGCTTGCGCGGAATATTCGAGGTTTATCTCTCAGATCCTATGGGCCGGGCCTATGCACACAGGCTACGCTGCAGGTTTTGAAAATACCCTTATTATAGTCAATCCAATGAGCGTATAACACGTGGTACGCCTAAATATGATTTAGTGTCATTGGTTAATGGCAACCTAAAATGGTGGGAAAATGAAGTGGGAAAGAAAGAATTTTTTTTTTTAAATGTAGTAAATTTTCACAATTGTTTAAAGTAAATGAATAGTTTACTTTAGTTACTTTCCTTTTTAGAGTAAACGGATAAAAAAAACTATTTTACTTGATTGGCAAAAAAAAAAAAGTAAAAATGAAAGTAAAAACTGAATGGAGGATAAGGGCATGTTTATCCTTTTCTTAATTTTTTTTTCTTTTTCTAATTTTTTTTAAAAAATAAAAATAAAAAACTAATCTTGAGCCACCACGTGTAAATATGACCCACAAAACAGTGCAAAAATCAGTTTTTAATTAGAGATGTTAAGAAATGATTTTTTTAAAAAGTGATGGAACCATCCACCACTATTTTAGTTAAGAACTTTCCGATGAACATGCTCTAAATATTTATTCTAATAGGTACATACAGTCACACACTCAATGTTGTAAAATTTTGTTTTGTTGTTGATGATGTATGATAGCACAACTTTTTCTTTGAAAACCTTTATGCAGCTTTAATTTTTTTTTATTTACATTAAAAATAGCTTCACAACTCCATCTAATTTTCATATTTACCAACAGATTCACACATGATTCCACAGTTTTTAATAGTTTATCAATGAAAATCTTAAATGTGCATGAATCATGATAACATATTGGTCTAATTGTCGTCTAAAGATTTCTTGATTGTTTTAAACACTATTCAGAGAAAGTATTGTTTTCACAATTACATGGTGTATCACATATATGAAGCTTCTAGATGTCATTATATAGAACGATTCCACTTACTGTTTAAAAATATTTTATAATTTGGTGTTTTGTATTTTTATCAAATCGCGACTTCTTATTGAGACATATGTCGATGTTCCACTTTGAGAGCTTTGGTAGGGCAGATGAATGTGACAGCAAAACATAGCTCAGTTTATGCATGACTCTTGGCTTTTGCCAAGAGTCTCCTTCTTCTCCTCCTCTTATTTTTTCTCTTTTGATTTTATTTTTATTTTTCTGTTAGATGAAAGCATATAAAACTTTTCAGTCCGGTTGACATATGGTGATATGGATCCTACATCCTATAAATAACCAAAATGTTTATCAAATGTCAACAAATATATCATATAACCGTATGAGTTTGGTTGGAGTTTTATCAAACCCAAATTAACCAAACTTACTCTTGCAACCAAAATGTTTATCAAATGTTACACACATAAGCTTAATAAACTCAAGCCCACTTACTCTTCAATCTATCAACATGTTTAAACTCATATGTCAACACCAAACTCCCATCCATTCTCATTAACTCAAAGCTCTCAACAAGTATATAGCATTTATAACTCTTCCAGTGTGATGAACCGCCTTCGAATCTCTCTGAACTCTTAATGCTAGACCTAAATCCATCTCCTTTATTTAACCAACCGAACCTCTTCTCTTCCCACTTAATCCTCTCCACGACCACTGACCCAAGACCTATTTTCTTGTCTTGTCTCTCATCTCTTAAGACACTAAACCAAACAACTCCATCAGTTCTTGTCTCTCTCAGATTGGTTACTTCTCCCTCAAGCTTCACCACTTCTGTTTCCACTTCAACATCAACTACAACCTCACTTACTTCTTCGTTGTAACTACATGAGTAAACCTCTTCCCATATTTGTTTAAGAGTCATACTGTAATAAGTTGAGTTTTTAATCTGATTTTTTGCGTCTCCTTCCTTCACAAATATGAAAGGGACATACCATTTTCCTACCACGACACTTGTATTCACATCTTTGGGAAGCTCAGAACGAAGCTTAGCGTTGATTCCCTTTGCATCATCTGTCAAACCAAAGTCTTGAGAGTTCGAGTACTCAACGGTCCAATACTTTCTGTTAAGGAACTCAGGTGGTATCCCATTAGGAGCAACAGAAGTGGCTGTGTAATAACTAGATGATGCTCGGCGTTGATGGATCTGGAATTGTTGGTATATGTCATATATAGCAAGACCAAAAAATTCTTTGTACTCTCCGTACAAATCTTCGGTTGAATTAAAAGGATATTCATCCGTTTGACAAAAAGAGTCAAGCAACATGGTAACTGAAGAAACAGAATCGAGCTTCGATTGAGAAATCAAAGTGCCAGCTCTGATACCAACTGATGTAGCGGAAGCTTTAAAGATAGAATTAGAGATCCGTTGATTCTGAGAATACCCGGAAAACTAGAATAATACAATGATCTTATTTAGTCTAAGAATGCCTAAGATCAATGTCTTCTTAAATTCGTTGAGATCACCAATGATCTACCGAAAACAAGGAACAAAGAGAAATCTCTTAACTTTTATTAATCAAATCATAAACTCCATACAAACGTAAGCCTAGATAACTATATATAATAAAACCATAAAAACCCTAAAACAATAAAAATAATTATCTAAATTTAATATAACTAATAAAATAAATAAGAAAATATTTAGAATATTTTATCAAATATTCTATCTGCATCACATAAGGATCTGGCTCTTGTGGTCTAGCTTCAGGAATGTAGCTAAAGCAAAAGCAGCAGGGGACTCTGTCTTCTTCTTTTGCACTTGCCGAAGCTCCTCTGCAAGAACAAAAAAATTGGGCTTGAGGAAGCTTGTTATGCAAGTTAGGTCTTACCAAACAAAGCTACAATCTATTTTCATTCATCAACCAAAACAAAAAGACTATTTGGTCATACATACCCTGAGTGCTTCCCACGTCTCTTAATGACATAATAACGGTTCAAAGATAGAGGCTGTCCAGGAACCGGAATGAACAGAACCGGGTCATGGTAACTGCGCCTGTTTTTACCAGTTCCGGTTCTGTAAGTCACAGTTAGCTTTGCGTTCTGTGGGAACGGCAAGCCTTTGAGTTCACCATCGTAGCAAGATCCAAAGCAACAAGTAGGCTTTGACTCTTCATCTTGAATCACAAGTACACCAGAGTTTGGACCTTCCGGCAACGATTGTATCAAGTTTGACGAGTTTCTCTGGTATTCCGAGAGATGCCTTGTAACATACATCTTTAAGGTGATGAATTAAAAATCAAGAAAATGTGATCTTGTTTATATAGAACATCATGGATTGAGGGATAAAGCCGTAAGCTAACTTTACAAGTTATTCTTTAAAGACCTTTCAAAGATGGTCCTCCTTAAAATGTCAAAGTTATGACTCTTGACTTGGTCTCACAAACCTACCATGAATGTATGATAGCTTAGTAACATACATGTCATAAGGAAATTTCAAGGAAGCTTAGTCCATCTCTATATGATCTTTGACCCTATTCTGAATATAACCTCATTCATGTGTGTCTCTACAATAATATATACAGAGTCTTTTTGCCTCTCTGTACCATGACATTACTCAGTATCACATAGATTTTATACACACACTCTTTGGTATTCAAAGCTCTAACCACTAAAACTCATTAGAAATTTCCATGGCACTCCATTTCAAGCAATAAGCAACAACCCTCCAATCAAAAGTATTCAGAAATCAAGTGCGTTAACCATCGCACAACTTCCTTTTATCTTCAAGAAATTGACATGCATGTCACACATCTATAAGGAACAGCAAAATCTCTTTGTGGAAGAAGCAATAAGAAAAGACCTTCAAATCTTAGAGGCAAGTTTTTATTGCCTCTTACCCTCACTAACTTTGGTTGTACATTAGTTTTGTTATCGTACATCGCGTTACACACGATAACATCACAATATTTTTTGTTTGTTTCTAACGTATAGTTTGAGGGATCGGCAACGATAATTTCTAAAGATACGCCAACTATTACATGTGCTGTTAACTTAAAATATACTACAATATTAGGCCACTAGAGCAATAAAATAATGAATATATATAGAAAACCCTAGGAATTATCACTCCGGCGTGAATCTCGAGGCAAAACAGCTCTTTGATGATACATGTCACCAATTTGATTCCATAGTGCAGTCGATAAGGACAGTACGATATGAAGTTATGTTTATCCCGGTCTCGAAGTTTTTAACTTAATTTATTTTTTTTTAAATATATTTTTGGGTTAATAGACGATTTTTATGTTTATTTAAAAGATTGTTATTGAATTTTTTTAATTAAAAAGTTAAGAAACGTCTATTAAAAAAAATAAATTTTTTTACTAAAAAGCTCTGCAATAAAAATGTCTTTAGTATCATTGCGACGTGACTGATTCTACTTCATCGACGACTCTGCTTTCTCTTGGCTACGTAGGATCCAATTGTCTTAACCACCAAAGCGCCAGCTGTTTCCCGAATTATCAAGTATGGATATATTAAAAAATCTTTAGGATAAACTTTATTAAAAAAAAAAACAGTAAGGTGAGCTGTTTACTGATAGAGTGATGATATGCATGAATCATGTTTTCGCAATAAGAGTTCAAGAAAGATATGAAAAGGTTGAAGACACCGTGTTTAGTGTAAACTGGACAAGATAATCGGAAATTCTTAAAAGTGAATGAGCTACTTGCGTTAAGAATACTCCATTGAGTTTAGAGTTTTGTTGCGTATATTAATTGTGTCATACTTTTACCATAAAAGGATCCATATATATTATTTTGCCTTTTGCACATTTCCTTTCGTTCTACGTAATAGTATTCAATACATCTTAACAAAAAACATTGATGCATATGGTAAAAAAAATGACTTGCATTATTGTACTGTTATAATAAAAATCAATTAACAAAAGGAAATGACTGAACTCAGGACGTCCTTTTGAGTCACTTAAAGGATAGATTCCTCTGTTGATTATCAAAAAGAAATATAAATGATGAACTTTTTATTATTATTAATACCGAAAATATTTAAAAAAACAAACACAAATCACATCATTGACATCAGTAAATTCTTTATTATTATTAGTGCAGATGAAAGCAGAAATCACGCATCACTTAGAATTTCAAACCGGATCCTTTGTATTTTTCCTCAATGATCATGTCAATTTTCTTTTCCATCTCTGGAGTTAGATGATTTTTGGAGTCACCCACTTCCCCTTTGCGGAAAAAATTAGAGTGATGCACATTGTTTGAAGTTCTTCCTGTCTTGTTGATATCCATACCGCTCAGGCTACGGAGAGAACAAAGTTCCAAGATCTTGTCCACACATCCTCCTTCTTCTTCATCCTCAGTGAATGCACAACCCAAAAACTTTGCAAGTCTCTTAACCTGAGCACCGGGCTCTGACTTCATTTCCTCATACCTCATGAAGAGAACATGCTCAGGATCTTCCAAGCTACCTCTCCAATAGCTCAATACACTTTCCCAAAAGGGTCCAAAATAGCCAACACCACTGCATAATGAATCTAAAGAAGACTCGAGAAGGCTTGTGTCTGCTTCTTTTTGGAGATAAGCGCACCTGAAATAGAATTGTGATACCAACACGTCCTTCACGTACCTGCACACGTACACGATCTTGCAAGGAGAAGAGTTCTTGAAGGGTTCTTTAAGCGTATGTAACGGCATGTGAGTCGAGAACAGCCTCGGAGATGAGAACTTGGTCAGGTCAGGTGTTGAGCTATGGAGATACAGATTGGTCTCCAAGAATGGTACTAAGCCATGAGGGTTATCGGATTGGAGAGGATGAGGGACATCAGAAGAACTGTTCTTGGATCTTTCAAGGAGAGCAACTGTGAGAGCTTTGAGCCAAGTGGTGCCGGATTTGGGGAAAGAAGCGATGACTATATCGGTTTCTTGAGGCTTGAAACCTTTCTGAAAATTTAAAACTCCGAGGAGAGTGTTGGGGTAGTACCAACATCCTTGGTAGTTGTAGAGCTTCCCTAGAAAATCATTGGTGGAAGGAAGTGAAGAGATTAATGTCTTGGTTTCTTCGCTTAGGTTGTCTTCTCTCAAGTGGTCGGGAAGCTCCTTCTCACTCATTCTTTTTGTGAGATGCAAAATACTGATTTTTTCTCCCAATGCAAAGATCACAATTTATAGATCGATGTTTTGGTTGGTAGGTGAACCACTACCTATCTTTAAATGTAATTTAATCACAATTTAAAGCTAGATGTCTTGGTATGTGGACCACCGCCAGTTTTACCACTATATCTAATACTCTATCTATCCGTTTTATTTTAGTTGTCGTTTTAGGTTTTTACACACAGATTAAAAAACTATTTAATTTTATATACTTTCAAAATAAAAACATCATTACCCATACACCTAACCACATTTCAACCAATAAAAAAATAGAATGATATATAAAATCATTAAATTTTGCATTAAAATTATAAAACGACACTTATTTTGAAACAAAAATTTTATCATACAACCACAAGTAATTTGAAACGGAGGTAGTATCTTTCTTTTGCAAAAAGATTCCACTGCTTTAGAGGTGACAGCAAAAAGATTCCACTGCTTTAGAGGTGACACAGTAGAGTGTAAATTTCATTTTCTACTCCAATAATTCTATGATATATTTGAGTTTACTCAAATCCTACTTTATATTTGAAGTGAAAAATGAAGTACTACAGAAAAAAAAAATTATATTTGTGGAGTAAATTCAAAGTTATTCCATTATGGAGTGAAAGATAGAACGGTTGAATCATTTCTTAGTTTAAAGATGCGATGCATATGTTCCTTTGCACATCTTCCCAAGCTTGTCTAATCTCACCATCCATCACTGTGATGATCTTGTGAGACTACCACCGAAGCTGCCGTAAAATGCTTCAGCTTGGACTGGCTCGACCAGTAGACTCCTTTGATCACTCAAACTCTTGATAACCTCTTGTTTCAATCAATGCTCATAAGAGCAAGTTAAGTGTACTTCGGAATCTCTCTCCATATATATAAAATTAAAATTTAGCTAATAGTCTTCATCTTGAACAACAAGGTAAGTTATAAGTACGTTGAAATAGCCTAATAATCTAATATCCAATGATTTACTCACATGTTAAGACATTTATATAATCTTGATCAAAAGCTTAAGCACATTCTCTAATATCCAAAGCCTCCGTAGCATAGTGGTATTGCGTTCGCTTCGTAAGCGAAAGGCCGCGAGTTCGATCCTCGCCGGGGGCTTATCTACCTTATTTTTATTATATCAAATCTGGATAGGTTGCCTGGATTGTCTATATCAGACTGTGGACACTGTCCTCATGTTGACGAACCGGCTGCTACCGCTAAACCGATCACAAAGTTTTGTTAGAGAGACTTGCCGGGTGTAAAGAGGTTGAAAGTATATATCTTAGAGAGCCTTGACCCATTACTGAAGCTGTTTCCTTACCAATATATTCTCTTTGTATCAAATCTCACGAGTTGCTAAGGTTGCTGCTGACAATTCTTAACTAATATTATGTTTTTTCTGCACTCAATGTTATGATCTCAGCCTTACATCAGAACCCATATAGAAACACTAGTGCTGAAAAACAGAGTGTTAAAACAGGGGAAATGACCAGCCCGGAAGCACCATTTCCTGAAAAGCCTCCGGTTCCGGTCGGACCAAACGCAGGAGTAGTTCCCGTTGGTGATGTACTTGAAGGATATATGCAACCACTTACCAAATCTGCACAAAGGAAACATCACCAACGTCACAACTTTTCTCATCAAAAGCTATTGACTTTTAAGAGATGGTTGACTTACTGGAAGGTGGGTTTTGACTGGTTGTGGCAGTTCCAGAGAAGTTGCAGCTTCCAGAGACTTGAGATGCTTTCTGAAAGTAGCTGTTAACAGCCCAATCACAGTGGCTTTTGATGGTGTTTGGTTGGTTACAAGGACCATTGTCATGGATTGGATTGCAATCTGCTAAGCTTCCACATGCATAGTCTATTGTTGTTTGAAGCTCTTTCTCTCCTATTCCATCTTTGCAGAGACAGTAAATTGCACCTATAAAGAGGTCAAGAAGCATATATATATATGTTTTTAACATATACATAAAGCTTGATTTAAGGTAGTAGAAAAAGAAGAAACACTTACTTGAAGATGTGGTTAAGGCCAAGAGAAGCAAGAGACCTAGAAACAGTCTCATGATGATTACTGATTAGGCTTAAGATCGCTCTTTAGGGGAAGTATAAAATAGACTTTGACCGTGGACCAAAAACTAGGCAGACACCAAAACTAAGGTGATGGCTTTGGAGAGAAGATGTAGAGCTTTTGGAAAAATGAAAAGTGTTTAATAAATAATATAAAAGAAAACCTTGAAAAGTGATTGGTTAGAAAGTTATAACTAGGAAACTTCTTTTTTAACAAGTTGTATAATCTTTTTAGGAAAAAAATGGAAAAGAAAAGTATATTTTTTTTGTAGGTTGACTCATAACGTGCAGTAGAAAAGGAAATTGACAAACTAGTAGTATTATGCATGGGAGATAGGCAGGGCTCACTCGGGTCGTTGCATGATGTTACTTTAGTATTATATTATGTATCTTAACGCTTTCTGTTTGATTTGTTATTCTTAAGGTTGTGTTTGTGAGTTGAAGACCAAACAGAAGAGATTAACTGAATAGGACCGAAGGTTATAGTTTTCTCTTTTCATAGTTTGTTTATTTATTTCTTGTGAATTTTTTTTTTTGTAAGTTTATATATCTCGGTTAACTATTCAAAATAAATTATACATTTTCATCGGAAACTAAATTTAAGAAATTTTAAAAGTGAGCAAAAGAAAAGAAAGTCATAAGTCAACTTTTGTTTGATAGCTGAATTAGCCACCGATGTTGAGTGATAAACAATGAATCATATGCAAGCCACTCAATATCAATTTTTTTTCTGAAAAAAGGAATATAGTGTAGGTAGTTCCAATAAGCCACTTTGCTGGTATTGGTTCCCAAACATCACAAGTTAACTGATAAAAAAAACAAGTTCCCTAATAAGCAAATATAGGAATTCGTAAGTTATATCAAAGTTATATATAATTTAATAGGTCTTTGATAAAAAAAAAGTTAATAGGTCCTTTTATGTAAGTTATAACGTGATTGCATATATTGTTTATAAAAATATACAAGTCTAATCAAGTAATCCGTTTCTTTTGCCTGTGTGTTAACCATGCATATATTGATATAAAAATCTTGTAGTAGATTGGTGGAAATAATATCAGTTGGGGATGTAGCTCAAATGGTAGAGCGCTCGCTTTGCATGCGAGAGGCACATCTAACAAATTTTTTTTATTCTCATGGTATGATCTTTTACAGTCTCGGTTCATACAGAAGAAAATTTTTGAGAGATAGAGAGATTACCAGCAAACAATACTGTCCCCAAAGTTAAGTTTTTCTACAAGAGCAAGTGGGAATGTGAAAACACAACCTCAGGTCGGAGAGTCTGGTCCATCTCTAAGAACAAGTCCATTATGCTGAACCATTCTGAGCTAACATGTGTGAGAAATTCATTACCCAAAATTATTTTCTTTTCTTGAGTAAGGCGAGAATTCAGATTCTCATAACGGGCATTCATGTCCATCACAATGTGTATCATGTTGAAAGGTGGAAACAAAGACATTGAGTACAGACTCTAATAATGTGGTGGCATTTATACTTTTGAAAGAATGTTTTTGTAATTCACTTTCTCACTAAGCAAATGTTATTATTACAGACAAAACAATGTATAACTTGATTACATGATAATCATATGTTTTCCTAAGAAATACATCAACTTTTCCACAAATTTAACTGAAGCACAGAGTGTAAACTTGACTTGTGCTGGAGAAAATAAAAACAAAACTGTGAGATGTTTGTTTCACCCACCAATTTATTGCCCTCCAAACTCTCTGTTCAAGTAATCCACAAACCGCCTCTTGGCACTGTCTGCATCAGTTGGTAACGGTGGCCCGCTCAGACTAGCTTGACCCATCAATTTAACAAACGTTCTTCGAAGCCTCCTTAGCTCCGGTAGTCCAACCGGTCTGCAGATTTCAACTGGAGGCAGCTCATTGCCAACAGTAATTCTGCTTATAGCTCCACCAAGCGCTTGCTGCTCCACAACCGCATTGATGACTTCTTGTGTCGCCCTATCTAACTCATAAAGAGAATTTGCTTCTGAGAATCTAGCAGACTGAGTCGCGATACTAGGCTGAAGAACCCTCACATCTTGGGTTTTAGAATCAACAGTCTTGGTTAGATAAGTCACAGCCTCTGAAATCACAGGAGAGGATTTCTCTATCCCATCTCGAGAAGGGTACAGCTCAAAGAGAGGTGAATCCCATCTGTTTCTTCTCTCAGGTATCTCAAACCGTCTCACCAGATCTTCAAACACACCATCATCATACGAAGGCTCCCCTCTATCACTCCTTACCTTATTCCACTCCCTGCAATGAGCTTCATCCACATCACAGTAGACAACACAGTACCTAATCCCAGCGGCACGCGCAATACACCACAGCTCATATCTGTAACCTTTGATACTATTCAAGGAATCTACAATAACAATGTCTCCTCTCGAAACAGACCTATCAACATCAGACCTGAGCTTTCCTCTCAGGTTCTTCTCTGCAGGCATGTTGGCATAGTTTTGGTTACGGTCTAGATGAAACGAATCCTCATCAATGATTCTAACATTCTGCTTCGTTTCAGATTCTTTCAGTGATTCAGCTAAGGTCACTGCAGCTATTGATTTACCACTGCAAGGTTGCCCACAAATCACAACTAGTGCCATTGATCTCTACAAAAGGAAACATCATATAAGTTTTAATCGCTAGAAAAAGTATAAAGTATCAAACTTTCAATAGCTATTTCAACAAGTAACATCACAGATCAATGGATCATGAAGAATCAAGCAAATAAAGCAACATCCAAGCAAAAAAAAAAAATTCCATGAAAATAGGCTTACTCAAGATCACGAGCAGATGCAATGGAGTATTGTAGAGCTCGGGAAGCTGAAGAGAGGCGGAGAAGGAATCTACTCGGCGTCGTCGAGAGGTTGAAGAAGGGTCGCGTGAGAATCTGATTTGGGGATTTAGGGTTTTATTATATCCGGTTCAATTTGTTTGGTCCGGTTTGTTCCATACCAATCTCTGTCGACTTGTTTCGGGTTAGGAAGATAGATGCGAAGGATATACCAACGCAAGTTGCTAAACACGTGCTGATATACGCCGAGGACAGTAATGTAATTTCGACTCGTTCAATGATTTTAATAAGTGACAGCTCATTCGTTGTTGTCTCGGTATCCAAATTTAATCCGGGTTTCAAAATCGGGCACGATTATTCAACCCTAGCCGCTTTCGAAAATTCCCCCAATTTATATTTTTTTTCCTTCCTTTCGTCTTCAGATCTATTCCCTTTTCCAGATCGATCTTCAAATCAATTGTAATTTTCGTTTTCCTCTTGATTCCCTCTTTCGATTGATACCTGTTTTGATATCATCCATTCGTTTTGGTCAAATATAGGGTTCGAGCTAGATCTAGATCTTTAAACTATAGATCTGATCAAAAAGTTTGTTTGGATGTTGAATTCCTTTGATATTCTTATCGGATCTGTTCTTAATTGTTGTTTTTCCCTAGAAAATTTTCAAATTTGAATTCCGTTGACTTTGATGTCTTAGGGTTAGTCAGATCTGGAAATTAATAGAGGGCTTTGCATGTGTTCTCAATAATCAACCAATTCTTTGAGTTTTGATTCTTGATTTGATGATTTAAGCTGTTAATTGAAAAACTTAGGGTTAGGTTTTCAAAATTTGGGGGTTTTTTTTAATTTACTCATATTTTTAATTTACTGTGCCACGTAGGTAGTTACTGTGATGGTTATAGACTTGTATTGTCTGTCACTTGTTAGTGTGTATCTGTGGATGACATAGATAACTCTCAGACCAAGTTACTAAATTGCTTTGGTTTTTATTTTACAGGTTGTAAAAAAATATGGGTTATAAGCGAACTTTTGAAGCTGAGGATGTGCAAGAGCTCAACGTGAAGCATGCAAGAGAGATTAGTTATTCCAATAAGCTGGCCAAACTAGATGAAGGAGTTCCATATCGTGTTTCACTGGAGAAGGCAGGTGTTGTCATAGGTAATAATGATATGCATCTTGCTGAGGGGTTAACATGATAAACTCAAGCATCTTGCTTATATGTCTTGTGTGTTATTTTAGCAGGAGACGATCTGAGTGATCTCTATGGGTTTAATTGTGAGGATAATGTTGAGAAAGGGTTTGAGACTGATGCACCTTTCTCTTGGATGACATCCTCTTTTGAGGAGGATGCTCATTCTGGTGGGACAACTCAGTCTACCCTTTCTCATGAATCTCCCGAGTCAGATTGTCTCTGGAGACCAGTTTGCCTTGCAGACGAGGCTGAGTGGTGTCAGAGTTCTCCTAGAAAATCAGTTCCTATCGGGTCGGGTTACCAGGCTGATATTCCTGAATGTGTCAAGGATGAAGTCCGTGATGCTATTGATCACAATGAAGAACAAGTATTGATGGGGAAGTGTGTAGTTCCAATGCCCGACTGTGAAACCGAGGTCTGCGAAATTGGTAAAGGAAGAAAGGAATGCGTTTGTATGGATAAAGGGTCCATCAGATGCGTGCAGCAGCATATAATGGAAAACAGAGAGGCCTTGTTTGAAACTATTGGATACGAAAGATGTCTAAACTTAGGTCTCGGTGAAATGGGGGAGGAAGTTGCTGGTAAGCTAACTGAAGATGAGGAGGATCTATTCCACGAGGTTGTTTACTCCAACCCGGTTTCACTGGACCGGGATTTCTGGAAACAACTAAAGTCTTCGTTTCCTTCACGAACCATGAAGGAAATTGTGAGCTATTACTTCAATGTCTTCATCTTACGAAGACGAGCTGTTCAGAATCGTTCTAAAAACCTGGACATTGATAGTGATGATGATGAGTGGCAAGTAGAGTATGATAACACGTTTCATCGTCCTGAAACTCCTGGAAAGAGCCTCTCAAGAGTTGAAGAAGAACAAGAGGTGAATGCTGAAGAAGATTCATGCATGTCTTATGACTTCCAGTCCAGTAATGCAATCTCTTCTCGATGTCCAGTTAGAAAGAGAGAAGAATCCAACGTTGGGAATTACTGGCGCCACTGCAATGATATTGTGGAGGATCATCCGTATTCATTTGATCCTTGTGATTCGATACTAGCAGATCAGTGTTGGAGTAAGAACATTGATCTTC
This sequence comes from Moricandia arvensis, assembly GCA_905132765.1. Classification (NCBI taxonomy): domain Eukaryota; kingdom Viridiplantae; phylum Streptophyta; class Magnoliopsida; order Brassicales; family Brassicaceae; genus Moricandia; species Moricandia arvensis. The sequence goes on along the minus strand of CAJHQP010000002.1, from coordinate 22,865 downwards.
TTCCTACTTCGAACATCATTGACGAGATCTTTGGTCAAGACCCATGGGATGATTTCTTCAGGGGAAAGTAGATAATGGTCTGCAGTATCCAATCACCATTTGTTACTCTTCTCTAGTTCTGAATCTTGTGTATGTAAATGCATTATTTAAGAAAATCCCAAGTTGAAAATTTTCAGGGAGTTCTCTGTATAGTGTATCTTCTTTTTGTTTTTTTTAACCTTTGTAAACTAGAATTAGATTTTCTTGTATGAAGAAGAAAAAATCTTCAAAAACTGTTTAATAAACTGACTTTTCTCCATCTGTAATAAAGATTTTCAGATCTCACTTCCTGTACCTAAAATTACAGAGCAAACTACTTGTTTCTCTCTTTGGACCTTTTAAACAATGTGGTTTGGCTATTACAGAACAGAGACTCGAACAGAGGATGATGATATGGTGGCTGCTTACTTGTCCAGGACAAGTTGTCCTTCTCCTTTCAATGGTACACAAAGAGAGAATCTAAACGATTCTTCTTTGTTCAATTACTGTCCAAAATATCTCTGTACAGTTGAAATTTTCTTCTTTGTTCATTCTTTACTATAAAAAAATTCTCAATACTATAACTACTTTGTTTCAGTTTCTTCTCAAAATACCAAGAAAAAAACAGAGAAAATTTAACCAAAACACATACATATATACTCGTACAGTAATGTATTTACTACACCAAAAAGCCCTTCAGACTGACATCACAGACAAACTCTTCAAAGTTACAAAAACCTGTGTTCTCTTCCCAACTTGAGAAACATCGTTCTTACCGTTGGAATGTGATACTATACTAACCGTGCCCATAAGTAGATTCACATCTTCAGTATTAAGTCTCCTCGTTCTTGACTGGGATCCAACGGTTATCAGATGAAGATCCTTTCTTTCCCTGGGTAAAGAACCCGATAATGAACCCTAAAAGCACACCCATTACCATTAAACCTGCTCCTATGGCATACCATGACACATTAGATTCAGCTTTTCCCACAAGTGTTGCAGATGCAGCTACGGTCTTAATAGTATCGTCTTTGCTCCCACTGATTACTTCCCCAGATGCTAACATCTCAACCGTATCGTGAACTTCTCCATCGTGGTTACCCACAAATGAAACAGTGAGCTTTTCTTTGTTTGCAACTAGACGAGTGTATCCAAACTCACCTGTACGGTACATTGACTGTTCAGGCTGAGGGAATATGGGAAGATCTGGATGGTTCGGTCTCGGCTGCCAAATCGGTTGCCAATCTTGACCAGCCATACCGATCACAAGATGAACCGGGCTTCCTCGCCACTGTTTCCCACAAGTGTTGTTTCTTATCGGACAAAACCTTTCGTATCTATGAACATGTCCCCACAGAGCAAGTGTCACGTTGTTCTCCACTAACAACGGTTCCAAATTATCAACCATCTTTTGTCTAATTATAGCATCTCTAACCTCGTTGCTCGTAGTGTACATCGGCCTGTGCCCTTGCACAACAACGAACGGTGTCTTCTTCCTGTTCACAGACTCTAGATCACGCTTTATGAACTCGTATTGACTCCCTCCTTTAAGAAAATTCGTCTCTGTAGAGATATAAACAAAATGAACCGATCCCACATCATAAGAGTAGTACAGATTCCTTGTAGAAGGAGCTTTCATCCCAGTAGGTTCTGATGAGTTTCCAGGCATGTTGAACCTCATACTATAAGGCACACCGCACTCACCACCACCATCGTTTCCATAAGTCCAAGCCCAATCAGGTTTCCAAGGCTGAGCAGGAAAATCATACTCATGGTTACCAATGCAAACATGGTAAGGAACTCTCGAGGCAATAGGCTCGATCTGAGCAAAGAACTCATCCCACACCCACGAGTAGCCACGAGCATAGCTTATATCTCCAATGTGTGAAATAAGAGCTGGCTTATCACCAAGAGCCTCAATGTCACGTAGGATCCACTTCACTGTGGAGATACTCTCGTCCTGCGTGCGGATAAACGTTGTGTAAGGTGTAGCGCAACCCATGTCTCCAAACATGAAAGCTATGGTTTCTTCTGCGTAGACATCTCTAGCAACAAAGCTATGGATCTCACTCCATCCCTTTGAATCACTCCCAACCTGATACAAACAAAGACATAACCTTTGAGCCAAAGATTTGATTTTTATGAGAACACATGATTCAAATTAGGCCTGGCAAAAACGGAACCAAAAAAACAAACTGAAATAACTGAAATTGGAACTGGACCTAAACCCTCAAATACCTGAACAGTTCTTCTATTTTTATATCCAAAATAATAACCGAAAACTGAACAGATATCCAAACATATATATATATAGAGTTTAAACATCTATTATGGTATCCGGAAATATTTGGAAAAAGCAAATTATTAAAAAGTATAGCCAAAACTATCTAAAAATATCCAGATATTAACAATCCAAAACTATCTAAAAATAACCCAAACTGAAACTTACGGGTTCATGGATCCTCTATCTCTCTATCCGAACTATTTGGTATTCAAAATACCCGAACCAATATCCGAAAAGGCTTAATTCAGAATGTGCTTACCTGATAGAAATACCTAACGCCTCCGTTCAAATTCTTCATAACGGAATCGAAAATCCAACCGGGATCTCTCCACCCGAGGGTGGTATTAGCCGGAGCATTACACATATGCTCTCTCTCATACCTAACTCCCCGCGCCGGCGCGGAGTTTCCCAACAACTCCTTCCCTTCACCGTATCTCACAAACCGCTCTTCACCGTCCCCAGCTACGAACGTAACCCTCATCCTGTTAACCTTATCCTCGAACGCTAAATGGATCTGCTCCGGCTTGCTAACGCCGGATCCGAAACTCAGCTGCTCCGATTCCGCTAAGAGGTGTTTAGTCCCCGGTAAAGGATTCTGATCGTGATCCATGTGTTTGGCGTCGATCTCGGATTGCGTCCATCGGAAGATCCGGAAGGAGTAGTTCGATCGGAGATTGGTGAGAGGAAGGGAGATCGAGCCGGAACCGGATTGCCACGTGGAGGAAGCGTTGAGAAATTTGTAGCCGATGAAGTGATCGTGAGGAGATTCTGGAGGCGAGTAGATGCCTAGCCAGTCGAGATCGGAGGGTGAGTCGACGCCGGACCATTGGATGACGACGGAATCTCCGGATCGGTTTAGAGTTTTGGGAGATATGGATATGGCTGATTTGGCGTTAACTGAGGAAACGAAGATAGAGATGAAGAGGAGGAAGGGAGATAAATTCACGATCATGGCGGTGAATGCGACGACGGAGGAGGAAGTGAATGATTGATGCCGGAGAAGGAAGATATAACAACAGTGGTTCAATACGACGGCGTTTTATGGCTTGCTGTTGTTAGTTGGATTTAAAAAGTTTTAAGCTATTTTTAAAATTTATGACGTATCACCTTCCTTAGAGATGGACTCTTGAACCTCTCTAAGCTTGTCCAAAGACATGTTCTGAGACTAACTTACTTGGAAGCTTACACACACACACTCTGTACTTGCCAATATATCCTAAGACTAACTTACTTGTAAGCCTCCTCTTCTAAATTTTGTAACGTACAATTGATCTGAAAGACCCATGTGTTGTCTTTCTTCCTTAGAACATGTTTAGATTTAACTTCAGGCACTTGAACCACAATCAATTCAGTGGAAGAATCTCCTATGATGTCTACAAGCACCTGAACCTAAAAGAATATGTAAGTTCGTAACCACTTACAAGATCCCTTTGTGATGATATATGTATATCACCCATGTTATGATTCAATTGTTGGTTGATGTATGTTGCAGGTAAAGGGAAGGTGATCCTAGAACTCTGTGACACAGATGTCCTTGTTTATTTATGCATATTACAAACTCTGTTTCATATACAGATCACTGTTGTCTGGTTCTTTTTTTTGTCAACACTTGTCTGGTTCCTAAGATTCATTATTCATACCCAAGACGTGATAGTCTAGTGGTAGTTCCTTAGCCGAGAGGTCAGGGGTTCAAACTCCCTAGGCCACGATTTGGGGAAGTGTGTCCAGGGCCGTAAAAGGTACAAACAAAGGCTGGCACCGGGCCTAGGTGGTGGGGCGTAAGCCCAACACCTGGTTAATCAAAAAAAAAAATTCATTATTCATTATCAAAAAAAAAAAGATTCATTAAACTTGTTAAAGCAGATGATTCCTTATCAATGTATGAAAAATACAATAAAATAGGGGTTTGTTTTGTTCTTTTCACTGTCCTTTAGAGAAAGCAAAGAACCAAAAAGGCAAAGAAAGAAAAAGTGTTCTTTACTTGACCTACACACTTTTATGATCCAAATCTGTAACTTGCATGCAAAGTAATAAACCCCTTCAAAACCCCTCCAACACATCTAAACCAAACCCTCTCAAGTTCTTCCACCATATGTTACGTTGAAATGGATAGCTTGATCAAGCAAACAAGGTTTTTTTCTAAACATCGCAATTCATCCCTTCTTTTCAAGCACACATAGACATATATTGATGTACAAGTTTGATATCTTTGTCTCAGGAGAAGGCATCCAGCTGCCCCGGTAAAAACAGATGAGGCTGGTAGCGCCACTAGAGAGAAGAAAGTGCCACCAAGGAAGTCTGTTTCATTCAAAGAAGGTGACACAAACTTATGCTATGTTGTTCTTGATAGCCCCTATCAATACTTGATGCTTGATTAAGTTTACCTTAGGGCTTATATCATATTATCTGCTGGTAGATAAGAATAAGGCCGCAAACTGGTTACAGAAGCAGTTCTCAAGACAAATGAGCGACGAAAGTTATGATCTGATCATTGACATGGACTATGCAGCTGCTGTTGCAGCCACTGCTTATGCCATAACCACTTTGGAGGACACTTGGCTAGAGAGTTATCATGTAAGGGTTCTTAAAAAAGAGTTAAGCAAGCAGTTTTTCATAGTTTGATGTTTCTAATTTTAAACGAAGCAGAGTGGCCGAGAAGATGCGTTTCCTTTAGAGGAACCGAGAAGCTTATCAAGAAGATTCTCAGGTGACGTTTCAGAACAACTCAAGATTGGATATTACTGTTTACTAGATGTTACATATCATTTTGCATTTTTGTTACGTTGACACAGGACAACTTTCATTTAAAGAACCTGACCTAAATGATAACAAAGTTCCAACGCCAAAGTCTCCAGTGAGGAAGTCATCGTCTGTCAAAAGGACTCCTACATTCTCCATGGACTTGAATGAAGATCACACCAGACGAAGTGAAGATTCAGGGGAGAAACATGAAAGACCAAGAAAACCGGTTTCTGAACCGCCAGCTCCAATGCAGATACAACCACCGGTTAAGACAAGAACAGAACGTCGTGCCCCACCACCACCCCCTCCTCCTCTACCTCTATCACCTTCTCCTCTGTGGCTTCCACCTAGAGAAACCAAAAGGCCAAGTTCTGGGGGTACTAGTCGAGAACATGATTCTACAGCTGATGCTTGGGAAAAAACTGAACTAGCTAAGATCAAAGCAAGGTAAGTCTCAAATAATACACACCAAAAGGGACTTATACATGAATATTATTATTATTACACGTAACATATGTGTTACACATGCTTAGGTACGAGAAGTTAAACAGAAAGATAGATTTATGGGAAGCGAAGAAGAGGGACAAAGCTCGAAGGAAGCTGGACAAATCTGAGGTTAGTAATATGATCTGAGATAGTTCAGTCTAGTCTCATGATAGTTTGAAAATGTGTTGTGTCTAACAGTAGTTTGGTACATGAAACAGCAGAGTGAACAAGAACAGCGGAGGAAGAGAGGCTTGCAGAGATTTAGGGAAGACATGGAATACATCGATCAGATTGCTTCCGGAGCTAGAGCTCAGGCCGAGAAACAAAGGCAGAACGAAGAGTACGAGGTGAAGGAGAGAGCAGGAATTGTTCGTAGGACAGGTAAAATACCTGGAAAAGCATGTTCCTGTTTCTAAGACTAGAACAGAGGATCTCAGATACTTGTAGCTGTACATATTGTGTATGTGAGAGAGAGATTTATACACCATGTAATCAAAGAAAGATGAAACCATTCCATGCAAAATTTGACACATGATATTCTTATATGTCACACATTCACACTCCCATTGATTTCATGAAACAAAGGCTTCGAGAAACATTAAGACGAACCGAAACAAATAGGTTTAGACCAACTTGTTCCAGTAGCACCAATCATCTCCTCCAAGTTACACAATCTTTCATTCCTCTGTGTTTTGCTCCCTCTGTTAATTCGTTGTTATTGTGGTATTACTGAAAAGGTTTCATAATCTTCGGCAAATGTATCAGCATTAGTCTTTTGTGTTATATTATGTTCAAGAAATCGCTAGGCGGTTTCTAGGCGCTTTATAGGCGACTAGCGACTAGGCGGATTATTCGGGGCCTAGGCGAGGCATAGACGTCAACGAATTATGGATTTATTTTGTATAGATATGAAATTTATATAAAATATTTTAGTTTTTAAATAGAAATAATAGTTTATTGTGATAAATTATTAAAGTTAGATATGCAAAACAAAAGAAAATGGAAAATTTATGAATCTATACTAACATTATTGTTTAAATTAATATATTTGGATTAGTTTATATTGATTTTAACTGATTTCGAATAGTTTAAATCGATTTGAATCGTATAAATCGGTATAAATCAGATTTTAAGAAAATCGTTTCGGATAAGACTGATTTGCCGCCTCCCCGCCTAGACCGATTTTTAGAACCTCTTATATATTTAAGTGACACGTCGATTCAATCATTATCCAATTATATAACTTACAATTTTCGGATTACAATCTAATTAACCAACATTTTGGCGTCATGTTGTTATTTTGTCTCGTGATTAATCCATGATAGTGAAGTTTGGACTATACAAAAAGATTTGCTGGCAAGACTCATCCCATACCCAAAGGTGCAACACTTTATATTACTGAAAACACAACGATTTGATCATTATCCAATTATATAATTTATAACTTTTCGAATTACAATTTAATTAACTAACATTTTGACATTATGTTGTTATTTTATCCCATAGTGATTAATCCATGATAGTGAAGTTTGGACTATACAAAAAAACTTGTTGGCAAAACTCATCCCATAACCACGACATTAACTTATATTTCCAAATTAATGTGAGATGGCTTGTCACCAAGAGCTTCAATGTCGTGTAAGGTGTAGCGCAACCCACACCTCCCCACATGAAAGCTAGTTTTCTTCTGAGAAGTTATTTGTTAATTTGAAATTGTGGGCTCAATCAAATTGTTAAGTAGACACGTATGAAAGCTGAGTCTGAAAGGCCTACGTAAATACGTGGTGCTCTTTTTTGTTTTTTTTCTTAACTAAAAGAAACTTGTAATTTACTCTTACCGACAAAAGAAAGTGATTGTCTTTAATATTTATCATCCACCGAACCTTCTACCGACACGACTGCCTTTAATAGAAAACAATAATGATATTTTATGTGATATCTCGTTTTCGAGCGTCAAACAATGCATTCAACACCACACAAGAAATATCAAAGATGAGTGATCGACAAGCGAACATCACATTCAGTCATAAATATTAATAATGACCCATCACTAAATTTTCCTTTCGGCCACGACAACCAACCCCACATCAACTTTAGCAAGTGTTATTAATGTTTTCTCATCAACGTCCAAAATTTTACTTTTGTAACATACAAAAAAAAATTTTATGAGTATTAAACTTGATAAATGATTAGAGGTTTTTGCTTCCTCTGATATTTTGTACTTTAAATATAAAAGTGTTACGTCTAATTGTAGTGCTATTTATAGCATTACTTGAATAATAGAATACAAAACTATAATATGTTAATTTCTCACAATAAATAGAGGATATCGTTATTTAATTTGAAAAAGAATATCCTTGTAGTGGATCGAAATATTCATTTTATGTCTATATATACACATCCACCATCTCCTAGCTCTTTACACTTAACACAAAATCATATTCAGAATACCAAAAAAATAATAAACGAAAGATGAACTTCCTCTCCAATCAGGTAAAGAAATTCTCCGACTCCAAACCAGAGGAGCCAGACCACAACAAACCGGTCGAAGGAACCGAAACAACCAACAGACCAGCTTCATCCTCCGAGCTCATGGCTAGTGCCAAGGTTGTAGCCGAAGCTGCTCAATCCGCGGCTCGTAACGAGTCAGACAAGCTAGACAAGGCCAAAGTCGCTGGAGCCAGCGCTGATATCTTAGATGCCGCCCAAAAATACGGTAAGCTCGATGAGAAGAGCGGCGCTGGTCAGTACCTTGAAAAGGCCGAGAAGTATCTAAACGATTTCGAGTCTTCACATTCCTCCGGAGCCACCGGTACTCCTCCTCCCGCTTCCGGTACTCCTCCGGCTACCGGTGCTCCTCCTCCGGAAAGTCAGGCTGAGCCGGAAGCTAAGAAACCCGAAGAGGAGTCTGGTGGTGGCTTGGGAGGTTATGCTAAGATGGCTCAAGGCTTCATGAAGTGATTATTGGTTATTTTATCATGTAGTAATAAAATTATATAAAGTTCGTACGTAAGTGATTATGTTGTATGGTTTTAGTACGTAATATAAAACTAAAATAACTAAGTACGTTAGTAATTATGTTGTATCGTTTAGTATGGGGAGCGAGTGTAATGTAATCTATCTCTTTGTCTTTGTTCTGTGACTTCTTCTGTCCTTAATCTATCTATATTTGTTGTGATTATGTTAAATGTTTTGGTGTCTTACGTTGTGACTGATTAGTCATTTTACAGTAAACACTTACTCTAAATTTTAACTTACTCTTTCAGTAAAAAATTACCAATCAAGTGGAATGTCATTCTTTCCATATTTACTAAACACTATTGAAAGAAAGAGAAATTCACAATCACTTTTACTCAAGGTTTTACTAGAATAATATCATTTACTCCACATTCCTTTTTTCTCTTTCACATTTTCACCAATTATTTTCATCTCTTTTCTACTTTTTATGTTTACTCCACTTGAATTTACCAGTCAAAAGTTTTAGTGTTCTTAAAACAAAATAGGGAGAAAAATGATTACTGAGGGAGTGATTGGATAGATAATAGCTCTAGAAATTTTATAGTAAAATTTAGTCTGTAATTTATATATATATATATGTATCTAGTGTAGTTTTAAAAAATGACAAAAAGAATATTCTTACTGCTATGTTTTTTTGCTTTAGAAAGCATCTAAAACCATTTTTTAATTCAACTTTAAAAACTATATACATTTATATCGTTGTAAATAAAAATTAAAGCTAGAATTCTTTGCTACATCCTATTCAATCATTTACTGGAACTACAAACTCGGCAATTAATTACTCGAGCAAAAGAACCAAAATACATAGCCTATATATTATTTATATGAACCGAACCGAATCAATTTTTCGAATTTCTGTATATAAACCCAATTAAAACAAAAAAAATATAACTAATCTAAATAAACTATATTACCGAGCGAAAAAGTAATAAAAATTCCTCGATGAAAATATGTATCACAAACAGTCTGATATTATATCTTTCTCCCTCTCTATACGACTAACATTTTTGAAAAGAATCAGACAAGTAATGATATCTCTATGGTATCAAATACAATTATTCCCAACCATCACGTGACATCCGCGTGTGATGATGAACGTTGGTTACACTTGTAGTTACAGTTGAAGGACATCTTTGTCTCCTCGGCCTTCTTGTCATTTTACCCCAACCTGCAAAGCTTCTATCTTCAAACCCCATTTCAGTCTCACCATTGTTGCTTTGATTGCTCACATGTTGTTGAACCGAGGGACAAGGAGCCTGAACCGGGTAATAGACCACCGGTTCAGGGACTGTTATGACACGTCTTGGTCTTCCTCTTGCACCGGTTTTCTTTCTTGTTAAACCGGTTGGAGTCCAGGAGCTTCCCGTTGCTCTCATGAACCCATCAAACATATGAATGTCTTCTGTTACTTCGTGTTTGGAAAGAGACAAAAGTCCAGGGAGGATGTCTCTTTGGAAGTCTCGTCTCTGTTTTCCTTTTCTCGCGTTTCCTCTTCTTGGTCTTTGGCTCGTGACCACAGAGGTTTCCTCTAATATGAGGTCTGCGGGGACTAATGGCGTAGGCATGTACTCTTCTTCTGTGATCTCAGGTAGTTGAAGGGTCATTGACTCAAAGTAATCTATCTCCTCGATAGAACGTGCTTGATTCCTCGAGATAGAAGCGAGCTTTTGGTCTAGATTCTCTCTGTGCGTATCTACTGTTTCTGCAAACCAGTGAAGGATGACTGTTTCTGGAGCAACAACTTCAAGCTCTCTATCTAGGCAAGCTGAAGAGATGGCAACTATTGTTTCTGCTGCTATTTTTTCAAACTCGGGCGGTTTCTCAAGAATTTTTTCTTCTGTTGCGGTCTCTTCTAATGGTTTTTCTCCAGAGACATCTTCTTCTTCAACATCAGACTCAGGAACAGTTTCCAAATCTATCATAAGTTTCTTTGAGTTAAGTCTTGAACTGGTAGGAACAGAGCAGTTTTCATCTTCTTCTTCTTCTTCACTAACCGACATGTTCAAATCAATATGAAAATTATTACTAACCGAAACCTTTGTCCCGGTCTGTTCCTCCGTTTGCTGATCCTCATCAGAAAGTGGTTCACACGGTTCGTTGATGTCTAGCATTATCCTAACTTTATGGACTTTATCTCTCTCTGCATTGGATTCATCTCTATAAGCATATCCAGCTTTGATGTTCTCAGTCTCTGGTTTACTGGAACAAGAACCAGACTTCAACCTCTCTAGCCACATTAGATTCTGAACACTGTGTCCTCCCTCCTCTTTGATGTTGGAAGGTTTCAAAGAAGAATCCGGAACAGCATCATTACTATTCAGATTCCATCTCCCATCAGCCACCTCAGTACAAGCAGACTTGGGTTTTACAAGCCATGGTAAAGTAGCCAGATGCTCGTCATCCTTTCTGACTTCAACAACAGAAGTGTTTGAAAGCGTCACATTCAAGTTCAAATCTCTTACAGACTTCTTCACCGCAGAGCCATTCAAATCCAAGACTGCATTTCCCGGGCTGTAATCACTTCTTCCTCCGTTAGGATAACTATAGCCAGTCCCTTTTGATTTCGATGAAGAAGAACACTCACTGTAAAACATGTTGTGGTTTGAACGAGTGCCACTCCCACACCCTGAGTTATATCTAGCATTGCTTTCAAACTGTAATCTATCTCCAAGACCCCCTAGTTTCTGAGCTTTACTACTCAGTGTGTCAGACAGGTTTAGAACCGGGTATCTCTGTGCTGAATCAACTCTCTGAGGGAAGCCAAAGCAAGGATTCTGCCAAGAAGAATGAAGACGGTTCCACGGGACAGCAGAATCTGGAGGGTTATATGGATACGAGTGGCGTGTTTGATGAGAAGCAAAACTTGACTCATGGATGACTTCATGACTAGTGTCAGTATCAGTATCAGCTTCTAAGTCAATAAACGTCTTCCCTCTCCAGAAGTCCGCCTTGCTTGGAGGACCAGCATTAGGTAAACCCATTACTCTTTGCTGAGACGATGAATCCAGTGGCTTGCCTGGTTGAAGAAATGGAGTAGGAGACTTATGTGTGCCAGTGTAATGATCTGTAGATACAAAAATTTAGAAACAAAGAAGAAAAATCCAACAACTTACAGCTTAGTGTATCATCTTACCAATTCTTAAGGGCTGATGTTGTGGCCAGGCTTTCGGTTTACCGTTCTCAGCTGGTTGCAGAGAGATAACAGGAACATGCTCCCTTACACTGCCTGAGTTCAGAACTTTTCCGTAGTCACGGATATGGTTTTGAAATTCACCATTACGCAAGTCACGGGAGTGGCCATAAGCAACTTCATTTGTTTCTTGAACCTTAAATGGTTCATTCAAATCAGCCAAGTCATTGCTTCTACTACTCGAACCATACCCAATTCTCAAGCTATCTCCACGAGGTTTATCTCCATTAGGAAGCTGGCTGAATGTGCCACAAACCCTGTGATCTTTCAACTCTATAACTTCATCATTGTCATCAATGTACTCATCAGCAGGAAGACAAAGATCTATCATTTTCTTCCTTATTTTCGTTGGCCTAACCTCCAGCGTTTCAACATGTTTGGAACTAGCTCCATTTTGCCATGGAACCTGACCAATTACGACCCCTTGAGAATTGCTTCCTTTCATGGGAGAATGGCCATTATCCTCCACTACCGACATGGATGGAAAACTAGGCAGTTTCCATTTACGGACATCATCATTAGTAGCTTGAGATGAACACGATGCCTCGACTGGAAACAATTCTCTATTGAACTGTTTCCTTTTCAGTTCATCCATCATATCCTTTTGTATCCCGTATACCCGGTGAAGTTCCAAAACCTGATCAAAATGCACATATAGTCAACCAAAAGCTGAACAAAGCCAAAGAACCAACAAAGTTCACAAAGAAAATCATCTACTTAGTACTAACTAACTAACAAACCTGTGCCTTAAAAACAGCTTCGTGTTCGAGCATTGTCCTTCTCACCACATCTTTGTAGGATTGATCATTGGCCGATGTTCTACTATTGTCACTGTTGAGCAATGGCAATCTACAACCGTTAAAATCGTTGTTGAGATCTCTCATAGAGTGATGATATCCCGGAGATAAGGTTTCAGAATGCACCTTTGTTCCCATTCCTGCTCACACACACAAAAAAAACACAAACTTTAGTGCTGGACAAGAGATGAACAACTCCGGTTCAAAAAGACATTAGCACTGTCCCCAAATCCTAAACCAACACAACAAAACATCAACCACATTTGGTCCGTAAAGACATAAACTTTATAGCTCCATGAGCTCAATCACCATAAACCCATTTTCTGAATTAGCTTTTACAACAGTTTCTCAAAGTTAAAACATATAAGCAGAAACGAAAGTGATGATGAGAATTTTTCACAACACACTCTAGATAAAAGGGTTTAATTCAGTGACAACTAAAGGGTCATCTTCAGAACAATCAAAGACTAAAATCTAAAAGTTAGATTATAAAAAGGATCTGCAAAATAATTAACGAAATTGACTGAAGAGATGCATTAATCTAGCGAACTTAGATGGAAATTAAAATCGAAAATCATCAAAATTAAAATTAAAATTATCAGAGTTTACCTTAAACCCACATCCTCTTATCATCAACTCGCATCGATGTTTTCTTCAGAAGCTCAAAAATGAAGTTTTAACAAAGTAAAATTAAGCAAAAAAAAAACTACAAATCAAAAGTAAAAAAAAAAAAATTAGATCGTCATCTTCTTCGATCTAACTGGGCCACTCTCTCTTCTCTCTCTCTCTACACTCAAAAGAAAAAATTAGCCGGAGAGGAAAAGAAATCTCCTTTATTTTTCTTCTTCGTCTACTTCTTTTGGGAGCGATAATAATAAAAGAGAAGTTAAGTTGTTTATAGAGGAGAAAAGGAAAGATCCGAAAAATCACAATGGAAAAAAAAAAAAAAACAAACGACCCTTCTCTCTCTCTATCTATCTCTCAAACACAACAGTGACATTAATTTTATTTTGTCAACATCCGGTCTTCTCTTCCCTTCCCTTCCCCTTTTTATTCTATTCTCTGCTTTTTTTCTTCAACTTTTTTTTCTTTTTTGGTTCTTCCCTTTTAGTTAAATGTTATAACTCTAGCCCTTTTTGAAACTTATACTACTACAATTCAAAGAAATAATAGGATGAATAGTTTGACTCATTAAACTATTTGTTTTAGTAGTAAATTATGTATACATTTAAACTTTATATCTATATATACATATATATATATATATGATAAATTATATTCCATCCATCCAATAACATAATTTTTTAATCAAAAAAATAAAATAAAATTATTTTCTCTATGCAGAAATTTTAAAATTTTAATAAAATTAATTAAAGTATTATTGATTATATTTTGTTAAAAAATTAATAATTACAAAAATACTACATTTATAATTGTGTAATTTATTTTTAATGTGTATGAAAGTATTAAGTTCTGTTTTTTTTTAGAAAAACGAATGGAAAATATTTTGAGTTTATTTGATTTTTAGTTGATATTTTTATTTTTATTTTCAATAAAACCACAGTGAAATGGTTGATCTTCTAGATTATCTCCATATATCTTTGCTGCTTTGAAAGTACATTCAAAACATATGGTAACATATTATTTGTAAATTTCTGTAATCATTATTTCAGTATATAACTGAATAAAGCTGTAATTAATAAACTGTTGACAGCAAACAAAGCATGAGTCCCGGCTAAAGTGTTGTTTTCCTGCATCTTTAACTCAATGGCTACTGTGGAATCAATTTTCGTTTATATGAGGAATTATAATTTTTGTTAGATCATTAAAAAAACTGGTGATCGAAGTTGATTTTTGGAGTATATAAATAATTAAAAGAAATTTTTGGACACTGATGGGATCTCTGAGCGTAGTTTTCAAAGAATTACACGGGAATAAGAATCTAATTATAACATTTTAGAAAATATAAACGTATTTTTTGAAGGCCGTAAGGCATATAGCGATGAAATTAAATGGTAACTAGAGTTTAACCCACATGTGTGGATCTTCGTTATAAATTAAATATATAAACATTTCAAAATAAAAACATTGTAACACTTACATCAACATAGCAATATAACATGATCAAAGATTTAAACTCTAGTCAATATTTATAAATTTTGACTTGTGCTCGGTTTAAATAATTGTAAGTTCAATCTGAATATATATTTAAATTATATTAAAAATAAATTTAAATATATTTTAAAAGATTTAATTGTTCAAATTAAAAATTACAGATTTGGATAGTTGCATGTAGTATTTAAATATTCATTTAAAATTATAAAATGAAATGAGGATATTTATAATTTATTTCATATTTAGGGGGCGATTGGTTCGAGTGTAGCTGTAGAAATTTTACTGTAAAAATTAATCTATACAATTTTTTTATGTAGACGTAACTAACTTAGCTGTAAAAATTAAATAAGACAAAATATAAAAAAATATATATTTCTACAGTATTTTACAATAATATATTTTTTGCTTTAGAAAATAAAGTTTTTACAACCATTTTTTTATTTTTTTTTTTAAAAACTACTTAAAACATGATTGGTGATTTATATGGATGTAAGTAAAAATTAAAGCTAAAGTTTCTACTTACAGTCCAACTAATCACCCACTTAAAAAGTCATTTTCTCATATACATTTTACTAATAATATATTATTTTCAATGGTGTATGTAAACTATGTACGAAACATCAAATTTAATAAATTTTAGATATTCTCACAATATGCTTTTGTTTTAAAATAAAGTTTAGTAGAATGAGAGAATGCATGTGAACCAAATAATTAATGTTATATTAAACTAATCATTATTAAACTAATATGTAAGTATTCTTAACATACGACATTTATCATGATTTGTTAATAATAGAAAGATATATTGTAAAAAATATATATCAGAAAACTAATTAATGTGTTAATCTAAAAAGATATATCGATATATATATATAGTTAAAAACATAAAATAATTATAATTAGAAAAATTGGATTTCAAATGAATTACGCATAACTGTAAAAAAGATAAAATTGGAAGTATTTTATAATAATAAATGTGTTATAAATAAAAAAATAAGTTTTAATTATTAACTCAATGATATGAACTATGAATAATTAAATGAGTAATAATTAAATCAAAATGATACTTGAGTTTTATCATCTTCGTTCTTCACACATAAAAATATGTGTAAATAATAAAGTGAGTTTAGCCTTTAAAGGCGTGACAAAATAATTACTACCTTTTACTATCGAGATGACCAAAACTCTTTAAGATCTGAGCTATAATATACGCAGGAAAGTATAAGTTTCTTACAATTTTTTCCTATCTTATAACCATTCACATAAACTTTGTATTCTTCAAAAATATCTTGTTTTAAAATAATCGGGATTCGGTCAAAAATCTAAGCTACGCTCGTTTTGTTTTGTCTCTTATGTCACAAACACACATGGTAACACCGGAAAAATTACTACCATGTCTCATTATTAAAAAAAAAAAAATCGAAGAATAATACATACATAGTAGATCTATGCGCGTTACCTATTTTTTACCGCGGGCCATTAGCATTTTTGACTGAGTTTTAAATTGTTGTTTGATTTGCTAAACATCTTAAGCGCTTAATTAGAGATTGCTGGAAAAGAAATTAATTAAATAAAATATTAAATTTCAACTTCGATACCACAATGCTACACCTTTGTATATTAATATATATGAAAGGTACTCGACTAAAATATTTGATCCAATAACTCGAAGACTTAGATAATAGACCGAATGGTCTGTATTATTTCTAAGGTTATATATATATCAATAGTTTTAATGTTTTTATTGGGTTCAAGATTATTTGGGAATAGACCTTAAAAGTGGTCCAAAGTATGCTTTCGGAAATGTCACTCTCATCAGAAACAAAAATAAAAAGTCAAGATTTGTTAACTGAGTATTAGTCAAGGGTCCTATCATACTTCTCATGGTGTGTCCCACCAAATTGATTTTATAATCATAGCAACTTTTTGAAGTTTTTGCCATAAAAATAACTTTCAAAAACAAAAATGACCAAATTTAATTTTTTTTTATTTTTTAAAAATTAATTTTTTTTATTAATTTTTTCAATTTTAAACCTCATCCCTAAAACCTCACCTCATAACTCTAAACCCTAAGTCTAGATTAGTTAACTCAAAAGGTATAAACGCATATTTACCCCAAAACCCCATCCCATAAAAGTTATTTTTGTTATTTTTTTCCTTAAAAGTTACTATCTTAGGTATTTCTCTAAAAAAAATTTCATAGTTATATAGATATATACGCATGCAAGCCGAATGTAACTGTCATTTTTCTTTGTTTTTGTAGTTTTTTTGTTTTAAAAATTAATTTAATTTAAGAACATTGGTTTGGTTGAATATAAATTTTATTCAAAAGTGATATGGCATTGCTAAAGAAGAAACTTTAGTAGTAAGAATCCATATGTTTATATAACAAATTAATTAATAAATCAAGGTTGAAACATTGAAAAGTTTTAGTAAAAAAAAGGTTCTACAGAAAACATGATGGTTCAAAACTGTAGTGCATCGTTACTCGCTATGCATATTATCAATCGAAAATATTATGATAGCTTGATAGTTGATATTAAAAGAAGATAGAATTGGTATTGAAAAAGTTAATTATTTGCCACTCGTCTCCCACTAGCTCCCCTCCATTCCCTTTTCCAAAAATAATTATGTATCCTCATCTTTTTTTTTTTGGTCAGGAAAATACCCTCGTATTTTTTGTATATTAACATTTTATTAGACGCTATAAATAATTTGTTTCTTTTTTTGAGTGAAGGCATAATTTAAATAATATAAGAAAAGTTCACATCAGTTTTTGAGTTTTTTTTTGTAACAATCAGTTTTTGAGTTTATTAAACTATTTTTTTGTAAATGAGTTTATTAAACTATTGAACACAATTTTTGATGATCATACGGATGCCTAAAAAGTCATACCACTGTAAATTTTATTTGTTTTTTGTAACTATTTAGTATTTTATTTACAGGTTTATCATTGTTTTATAATATAGTTTGTATTGTTCTTATTTTCATAGTAATACGATTTGGGACATATATATACTCGTATAATGATTTTTAAAAGCCATAGCAGTTTTGAAAATATTTTAGATGTGTTTAAAATAAACTACATTAATTTATTATTGACACTTTGAAATGATAATATGTTTATTTTTATCTCTAAATTATAATATAATAGGCAAAGTACCAAAAATTCTTGGTTATAAATAAAAAAATAAAAAAATAGAGGTGTGATCAAATTTTTATTTACCTAACCATACTAAAACAAATAGTTGGCTTTTACACACCTGAAAAATATATTGATCTCATCTCAGTCCGTTAAACAGAATATCATGGAACCAACGGCGGAGATACTCTCTATTAACTGGAGGCCCATCTCAATCATAAAAGAAACCCTAAAAGGCCTATAATATAAAAGCCCAGCTAGAACGTCTCTTAGGCTTCCACGAGCGTCATCACCATCTTGGATCCGTTTGGTCTCCCTATCGTCTCTTCCTAGTCGAAACTCCATCATTCAATGGAACCATGTCGGAAGAGGAGCATCATGTATACAGCATAACATGTACGTATACATTTTATACTAATCTAGTAATTATATGGTACTATTCCTATATATGGTACTCATCTCAGCCCATGAAGGTATAAAATGGGCTTTGAAAACGGATTTGCCAACTGTCGTCGAGGCATTCAGACAACGTGGAGTAGATGTGGCCTTGTCCCTGCCTCTTGATTCCAGGTTCATCGTACAATATAGTGCCGACAATTTTGTAATAAAAGATGAAACCTAAACTGAAATCGAATAAACACATCAAATTTGGTATGGAATTTTTCGTTTTCTTTTGGTTAAAGGTTAATACATCTTTTTATACTATTCTCATAATATACTTCTAGATCCACCTTTGTTGACCATGACACTTACCATAAAAGATGTTCTACTTCTGATTTTTTTTGGTTAACTTTTAGTTTTGTTCTAAAATCTCCTAAAAATGTAAAATCTTGCAATACTGCAATTTACAATTATATATCTATTTTATCATTTTCCTTTTTCTTTTTGAAAAGAAATTTTATAAATTTTCATAATAAGTTTTTGTTTTTTTTCTACTGCATCCTTAAAGCTGGATATTTTAGGGCAAAAAGTTACATTCGAAAAGTAACATACATTTCGAAACGTGTTATTCTTCATTACTCACTCATATGAATAAATTTAATTAATTTTTAAGAAAAAGAAAATAAATTTGAGTACTTTTACCCACACAAAAAAAAATTGAGAGAGATAAGCTTCTTCTATTTTTTTTTGTCAACAAGCTTTCTTTTACATATCTGCATCGTGGACTTTTTTTTTAAGAACACAAAAGCTTTTAATCTTTAATGTTTTTAGATCCGATTAATGGAACAGAAACGAAGAAAAAAAACTCGAAATCTCCATTAAAAGAAACATTAAAACGGCAAAAAGAGCATAACGAAACACGACACTGATTCACACAGACAGATATATACATAAAGGATTTATCTTTTCTTCTTCTGTTTGGATCGATGTCGGAGAAGGAAGAGCTTCCGTCGACATCGAAGTCCACCGGAGCTCCGTGTCGACCCACTTTATCTCTTCCTCCACGGCCGTTTACTGAGATGTTCTTCAACGGTGGTGTTGGATTCAGCCCTGGTCCGATGACTCTTGTCTCAAACATGTTCTCCGATTCCGATGAGTCTAGGTCTTTCTCTCAGCTCCTTGCCGGAGTCATGAATTCTCCTGCAGCGGCCAGGAAGGGTAGTGAAGGGAGTAGTAATAGCTCTAGTGTTGATGTTGACCCGAGATTTAAACAGAGCAGACCCACCGGTTTGATGGTTTCTCAGTCACCGTCGGTGTTCACCGTACCGCCTGGGCTAAGTCCTGCGATGTTGCTGGATTCACCGAGCTTCTTGGGTCTTTTCTCTCCTGCTCAGGTTTAAAGATTTTCATCAACAAGTTTCTATTTTGGTGTGTTAAAAGTTTAAAATCTATTTATGGAAACTGAAAGTCTGAAAGTGTATCTCTTTCTGTGTTCTGTTTCTTGTTTCTTTTGCTTGGTTGGCAGATCAGGCAAAAAAGGACACGTTTTTGTTAGCAAACAGATCATAGACTTGTAATAGACATTTGGCTGGAAGATAGAAAACAAAAAAAAAACATTCAATTCGTCTTCATTCTTGGTCAATATTAGAGAAATCAGATTAGAGTTTAATTAGGGTTTTATTAGAGAGATCTGTGGATTGTCTAATAGAGGAAGGAACTTTACAGCTCAACTATATTGAAAAGGTATGAATTTTCAGAGAACTAAAGGTGCTTGTTGATCAAATACTCATCAAGATTTGGGCTTGCTCTATGCTTATGTATCTTATCACCTGATGTGATATACTTGATTCTGGAACAATATGCTTTCTTTGTAATGATTCCTTTAGAGAGACATTTGCTATTCTCTTTTGGTTTGGTGATTTAGTTTTAACTGGTTTTGTGTCTTAAATAAAACTCTAACGACCTAGTACGATGTGTTGTTGGATTATTTTCCCTAGTTCTTGCTCTAACATGGAATGTAACAATGTGCAGGGATCATATGGAATGACTCATCAGCAAGCACTAGCACAAGTCACAGCACAAGCAGTCCAAGCCAATGCTAATATGCAACATCAAACCGAGAACCCTCCTTCCTCTCAGGTTCAATCATTTTCATCTGGTCAGCCTCAGAACCCAACCTCAGCTCCAGATTCTTCACAACTAGCTCAAAGAGAAACCTCAGCTATAACCATCATCGAGCACAGGTCACAACATCCTCTAAATGTTGACAAACCAGCCGATGATGGCCTATAACTGGCGAAAGTATGGCCAAAAGCAAGTTAAAGGCAGTGAGTTTCCTCGAAGCTATTACAAGTGCACGAGTCCTGGATGTCCTGTCAAGAAGAAGGTTGAGAGATCTCTTGATGGACAAGTAACTGAAATCATCTACAAAGGTCAGCACAATCACGAACCTCCTCAAAACACTAAGCGTGGAACAAAGATAGCGCGGTGAACCTAGGGAGTTCGGTTAATAACAATCCTAACAAAACTTACGAGAGAACAACATGAAGCAGCAAGTCAAGCTACAACAGAGCAAATGTCTGAGGCAAGTGACAGTGAAGAAGTCGGTAATGGAGAAGCTGGTGTGAGAAAGAAAGTTGAAGACGAGCCTGATCCCAAGAGAAGGTATATAGTTATAAGCTCATGATGATTATATCATCCATTTTTTTTTTATGAGAGAGTTGTTTGAATGTGCAGAAATACAGAAGTTCGAGTTTTGGAACCAGCTGCTGCTGTTGCTGCTTCACATAGAACTGTGGCAGAGCCTAGAATCATTGTTCAAACAACAAGTGAAGTTGATCTATTAGATGATGGATATAGGTGGCGTAAATATGGACAGAAAGTTGTAAAAGGGAATCCTTATCCGAGGTAATAATACACAAAAAACCATCTCCTGATTATAGTTTATTTATTAAAACATTCTTGTTAATGTTCACTTATGATCCACAGGAGTTACTACAAGTGCACAACACAAGGATGTGGAGTAAGGAAACATGTAGAGAGAGCAGCAACAGATTCAAAAGCTGTAGTAACAACATATGAAGGTAAACATAACCATGATCCTCCAGCAGCTAAATCAAGCAGCCATGCCGCTGCAGCGGCACAGTTAAGGCATGGCGGTTTAGCTAACTTAAATCAGCAGCAGCAGCAGCCTGTTGCTCGTCTAAGGCTGAAAGAAGAGCAAATAATTTAAGAGAAGAAACCTCTGTATATCTCTCTGTCAACTCGAAGTCCACTCTGATCATTTTCAGGGGTTATTACTGAACAGGTTTCTTTCTATATACACTTGTCTGATAAATCTAGCAGTTTAACAGGAAAGGAAGAGTTCATCAGAAGGGGGTTGTTCATGTATGTTCTGATGCAAGACTTATTATATTTTAGGGTTTTCAGATTTCTGTTTACTTGTGTGTTTTCTTTTGTACATGAGGAAGATTATTACAGGGGTTTATGTGTTGTATCTTTGTGTTATTGATTCAGAAGATAGGTTACTGTTGATGAAGCTTTATATGTTGTAATATCAAACTGTACTTTGTACTTGTTTATTAGTATAGTGTTGGAATCTGTCCGTAGCGGGTGTGAGATAACAAGAAAAAGATTTGTTTTTCCATGGACACGAAGACCAGTGAGATGTTAAGATCATATCACACAAGGTTAATGTTTGCTCCTGTAAAATCGGTGCTTGACAAAATTGAATCCACTTGTGTTACAAAACTAGTCTTAAAATTTGTCAATACAATCTCTGTCCTCAAGATATGGTAATGATGTGTCTCTCTAGATGAGCTTCTTCTTCTCGAAGAAAGTCTTCAAGTGCCAAAACTGAAGACCTGCGACTGATAAACAAACCCCAAGCGACAGAAAACTCAACCAGCCATCTTCGAATTTGTCGATATGTTCAGTTCTTGCATTTCTTCTTCCCTGCAACATACCAGAACAATATGGATTTTTGAGTATTTGAGTTATTCTCTTCTTCAGACTTTAAAGGCAAGACAGGTCTCTGTGTAAAATTACCTGTCACGGAGATAAAACATCTCATCATGGATGGAATTAACAGTGTCCAATAACTTCTTAACCTCAAACTCCATCGTCTGGCCAATAACATCAAAGATCCAACCATGAAAAGGTTAAAACAAAACAAACGTTAAGATCTCTGCAGAAACTTTAAGAGGATACAATGCCACCATTGAAAGCTAGTTTCTTTCTCTGTTGTCTGCAAAAGCCTAGTCCTATCTATTTTCACTTCAAACGAGATCAATAATTTATAAGGGAAAGAAGAATGGTAAGCAACCAAACAAAGCAATCTTTAAGAACTCTGCAATCACTTTTAGAGACTATAATGTCATCATCAAAAGCTAGTTTTCACTTTGTCGTCTACAAAAGCCTACTCCTTTATATCTTCACTTTGCAGGAGATCCATCAATAATCGAAAAAGAAGAATGAGCTGAAGCAACTAATCGGGTTCATAGTAAACTAATCAGTCTCTCTTCTCATATGCCCCCATAGCTTATATCAGTTACTGAAGCCTTAAGCAATGCACAGACTCAAATTCAAGTTATAAACTTTCCACTTATAACATTATGTATATGGTCTAACTTAGCTATCAACTCCTCACACACTCCAGCACAATGCTAAAACTGATCAGCAGAACTGAGTTTA